>CM068370.1:183635948-184235948 GCA_034769895.1 Magicicada septendecula
GTAAACCGATATCTGGGTACGGACCCTTTGCTGGCTCGCGACGCACTGCCTGCAACCCC
Source organism: Magicicada septendecula (assembly GCA_034769895.1). Classification (NCBI taxonomy): domain Eukaryota; kingdom Metazoa; phylum Arthropoda; class Insecta; order Hemiptera; family Cicadidae; genus Magicicada; species Magicicada septendecula. The sequence goes on from CM068370.1 coordinate 183,636,008, forward strand.
TCCACGGTCTCATCACAACGCCCTACAACCGATTGCTGTCCATTCCTGCTTATTATGAATGTGTCAATAACCATATCGTATAGCTGATGCGATTTAAAATTCAGCTGGTCATTTAACATGTTACTAGGACTGCACTTAAACGCCCGGTATATTTCAAATTCTTCGGCTGCGTTCATGTACCATCCCTTACTGCAGAAATGCAATGGCTTGGAGTTGGTGTCAAAGTCGGTGTATCTATGGTTATGCACCATTAAGTGTTCGGCATATTTTGATTTACAAGCATTTATGTTATTTTTAGGTAGATGTTCTTTAAATCTCTGTCTAAATGCTCTGCCAGTGTGACCGATATAAACCATATCGCAGTCATTACAAACCATTTTGTAAACACCCGTTCTTTTTTCTTTAAATTGTTATGCTTTAGGCCGTAATAATTTTTGGACATTATTTGTGGTGCGGAACAATACTTGGATGTTATGTTTCCGAAATTCGTTTTTTAAAATCATAGGTATATTATTGGTGTACTCAGTTGAAATAAACTTAAATTTAGTAATTTGTTGCGTGTACTGATGACGTTCTTCTTTTTATGATTACGTAATAACCGTTCGACCATTGAGTTTCGGTACCCATTCACTTCCGCTATATACTTAATTGTATTTAATTCATCTATATAATCATCGTGCTCGAGAGGTATACTTGTCAACCGGTGTAAGAGGCTATTGAAAGCGGCAATTTTTTGAGTATATGGGTGATAAGATTTGGCGTGTATAACGGAATCATCATCTACATATCGTTTGTAAAAAAATAATCTGGTTATTGAATTTATTGGTTAACGAAAGCAAATGTGTATTTTCATAATGATTAAGATATATGTCAGACAACAGTCCAGATAAAGGTGAACTCGTAGCGAGTCCCTCTTCTTGAATAAAAAATCGATTATCAAATGAAAAATAGTTCTGTTTAAAAATGACACCAAGAATATATAATAGTTCATTTATTTCTTGAGGACCCAAACTGCCAAATTTTTCTAAGTTGTTTTTCAGAATCTCAACCGTGGCTTGAACCGGTACATTTGTGTATAGGTTAGTCACATCAAAAGACACTAATTTATATTGAGTTTCGATATTAATATCTCTTGTTAGGTCCACTAACTCTGAACTATTTTTAATACTGTGATTATTTTCTAATGTTATATTGTTTTTTATTATATCAGCTAATTTCTTGGCTGCTTTGTATCCTGGTGCTGTAGTGTAATTTATAAGAGGTCTTATCGGTGTGTCTTCTTTATGGATTTTAGGTAGACCGGTAAAATGAGGGTTTGTGCAGCCATTGGTTTCAGGTACCGACGTGTGGTATCATTAAAGAGATGTGTGCATTTATTGATTGCATTATTAAGACTTTTCACAAATTTGGAAGTGGGATCTACATCAATGGGTTTTATATTATTGTTGTGGATGAAGTCATAAACTTTTTGCTGGTATACCTCTCTTGATATAATAACTAATGTGTTACCTTTGTCCGCTTTAGTAACTATAGTATTATGTTCCTCAACTTTATTTCTAATTTGGTTATAACTCTTAAATCATTTAAATAGATCGATTTTAAATTAAAAGGTCGTGAATAATTCTTGTTGTGTATACTAAGGGCCTTATTTAGTTTACTGTTAATCAAAACTCTTAGTTCATTTTGTGAATTTACGTTGGGCACTGTTTTTATCGCTTCTTCAGCATGTATTATTTCACGTGTTAAATGGTTTTTATTAAAATCAGGCACATTATATTTCAAACCTTTATTAAGTAAATTCAATTCCCTCGAGTCGAATTCAATGTCTGTTAAATTAGATACACGGCTATAAAACGTATGTTTACCTTTAGTAATCGCATTATTGTGTTGACTTAAAATCAAGTTATTTATTTTCTTATCGTGTTTCTGGGCAATCGGTAACAAGACCTTCATGATACGGTCGTTCATATACTGCGTTAAGTATAATTACAGGATGTATTGTGTTTAATAATTTTAAATTTGATTTGTAAAGTAATTCGTTTAATTACTTTAAAAGTTCGCACTGCCTGCAAACTTTGTTGTCATCATCAGGATCTGTACATTGAAAATACATAAAAGTTTAATGGATCTACACATATAGTGAGTGTTTTTATGTGAATGTGTGTGTGTTTTACGTAAAGGATAGTAATAACTGTTACACGTATATTATTATTATTCTTATACTAATAATATAGGTTCTTATAATATTATATAACGTTAATATTCATTAATTTGTATTAATTATAGCCGTAATGCCTATGTGCAGGCCCTCACGATGATTATAAAGTTTGTTGAAACGCAACACAAGTGTTTACAAATTATATGTAGTTAATTACCGAACGTGCCAGAACCTCTCATCAGTACAAGTTATCAAAACATGCATTTTTGTCACGTGACTATGTATGAGTGCGTGTGTTTTAAGCAACAATGGGGTAATATTTGAACCCCTATCTTACTCCTTTCTTTATTGTTGATTTGATTGCTAGATCTTCTACTCCCCTTGGTTGTTATGCAGACTAAAAGTTATTGTTGTGTATTATGTGGCAATTCTATATTCTTCTTCTTATTTTTTATTCCTCTGTATTATTTTATGTCATTTTTTTATGAGTTCAAACAGATTATTCTACTCTGCAAAAATTTGATATTGGTTAATGTAATTTTATTTATAAAACAATGTTCGATTTACTTAATAATTTACAAACAAAACATTGACAGCTGGGAATTAAATTTTCCTGTAGTTAGAAACCATGTCATGAAACAAACTTGACGATTTATTGTCGTTTGCCACGAAAATCACACTACAATTTCATTCATATAACAGAGAAAACATTAATAAATGTAAATACCAACAACCACATATTCAAAGATTTATGTGAACATTCAAACTTTACTTTTAATTAAAAGTAAACATTTCTTAAGAGCCGTTTCTACGTGTCGCAGAATATTTCGGCCTAATGTGCATAAATTAGATTTTCTTACGTGAACATCAGTCTTGGATGTAAAAAAAGTCAATTAGTTACAGTTGGGTAACAAGACTAACTTTCTGACATTAATGCGGTAAGGTATTTGTAATTAATTAACCCACTCCGTTGACGTGGTAGCTCAGCAAATATAGTTTCGTTACTTTAATTGGATCATATCAATAACGTCCTCGTCTCCTAATATTTTATCTCCAGTGACGTAATATTTTATGTATGCTGCCCTTTGCCTATTTAATTGTTTACATGACACCCATATTTTTGTATATAATTAGTGTTTACAATCTCAAATTTTACATCTTCTGTAGCTTATATATCTGAGATTGGAATGTATTCGTGGTTGCAATCAGAGGAATTTAACCTAGCAGCCAACGTATCCCTAAAACACACTCATAAATAATTCCTACAATTATTAACAGACGTTATATAGACTTTTATATAATGCCTGCTGAATTTCATTTTGAAAATCAATAATACCTCCGCATAGGGTAACTGACTGTGTTGGACAGTTTTATTATCCTCACTCGAAATAAGCCAAGACCTCCTAGTAAAGCTGACAGGTTTACAATAATTTACAAGTACCGTATTTTTGCGTGTGTAATGCGCACTCCAATTTAATCGGACTGTGTCACATAAAAAATATAATTCATGTAGCCTATAACGCGCATCCTCATTTGTGATGAAAAACATATATTGTGAAATACGAAAATATATATTGTTTGAATATTAAGTATACTTCGTAGAAAAAATGTTATATACAAAATAATAGAAAAAATATACTTACACGCCTATTTATTTGTAAACACAAAACAATGATTAAAAATCATATAAATTTTAAAACACTTTAAAACGTACATGAGTCATAGTTTTGTTTAGCTTGCTATGTTTTTAGTTTTTACCTATCACGTAATACTTGCATTTATTAATTTTCTCTGTCTGTTTCTGAAGAAGACAGTATTGCATTACTTTCCTCTTTTGATTCTTCTGATGTACTGTCATCCCGCAACGAACAAACTTCTTTACCATCCAGTTTGTTAGAAATACCACACTTCTTAACTGTTTCACATATTACTACATTCCAGGCATGAGATAAATCAAAATTGTTCGTATTCCTTGTTTGTATAATAAATCGATGAATCCCGATAACTTTTATTTTCGTACTCTCAAGGTAAACGTTGAGCCAGAGTAGTTCTTCTTCGATTCGAAAGACAGTGTCTGCGAAGAAACCGTACACGCCAACAAAGACTGGCACGAAATTGCGTAGACGTATTATCTATTTCGAGACGTTGAGCGACATTCCTAGCTTTAATCTGTACCGTTTTATTAGTAAGGCGAAAGCCTCACTCCTTTCTTCTTTTATAAACTCGACTAAGTGCTTTTTTATTTCTGGAAACGTAGATTTTTTACCACGGAAAGAACGGAGATTTACCACGAACATTAGATTCGGCTACATAAAGTTTTACGCGATGCGGCGCGATTAACATTTTTGTTGCGAATAATTTAAACTGAATCGCATAGGACAATAGAGATGTTCTTCCACTCATTACGAATATACTATCTGTTTCTTCACACGCAATACCGGTAATGCACTACTGTACAAACAACAGAATAACGACGACAAACAAGTACAGTAACAGAATGCTACAACAGAGTATCGTCATAAGTCTACGATGTGAACAAATAACTGGTGGGTTGACATGAAAACTGCGAACTAAATCAGCGGTTACCTTCACTTTAGTATTAGTAAATCCAAGCCTGCCAGTTTTAAACGACGTTGCCAAATCTGCCATGCGCGATCTGACCGCAAAGTGCGCATTACACAGGAGAAAATACGGTAAATAGTAGACGTTAAGAAACAAAATGTTTAAATCTAATAAGCGTTGGATGAACGTGAATAAACCAAACATGTTACTTAATTCTGACAGACATGGTTTGGTACTCACGTCAGCAGTGAGGTGTCAATAACATGAATGCAATAAGACAACGCCACAAGATTTATTTTTATAGATTCTGCTCAAAACGAAGATAACATTTGTATAACCCCAGTTGTTGAGCATGTTACCTTTACAAAACAATAAAAAATAAAAAAAAACATAGAGTAGCTTGTAATTTACTTAGATACAATATTTGTTTATGCTATTGATATTGTAGCGTGACAGATAATCCACACAAATGCATTACTCAATGATCATTAATAAAGCTCTAATATATGGAATATCCAGATGAGAATCAATTAAAATGCACTATTTAATAATATATTCACAAGAAAGGTTAAATAAAGAAAAATTCTGCAAATAATATAATAATACAAATTTAAAAACCCAGAAGACTAAAAATAATAATAACAAAATTACCCAGGTAAGATAGAAGCAGGCAATTAATATACCCCGTCAAAGAAACCAGACCAGAAAAAACAAAGATACAGAAGACAGAAGAAGGAAGAATAATTAAAACTACTACTATTGAAGAAGGAAGAAAGAAGAACAATCAAAGGTACTGAAGGCAGAAGAAACAAAACTAATTAAAACTCAAAGAAGAAAGAAGAACAAACTAAATCTACTGAAGAAAGAAGAAGGAAGAATAATTAAAACTAGAGAAGAAAGAAGAATAACCAAAACTACCACTACTGAAGAGAGAAGAAAGAAGAATAATTAAAACTAGAGAAGAAAGAAGAACTAATTAAAACTACTACTACTGAAGAATGAAGAAAGAAGAACAATCAAAGATACTGAAGACAGAAGAAAGAAGAAAGAAGAATAATTAAAACTAGAGAAGAAAGAAGAACTAATTAAAACTACTACTACTGAAGAATGAAGAAAGAAGAACAATCAAAGATACTGAAGACAGAAGAAAGAAGAATAATTAAAACTAGAGAAGAAAGAAGAACTAATTAAAACTACTACTACTGAAGAAAGAAGAAAGAAGAATAATCAAAGCTACTGAAGAAGGAAGAAAGAAGAACTAATTAAAACTACTACTACTGAAGAGAGAAGAAAGAAGAATAATTAAAATCAAGGAAGAAAGAAGACTAATTAAAACTAAAGAAGAAAGAAGACTAACTAAATCTACTGAAGAAAGAAGAAGGAAGAATAATTAAAACTAGAGAAGAAAGAAGAATAACCAAAACTACCACTACTGAAGAGAGAAGAAAGAAGAATAATTAAAACTAGAGAAGAAAGAAGAACTAATTAAAACTACTACTACTGAAGAATGAAGAAAGAAGAACAATCAAAGATACTGAAGACAGAAGAAAGAAGAAAGAAGAATAATTAAAACTAGAGAAGAAAGAAGAACTAATTAAAACTACTACTACTGAAGAATGAAGAAAGAAGAATAATCAAAGATACTGAAGACAGAAGAAAGAAGAAAGAAGAATAATTAAAACTAGAGAAGAAAGAAGAACTAATTAAAACTACTAAAGAAGAAAGAAGAAAGAAGAACAACCAAACTACTATTTCAGAAGAAAGAAGAAAGAAGAAAAATTAAAACTAAAGAAGAACCAAAATTACTGAAGAAAGAGGAATAATCAAAACTAATACTATTGAAGAAAGAAGAACAACCAAAACTACTATTACAGAAGAAAGAAGAAAGAAGAATAATTAAAACCGAACTCACTGAAGAAGGAAGAAAGAAGAATAATCAAAACTAATACTATTGAAGAAAGAAGAACAACCAAACTACTATTTCAGAAGAAGGAAGAAAGAAGAATAATTAAAACCAAATCTACGGAAGAAAGAAGAAAGAAGTATAATAAAACTAAAGAAGAAAAAAGAAGGAAGTGAGACGACCCATATAAAACAAAAACCCCATAGGGAAAGAACCCCAAAAACCCCAAAACCAATAAATGCCCAAAAGAGAAAGTATAACACATTAAAAAACCATATCACTGTAAAACTGACAAAAAACTAAAAGTGTTAGCAGTAGTAAATATTAGTGCATTCAAAAGGTTATTGTGTAATGTGTATGAACAAATCTTCACAGTTCCCCCATGGTTGAATATTTCATATTAAAAACTAGAAAAAGACTAGTAAATATAGTAATAATTCACCATGGAAAAGTGTAAGTGATCAAATTATAACTAATAAACTTTAAGAAAGGTGCATGAGTAGCAGTACAAAGTAACAAACTTTAAGTTTTGTGAACGGTGTCTACTTTGATAATGAAGTAGTAATTTTACTAATAAAAAGCTACTAAAACTGTATGAGCATTCCATAGAATGGAATATAACTTAGATAGCCAGGGTTATACTTTAAGAGGGGGCATAAATCTTATAAAATGGGGAATTACAGAACTAACTGTTTATGATGAAGTTGTGGAAGGTATTAACAATTATATATGGATCCAAATGTTGGGTTCCAATTAAATATAGCATTTAGATAAGTAAGGGTTAGTCATAAGAAATATTAGTATTATAATTGTTATTTTATTGTTCATGTTAATTTAGGAATGCATTATCTAAAATTAGATATCATTCCAATGTTGTAGAAATACTTTTTATTATGTTATTAGGTGATATACCAAAACAATGTTATTAAGAACACCAGTTTTATATATCTGGGTGTTATATTTTAATTGTATAATCTATAATTACTGTTATGCCAGATCAGAGAACTAATTTTTAATCAAATATATCAGAGTCAGAAGTCAGAGAAGGAAATAAAATAATTACATTAGTAAAACATTCTGCAAATAGCCACAATTCAAATCTAGGCAATATAATAAAGTTAAAATGCAGAATAATTAATAAACCTAATCTTATAAACCAGTCAAACTGACAATATTTAGGCAAGATACACCCAACATATTAAATACTATGTAAATAAGGCTTTCTAAAGATATGGTCATTCTATGAGTAAAATTATTTATTTGTATAATGAAATACCATTTGAAACTGAAATAGATTCACTAACATTATCATAAGGGGAGTCATATACAACGGAATTGTATGAAAAAACCATCATTAATATACTAAATTGCCATAAAATAAGTGAGAATTGACAATTATAACAATTTCAGATTTTATAGAATAATAATTATATTAGGTAAAATGGCTATTATTTACTTAGAAGACAGGAAGTATAAATTTAGGCCGACCTTCCCAAAAAATATAAGAAATATGATTTTCTGATAAAACTTTGTAATACTAACTTAATTACTATCAAAATAAGTAGAATAGAATAGTGAAAACGAATATGTATTTTATATTTCAAACAGTTAACTAATAACGAATTTATTTTATGAACATAATGTACATTTTTAAAGTGTATCGGAAGTTATGGCAATTTTAAACAATGTCTGAGATATATTATATAGGCTAAGATTTTCATGAGACGAAGGAAATCCACACAGTTCATTATTATACATTGAAGAGAGCACTTGACGTGAATATTTGATAAAACCAACCTTAATGGCGGTTACGTATAACAAGAGTTCGGAATCAGTTTTGTGTAAAAATTAAATTTTTAACTATTCTAATCATTGTGAAGTGGTGAAGTTGCCCTACGAACTACATAACACCAATAAACAGAACCACATATAACTATTTAAATGAAATAACACTGGAATCACACCAAATACCAAGTGAATATTCGAGGTTAAACGGACACACATAAACACCAATTGATATACTTAATTAACAACATTTTAACACCAAGTGAATTAGTCCATCTTACTACAGTGATATTAAACTATACACCAGAAGATAATATACGATTGCGAAGAAGATTTAACCGCAGAAGGGACATATTTATTCCACAAATACTTTGTCAGTGTTAGAAGGCGAACTCCGCGCATGCGTCAGACGGCCATTTTTGATCTGATCTCATCATCTCAACCAGACGACTGTTTGCTGAACTGTGGTGAATAAAAATTATATATAAACTTTTATTATTAATAATTACCATTATATTGTTTAATTTTAATACATTTTTAGAATCGTAAGTGTTATACTTTCTGACCCTGACCTTCTCTGGCTTTTTATATAATTAACCGTTCAAAGAACCTACTATTTTTATAATACCAATGTAAAATTCATATATCGACCGGCCCTGAGCGAGTCGATACGGCATTGTAACATAAATATTTTTATCAACCAAAATTTATTATTCTGTTTAATAAACGATTGTTATCTAGTAATTTGAAGTTCATTCCTCTTATAAAAGGACATAATAGTTAATTCTTCAAGAAAACTGAATAACCTTTAAAGGCGGTATATGCGAACTACAACCTTTCAAGAGTAAGAAGAAGAGAGCCGTTTGCGCCTAATTTGAAGTTAACTGGATTGTCTTTTTAACAGATTTACAAAAGGGAAGATTATTACTAGAATACACACTATACCATCATACTTATAATTACAATCAACAACCTCAATTTATTTCTAAATTTGAAGAATATAAACACATTGAAAACATTTTTCCAGAATTTATTTTTTATTATAAATATAAATTTTAAATTTATATCACATTTTAAATTGCTGCAACAGCAACAGACCCCTAGAATATTTGATAACCACATAATCCAGGAACATTACCAAATCGACGTTTCCCAGAGCGGAACGTCACTACTACACATACGCACCATAAAAATTATTCTGGGTAATACTATACCAGAACACCATTACAATTACGATTATATTATGGTTGTATTACAAAGCGAAGATCAACAGTGAGAGATTAGAAAACAAGAAGATATTAGCTACGTACTACACATATTATAAATTAAGCTATATTTTGCAATATCGTTTTATTACAAAATCAGCTAGCACAACCAGTGGGACTTACAGGAGAGCACAATCAACATACATCGATATTTATTTTATTATTCGCACCACAATATCATCACGGTAATATTACAAATTTGACGTATCCATCGTGGGACAGAATAACACGACAGAAATCTTATTTATCACTTATTATAGCCACCACTCATAGTAATATTACAAAATTGACGTATCCATCGTGGGACAGAATAACACGACAGAAATCTTATTTATCACTTATTATAGCCACCACTCAAAGTAATATTACAAAATTGGCGAACCCAACTTGTGGGGCTTTATTACATCAGAATCTTAGAACACCATAGAACTGTAATTTAACGTAATATTACAAAATTGGCTTCCATCGCGGGGCTTGAAGAAACCAGGACTTCAAAGAAATATTACAAAATTGGCTTCCATCGCGGGGCTTGAAGAAACCAGGACAACAAAGTAATATTACAAAATTGGCGTCCAACTAAAGGGCTGTAATTAGGGGTTGAAATTACTGTAATTACTTACCCAATTCCTAATTCAGCTTGGCAGCGGTTAGTCAGCCAGGGAATCAGGGAAGATGATGCGTCGTACCACATCAAAGAAGAGAGCGGCGGAGGCCGAGAAAGAACTTGATATGGAGGATAAGGAGGCGACCCCAGTGGAGGACGTGGAAAGGATATTAGAACGGGTGGAACGTAAAAAACCAGCACCACTAGAGGAACAACCCGAAGCGCACACACAAACAGGGGAAATCGATGTCCGGGAGGAACGAATAGGACAACCCGAGAATCCACCACGAGAAGAGAATAGTAACATGCAGGAGATGTTCAGGATAATGATGGAGAAGATGGAAGAAAACAGCAAGAAGATGGAAGAAAACAGCAAGAAGATGGAAGAAAACTTAAGGAAGGACATAGGAGAGACCAGTAAGAAAATGGATTCCACCAAGGAAGATTTGAGTGATATAAATAAAAACATAGAAGAATTGAAGAAGGACTACCAACGGTTAAGAGAAGAAATAAGGGAGGATAACCAACAATGGATTAAGGAAAGGAGAGAAGACAGATTAAAAAGAGAAGAAGAGGAGAGGACCAAAGAAATAAAATATGATAGCAGACCAGAACCAGAAGAAGTACCAAATGATATAAGGCAGGAACAAGTAATGGTAGTACCTGAAATTGAAACTAACCGAAACAAGGAAAATATTAAACAAAGGAAAAGGAGAATGTATCTAAGAAATGTAATGAAAACAAAGGAAGAAATGGAGATGATGAACCATGGTTTATTTGATGATGATAATATCCCTATTACCAACCATGAAGAAATCTTGAGTTCCAGGAATAATGGAAGTAGATTAAGGGTAATCTCAGAGATGATTTACCAGCAGACAGTAGTTTACCACTGGAAAAGGACCAGAGGTAAACTGAATAAAACATGGGGACTAGATCAGTTTCAGCGAAGGACTGGACAGTGTATTCCAGAAAGATGGAAGTATGACATTTTACCAGACTGTGATGACGGCACAGATGAATCACCAGAATGTGTTCCATTAGAGTACCATCCAGGACAGTTCCAGTGTACAGGTACACTAAAATGTATTCCTTCAGGGTGGATGTATGATGGTGAACCAGATTATGAGGCTTCAGATAAGCAAATAATTAATAATTCAAAAGAAGATCCTCACAGATATTTCTCATGCAATACCACATATGGACCAGAGAAGTACTGGTATATAAAACACTATGATAGAGGGAGCCGAATAAGCTTAGCAGCAAACAAAGGAATAGCAGCTAGAAAAATGAAATACAAGACAAAGGCCAGAGATGTCACTAGTACCGGAACGATGATGAAGACTATGGTCATCCGGACAATGAGAGCAAATGAAGTGACAGACTACGGTTAAGTCTAATACCATACACCTCCACAAAAAGGGACTGATGTTATGATAACCGGCAACGGCAAAAAACTACGTCAAAGAAAAAGAAATTATGAGCAACTGTCCAACCTAATAAAAGTCTTCAACCTGGGTATTTAAAAGAAAAATAATTATAAGAAGTACATTTGAAATAAAGAAAAGAAGAGAGCTAATACCATACTTAGGGTAATAATATGATATGTTAACCATATTTATGAAAAAATATTATGAGTAATTGAATGTATGGAAGAAATAATATTAAAGTAAAAATTCAAAAATGAAGTAATGACTACTTACTACCTATTATTTAGAAAACAATTTATGAATCAAGAAGAAAATGAATTTTGAATTAAATCTCAAAATTTAAAAAAGAAGTAAGAACAACTTACTACCTTATTTTAAAAACAACTTTTAGAAATGAACAAGAAGAAAAAGAATTTGGATAACACATTACAAACAATTATATATGGGACCAATTCTGAAAAACTTTCAAGAATAAAGAAATGGCAGTACAAACCACTGATACAATTTAAATGAATAAACTTATTGTGAAGTAAATTTATGAGAATTTTATGTCAAATAAACAGAGATATTAAACATATGGCATTAATAATTAAAGAGTGCATTTGGATAAAAAGCAAGAGCAAAATAAAATTTTGGAAAAAGAAAGGAAAAACTATATATAAATAAATCCATATGAAAAAGATGATCATACAATAAATGTCAGTTATTAGAAAGACAATTAAAAGAGTAATTGAAAAAACATAATACTAGTGGAACGATTCACAAGAATTAAGAAAGGAACAAAAATATAATACAAAATATATGCTACCAATTACCAGAAGGAGATTGTGATAACAGTCAAAAAATGACAGAGAATTAAAAACTTTACACTGAATAAGGAGTGATAATTATATTATACCAGCTTCCAATCACAAGGAGAAATAAAATGCCAGCAGAGCTAACCATTGAGAAAAATAACTGAGATAGAGATTCACTAAGATAGAAATATTAATAGATCTGTTCGTATACGAAGTGAAATATCCAAAGATATTTAATTTTTTTTTATAGTCATAAGGTGGACTATTCTTATATAATTTTTATAAATGACTGTCTGAGATAAGTCCAGCAGTATTATTATGTATTGATCAGAGATGATTTACCTCTGTTATCAATAAATGACGTAGCATGGCCAGCAGAGTGTGAAGCCTACAGAGCCGCTCTGGACACTGCCCCAGCTAACGTATTAGGGAATTTTAGGGAATAAATATCCCAAGGATAAAGAAACGAGTTAAGAAGAAAATGGAAAAATAAAAAATAACGAACCTCAGATGACTATTACTATCAGTAAGAATCCAGTTAATAATGAAATATAGATAAGCTCAAAAATATGGGAGAAAAAATTTTTAGAAATGTGAAGGAAGTAAAGAAATATAATTTATAATATAATGTCATAAGCAATTACTTCAGACAAACTAAGTATGATCTGAACTAATCACTTCTGGAAGAGAGCAATCTGTAGCGTGACAGATAATCCACACAAATGCATTACTCACTGATCATTAATAAAGCTCTAATATATGGAATATCCAGATGAGAATCAATTAAAATGCACTACTTAATAATATATTCACAAGAAAGGTTAAATAAAGAAAAATTCTGCAAATAATATAATAATACAAATTTAAAAACCCAGAAGACTAAAAATAATAATAACAAAATTACCCAGGTAAGATAGAAGCAGGCAATTAATATACCCCGTCAAAGAAACCAGACCAGAAAAAACAAAGATACAGAAGACAGAAGAAGGAAGAATAATTAAAACTACTACTACTGAAGAAGGAAGAAAGAAGAACAATCAAAGCTACTGAAGACAGAAGAAGGAAGAATAATTAAAACTAGAGAAGAAAGAAGAATAACCAAAACTACCACTACTGAAGAGAGAAGAAAGAAGAATAATTAAAACTAGAGAAGAAAGAAGAACTAATTAAAACTACTACTACTGAAGAATGAAGAAAGAAGAACAATCAAAGATACTGAAGACAGAAGAAAGAAGAAAGAAGAATAATTAAAACTAGAGAAGAAAGAAGAACTAATTAAAACTACTACTACTGAAGAATGAAGAAAGAAGAACAATCAAAGATACTGAAGACAGAAGAAAGAAGAATAATTAAAACTAGAGAAGAAAGAAGAACTAATTAAAACTACTACTACTGAAGAAAGAAGAAAGAAGAATAATCAAAGCTACTGAAGAAGGAAGAAAGAAGAACTAATTAAAACTACTACTACTGAAGAGAGAAGAAAGAAGAATAATTAAAATCAAGGAAGAAAGAAGACTAATTAAAACTAAAGAAGAAAGAAGACTAACTAAATCTACTGAAGAAAGAAGAAGGAAGAATAATTAAAACTAGAGAAGAAAGAAGAATAACCAAAACTACCACTACTGAAGAGAGAAGAAAGAAGAATAATTAAAACTAGAGAAGAAAGAAGAACTAATTAAAACTACTACTACTGAAGAATGAAGAAAGAAGAACAATCAAAGATACTGAAGACAGAAGAAAGAAGAAAGAAGAATAATTAAAACTAGAGAAGAAAGAAGAACTAATTAAAACTACTACTACTGAAGAATGAAGAAAGAAGAATAATCAAAGATACTGAAGACAGAAGAAAGAAGAAAGAAGAATAATTAAAACTAGAGAAGAAAGAAGAACTAATTAAAACTACTAAAGAAGAAAGAAGAAAGAAGAACAACCAAACTACTATTTCAGAAGAAAGAAGAAAGAAGAAAAATTAAAACTAAAGAAGAACCAAAATTACTGAAGAAAGAGGAATAATCAAAACTAATACTATTGAAGAAAGAAGAACAACCAAAACTACTATTACAGAAGAAAGAAGAAAGAAGAATAATTAAAACCGAACTCACTGAAGAAGGAAGAAAGAAGAATAATCAAAACTAATACTATTGAAGAAAGAAGAACAACTAAAACTACTATTTCAGAAGAAGGAAGAAAGAAGAATAATTAAAACCAAATCTACGGAAGAAAGAAGAAAGAAGTATAATAAAACTAAAGAAGAAAAAAGAAGGAAGTGAGACGACCCATATAAAACAAAAACCCCATAGGGAAAGAACCCCAAAAACCCCAAAACCAATAAATGCCCAAAAGAGAAAGTATAACACATTAAAAAACCATATCACTGTAAAACTGACAAAAAACTAAAAGTGTTAGCAGTAGTAAATATTAGTGCATTCAAAAGGTTATTGTGTAATGTGTATGAACAAATCTTCACAGTTCCCCCATGGTTGAATATTTCATATTAAAAACTAGAAAAAGACTAGTAAATATAGTAATAATTCACCATGGAAAAGTGTAAGTGATCAAATTATAACTAATAAACTTTAAGAAAGGTGCATGAGTAGCAGTACAAAGTAACAAACTTTAAGTTTTGTGAACGGTGTCTACTTTGATAATGAAGTAGTAATTTTACTAATAAAAAGCTACTAAAACTGTATGAGCATTCCATAGAATGGAATATAACTTAGATAGCCAGGGTTATACTTTAAGAGGGGGCATAAATCTTATAAAATGGGGAATTACAGAACTAACTGTTTATGATGAAGTTGTGGAAGGTATTAACAATTATATATGGATCCAAATGTTGGGTTCCAATTAAATATAGCATTTAGATAAGTAAGGGTTAGTCATAAGAAATATTAGTATTATAATTGTTATTTTATTGTTCATGTTAATTTAGGAATGCATTATCTAAAATTAGATATCATTCCAATGTTGTAGAAATACTTTTTATTATGTTATTAGGTGATATACCAAAACAATGTTATTAAGAACACCAGTTTTATATATCTGGGTGTTATATTTTAATTGTATAATCTATAATTACTGTTATGCCAGATCAGAGAACTAATTTTTAATCAAATATATCAGAGTCAGAAGTCAGAGAAGGAAATAAAATAATTACATTAGTAAAACATTCTGCAAATAGCCACAATTCAAATCTAGGCAATATAATAAAGTTAAAATGCAGAATAATTAATAAACCTAATCTTATAAACCAGTCAAACTGACAATATTTAGGCAAGATACACCCAACATATTAAATACTATGTAAATAAGGCTTTCTAAAGATATGGTCATTCTATGAGTAAAATTATTTATTTGTATAATGAAATACCATTTGAAACTGAAATAGATTCACTAACATTATCATAAGGGGAGTCATATACAACGGAATTGTATGAAAAAACCATCATTAATATACTAAATTGCCATAAAATAAGTGAGAATTGACAATTATAACAATTTCAGATTTTATAGAATAATAATTATATTAGGTAAAATGGCTATTATTTACTTAGAAGACAGGAAGTATAAATTTAGGCCGACCTTCCCAAAAAATATAAGAAATATGATTTTCTGATAAAACTTTGTAATACTAACTTAATTACTATCAAAATAAGTAGAATAGAATAGTGAAAACGAATATGTATTTTATATTTCAAACAGTTAACTAATAACGAATTTATTTTATGAACATAATGTACATTTTTAAAGTGTATCGGAAGTTATGGCAATTTTAAACAATGTCTGAGATATATTATATAGGCTAAGATTTTCATGAGACGAAGGAAATCCACACAGTTCATTATTATACATTGAAGAGAGCACTTGACGTGAATATTTGATAAAACCAACCTTAATGGCGGTTACGTATAACAAGAGTTCGGAATCAGTTTTGTGTAAAAATTAAATTTTTAACTATTCTAATCATTGTGAAGTGGTGAAGTTGCCCTACGAACTACATAACACCAATAAACAGAACCACATATAACTATTTAAATGAAATAACACTGGAATCACACCAAATACCAAGTGAATATTCGAGGTTAAACGGACACACATAAACACCAATTGATATACTTAATTAACAACATTTTAACACCAAGTGAATTAGTCCATCTTACTACAGTGATATTAAACTATACACCAGAAGATAATATACGATTGCGAAGAAGATTTAACCGCAGAAGGGACATATTTATTCCACAAATACTTTGTCAGTGTTAGAAGGCGAACTCCGCGCATGCGTCAGACGGCCATTTTTGATCTGATCTCATCATCTCAACCAGACGACTGTTTGCTGAACTGTGGTGAATAAAAATTATATATAAACTTTTATTATTAATAATTACCATTATATTGTTTAATTTTAATACATTTTTAGAATCGTAAGTGTTATACTTTCTGACCCTGACCTTCTCTGGCTTTTTATATAATTAACCGTTCAAAGAACCTACTATTTTTATAATACCAATGTAAAATTCATATATCGACCGGCCCTGAGCGAGTCGATACGGCATTGTAACATAAATATTTTTATCAACCAAAATTTATTATTCTGTTTAATAAACGATTGTTATCTAGTAATTTGAAGTTCATTCCTCTTATAAAAGGACATAATAGTTAATTCTTCAAGAAAACTGAATAACCTTTAAAGGCGGTATATGCGAACTACAACCTTTCAAGAGTAAGAAGAAGAGAGCCGTTTGCGCCTAATTTGAAGTTAACTGGATTGTCTTTTTAACAGATTTACAAAAGGGAAGATTATTACTAGAATACACACTATACCATCATACTTATAATTACAATCAACAACCTCAATTTATTTCTAAATTTGAAGAATATAAACACATTGAAAACATTTTTCCAGAATTTATTTTTTATTATAAATATAAATTTTAAATTTATATCACATTTTAAATTGCTGCAACAGCAACAGACCCCTAGAATATTTGATAACCACATAATCCAGGAACATTACCAAATCGACGTTTCCCAGAGCGGAACGTCACTACTACACATACGCACCATAAAAATTATTCTGGGTAATACTATACCAGAACACCATTACAATTACGATTATATTATGGTTGTATTACAAAGCGAAGATCAACAGTGAGAGATTAGAAAACAAGAAGATATTAGCTACGTACTACACATATTATAAATTAAGCTATATTTTGCAATATCGTTTTATTACAAAATCAGCTAGCACAACCAGTGGGACTTACAGGAGAGCACAATCAACATACATCGATATTTATTTTATTATTCGCACCACAATATCATCACGGTAATATTACAAATTTGACGTATCCATCGTGGGACAGAATAACACGACAGAAATCTTATTTATCACTTATTATAGCCACCACTCATAGTAATATTACAAAATTGACGTATCCATCGTGGGACAGAATAACACGACAGAAATCTTATTTATCACTTATTATAGCCACCACTCAAAGTAATATTACAAAATTGGCGAACCCAACTTGTGGGGCTTTATTACATCAGAATCTTAGAACACCATAGAACTGTAATTTAACGTAATATTACAAAATTGGCTTCCATCGCGGGGCTTGAAGAAACCAGGACTTCAAAGAAATATTACAAAATTGGCTTCCATCGCGGGGCTTGAAGAAACCAGGACAACAAAGTAATATTACAAAATTGGCGTCCAACTAAAGGGCTGTAATTAGGGGTTGAAATTACTGTAATTACTTACCCAATTCCTAATTCAGCTTGGCAGCGGTTAGTCAGCCAGGGAATCAGGGAAGATGATGCGTCGTACCACATCAAAGAAGAGAGCGGCGGAGGCCGAGAAAGAACTTGATATGGAGGATAAGGAGGCGACCCCAGTGGAGGACGTGGAAAGGATATTAGAACGGGTGGAACGTAAAAAACCAGCACCACTAGAGGAACAACCCGAAGCGCACACACAAACAGGGGAAATCGATGTCCGGGAGGAACGAATAGGACAACCCGAGAATCCACCACGAGAAGAGAATAGTAACATGCAGGAGATGTTCAGGATAATGATGGAGAAGATGGAAGAAAACAGCAAGAAGATGGAAGAAAACAGCAAGAAGATGGAAGAAAACTTAAGGAAGGACATAGGAGAGACCAGTAAGAAAATGGATTCCACCAAGGAAGATTTGAGTGATATAAATAAAAACATAGAAGAATTGAAGAAGGACTACCAACGGTTAAGAGAAGAAATAAGGGAGGATAACCAACAATGGATTAAGGAAAGGAGAGAAGACAGATTAAAAAGAGAAGAAGAGGAGAGGACCAAAGAAATAAAATATGATAGCAGACCAGAACCAGAAGAAGTACCAAATGATATAAGGCAGGAACAAGTAATGGTAGTACCTGAAATTGAAACTAACCGAAACAAGGAAAATATTAAACAAAGGAAAAGGAGAATGTATCTAAGAAATGTAATGAAAACAAAGGAAGAAATGGAGATGATGAACCATGGTTTATTTGATGATGATAATATCCCTATTACCAACCATGAAGAAATCTTGAGTTCCAGGAATAATGGAAGTAGATTAAGGGTAATCTCAGAGATGATTTACCAGCAGACAGTAGTTTACCACTGGAAAAGGACCAGAGGTAAACTGAATAAAACATGGGGACTAGATCAGTTTCAGCGAAGGACTGGACAGTGTATTCCAGAAAGATGGAAGTATGACATTTTACCAGACTGTGATGACGGCACAGATGAATCACCAGAATGTGTTCCATTAGAGTACCATCCAGGACAGTTCCAGTGTACAGGTACACTAAAATGTATTCCTTCAGGGTGGATGTATGATGGTGAACCAGATTATGAGGCTTCAGATAAGCAAATAATTAATAATTCAAAAGAAGATCCTCACAGATATTTCTCATGCAATACCACATATGGACCAGAGAAGTACTGGTATATAAAACACTATGATAGAGGGAGCCGAATAAGCTTAGCAGCAAACAAAGGAATAGCAGCTAGAAAAATGAAATACAAGACAAAGGCCAGAGATGTCACTAGTACCGGAACGATGATGAAGACTATGGTCATCCGGACAATGAGAGCAAATGAAGTGACAGACTACGGTTAAGTCTAATACCATACACCTCCACAAAAAGGGACTGATGTTATGATAACCGGCAACGGCAAAAAACTACGTCAAAGAAAAAGAAATTATGAGCAACTGTCCAACCTAATAAAAGTCTTCAACCTGGGTATTTAAAAGAAAAATAATTATAAGAAGTACATTTGAAATAAAGAAAAGAAGAGAGCTAATACCATACTTAGGGTAATAATATGATATGTTAACCATATTTATGAAAAAATATTATGAGTAATTGAATGTATGGAAGAAATAATATTAAAGTAAAAATTCAAAAATGAAGTAATGACTACTTACTACCTATTATTTAGAAAACAATTTATGAATCAAGAAGAAAATGAATTTTGAATTAAATCTCAAAATTTAAAAAAGAAGTAAGAACAACTTACTACCTTATTTTAAAAACAACTTTTAGAAATGAACAAGAAGAAAAAGAATTTGGATAACACATTACAAACAATTATATATGGGACCAATTCTGAAAAACTTTCAAGAATAAAGAAATGGCAGTACAAACCACTGATACAATTTAAATGAATAAACTTATTGTGAAGTAAATTTATGAGAATTTTATGTCAAATAAACAGAGATATTAAACATATGGCATTAATAATTAAAGAGTGCATTTGGATAAAAAGCAAGAGCAAAATAAAATTTTGGAAAAAGAAAGGAAAAACTATATATAAATAAATCCATATGAAAAAGATGATCATACAATAAATGTCAGTTATTAGAAAGACAATTAAAAGAGTAATTGAAAAAACATAATACTAGTGGAACGATTCACAAGAATTAAGAAAGGAACAAAAATATAATACAAAATATATGCTACCAATTACCAGAAGGAGATTGTGATAACAGTCAAAAAATGACAGAGAATTAAAAACTTTACACTGAATAAGGAGTGATAATTATATTATACCAGCTTCCAATCACAAGGAGAAATAAAATGCCAGCAGAGCTAACCATTGAGAAAAATAACTGAGATAGAGATTCACTAAGATAGAAATATTAATAGATCTGTTCGTATACGAAGTGAAATATCCAAAGATATTTAATTTTTTTTTATAGTCATAAGGTGGACTATTCTTATATAATTTTTATAAATGACTGTCTGAGATAAGTCCAGCAGTATTATTATGTATTGATCAGAGATGATTTACCTCTGTTATCAATAAATGACGTAGCATGGCCAGCAGAGTGTGAAGCCTACAGAGCCGCTCTGGACACTGCCCCAGCTAACGTATTAGGGAATTTTAGGGAATAAATATCCCAAGGATAAAGAAACGAGTTAAGAAGAAAATGGAAAAATAAAAAATAACGAACCTCAGATGACTATTACTATCAGTAAGAATCCAGTTAATAATGAAATATAGATAAGCTCAAAAATATGGGAGAAAAAATTTTTAGAAATGTGAAGGAAGTAAAGAAATATAATTTATAATATAATGTCATAAGCAATTACTTCAGACAAACTAAGTATGATCTGAACTAATCACTTCTGGAAGAGAGCAATCTGTAGCGTGACAGATAATCCACACAAATGCATTACTCACTGATCATTAATAAAGCTCTAATATATGGAATATCCAGATGAGAATCAATTAAAATGCACTACTTAATAATATATTCACAAGAAAGGTTAAATAAAGAAAAATTCTGCAAATAATATAATAATACAAATTTAAAAACCCAGAAGACTAAAAATAATAATAACAAAATTACCCAGGTAAGATAGAAGCAGGCAATTAATATACCCCGTCAAAGAAACCAGACCAGAAAAAACAAAGATACAGAAGACAGAAGAAGGAAGAATAATTAAAACTACTACTACTGAAGAAGGAAGAAAGAAGAACAATCAAAGCTACTGAAGACAGAAGAAGGAAGAATAATTAAAACTAGAGAAGAAAGAAGAATAACCAAAACTACCACTACTGAAGAGAGAAGAAAGAAGAATAATTAAAACTAGAGAAGAAAGAAGAACTAATTAAAACTACTACTACTGAAGAATGAAGAAAGAAGAACAATCAAAGATACTGAAGACAGAAGAAAGAAGAAAGAAGAATAATTAAAACTAGAGAAGAAAGAAGAACTAATTAAAACTACTACTACTGAAGAATGAAGAAAGAAGAACAATCAAAGATACTGAAGACAGAAGAAAGAAGAATAATTAAAACTAGAGAAGAAAGAAGAACTAATTAAAACTACTACTACTGAAGAAAGAAGAAAGAAGAATAATCAAAGCTACTGAAGAAGGAAGAAAGAAGAACTAATTAAAACTACTACTACTGAAGAGAGAAGAAAGAAGAATAATTAAAATCAAGGAAGAAAGAAGACTAATTAAAACTAAAGAAGAAAGAAGACTAACTAAATCTACTGAAGAAAGAAGAAGGAAGAATAATTAAAACTAGAGAAGAAAGAAGAATAACCAAAACTACCACTACTGAAGAGAGAAGAAAGAAGAATAATTAAAACTAGAGAAGAAAGAAGAACTAATTAAAACTACTACTACTGAAGAATGAAGAAAGAAGAACAATCAAAGATACTGAAGACAGAAGAAAGAAGAAAGAAGAATAATTAAAACTAGAGAAGAAAGAAGAACTAATTAAAACTACTACTACTGAAGAATGAAGAAAGAAGAATAATCAAAGATACTGAAGACAGAAGAAAGAAGAAAGAAGAATAATTAAAACTAGAGAAGAAAGAAGAACTAATTAAAACTACTAAAGAAGAAAGAAGAAAGAAGAACAACCAAACTACTATTTCAGAAGAAAGAAGAAAGAAGAAAAATTAAAACTAAAGAAGAACCAAAATTACTGAAGAAAGAGGAATAATCAAAACTAATACTATTGAAGAAAGAAGAACAACCAAAACTACTATTACAGAAGAAAGAAGAAAGAAGAATAATTAAAACCGAACTCACTGAAGAAGGAAGAAAGAAGAATAATCAAAACTAATACTATTGAAGAAAGAAGAACAACCAAACTACTATTTCAGAAGAAGGAAGAAAGAAGAATAATTAAAACCAAATCTACGGAAGAAAGAAGAAAGAAGTATAATAAAACTAAAGAAGAAAAAAGAAGGAAGTGAGACGACCCATATAAAACAAAAACCCCATAGGGAAAGAACCCCAAAAACCCCAAAACCAATAAATGCCCAAAAGAGAAAGTATAACACATTAAAAAACCATATCACTGTAAAACTGACAAAAAACTAAAAGTGTTAGCAGTAGTAAATATTAGTGCATTCAAAAGGTTATTGTGTAATGTGTATGAACAAATCTTCACAGTTCCCCCATGGTTGAATATTTCATATTAAAAACTAGAAAAAGACTAGTAAATATAGTAATAATTCACCATGGAAAAGTGTAAGTGATCAAATTATAACTAATAAACTTTAAGAAAGGTGCATGAGTAGCAGTACAAAGTAACAAACTTTAAGTTTTGTGAACGGTGTCTACTTTGATAATGAAGTAGTAATTTTACTAATAAAAAGCTACTAAAACTGTATGAGCATTCCATAGAATGGAATATAACTTAGATAGCCAGGGTTATACTTTAAGAGGGGGCATAAATCTTATAAAATGGGGAATTACAGAACTAACTGTTTATGATGAAGTTGTGGAAGGTATTAACAATTATATATGGATCCAAATGTTGGGTTCCAATTAAATATAGCATTTAGATAAGTAAGGGTTAGTCATAAGAAATATTAGTATTATAATTGTTATTTTATTGTTCATGTTAATTTAGGAATGCATTATCTAAAATTAGATATCATTCCAATGTTGTAGAAATACTTTTTATTATGTTATTAGGTGATATACCAAAACAATGTTATTAAGAACACCAGTTTTATATATCTGGGTGTTATATTTTAATTGTATAATCTATAATTACTGTTATGCCAGATCAGAGAACTAATTTTTAATCAAATATATCAGAGTCAGAAGTCAGAGAAGGAAATAAAATAATTACATTAGTAAAACATTCTGCAAATAGCCACAATTCAAATCTAGGCAATATAATAAAGTTAAAATGCAGAATAATTAATAAACCTAATCTTATAAACCAGTCAAACTGACAATATTTAGGCAAGATACACCCAACATATTAAATACTATGTAAATAAGGCTTTCTAAAGATATGGTCATTCTATGAGTAAAATTATTTATTTGTATAATGAAATACCATTTGAAACTGAAATAGATTCACTAACATTATCATAAGGGGAGTCATATACAACGGAATTGTATGAAAAAACCATCATTAATATACTAAATTGCCATAAAATAAGTGAGAATTGACAATTATAACAATTTCAGATTTTATAGAATAATAATTATATTAGGTAAAATGGCTATTATTTACTTAGAAGACAGGAAGTATAAATTTAGGCCGACCTTCCCAAAAAATATAAGAAATATGATTTTCTGATAAAACTTTGTAATACTAACTTAATTACTATCAAAATAAGTAGAATAGAATAGTGAAAACGAATATGTATTTTATATTTCAAACAGTTAACTAATAACGAATTTATTTTATGAACATAATGTACATTTTTAAAGTGTATCGGAAGTTATGGCAATTTTAAACAATGTCTGAGATATATTATATAGGCTAAGATTTTCATGAGACGAAGGAAATCCACACAGTTCATTATTATACATTGAAGAGAGCACTTGACGTGAATATTTGATAAAACCAACCTTAATGGCGGTTACGTATAACAAGAGTTCGGAATCAGTTTTGTGTAAAAATTAAATTTTTAACTATTCTAATCATTGTGAAGTGGTGAAGTTGCCCTACGAACTACATAACACCAATAAACAGAACCACATATAACTATTTAAATGAAATAACACTGGAATCACACCAAATACCAAGTGAATATTCGAGGTTAAACGGACACACATAAACACCAATTGAT
The DNA here is from genome assembly GCA_034769895.1 of Magicicada septendecula. Taxonomy (NCBI): domain Eukaryota; kingdom Metazoa; phylum Arthropoda; class Insecta; order Hemiptera; family Cicadidae; genus Magicicada; species Magicicada septendecula. Next base: position 183,660,598 of record CM068370.1, read on the forward strand.
ATACTTAATTAACAACATTTTAACACCAAGTGAATTAGTCCATCTTACTACAGTGATATTAAACTATACACCAGAAGATAATATACGATTGCGAAGAAGATTTAACCGCAGAAGGGACATATTTATTCCACAAATACTTTGTCAGTGTTAGAAGGCGAACTCCGCGCATGCGTCAGACGGCCATTTTTGATCTGATCTCATCATCTCAACCAGACGACTGTTTGCTGAACTGTGGTGAATAAAAATTATATATAAACTTTTATTATTAATAATTACCATTATATTGTTTAATTTTAATACATTTTTAGAATCGTAAGTGTTATACTTTCTGACCCTGACCTTCTCTGGCTTTTTATATAATTAACCGTTCAAAGAACCTACTATTTTTATAATACCAATGTAAAATTCATATATCGACCGGCCCTGAGCGAGTCGATACGGCATTGTAACATAAATATTTTTATCAACAAAAATTTATTATTCTGTTTAATAAACGATTGTTATCTAGTAATTTGAAGTTCATTCCTCTTATAAAAGGACATAATAGTTAATTCTTCAAGAAAACTGAATAACCTTTAAAGGCGGTATATGCGAACTACAACCTTTCAAGAGTAAGAAGAAGAGAGCCGTTTGCGCCTAATTTGAAGTTAACTGGATTGTCTTTTTAACAGATTTACAAAAGGGAAGATTATTACTAGAATACACACTATACCATCATACTTATAATTACAATCAACAACCTCAATTTATTTCTAAATTTGAAGAATATAAACACATTGAAAACATTTTTCCAGAATTTATTTTTTATTATAAATATAAATTTTAAATTTATATCACATTTTAAATTGCTGCAACAGCAACAGACCCCTAGAATATTTGATAACCACATAATCCAGGAACATTACCAAATCGACGTTTCCCAGAGCGGAACGTCACTACTACACATACGCACCATAAAAATTATTCTGGGTAATACTATACCAGAACACCATTACAATTACGATTATATTATGGTTGTATTACAAAGCGAAGATCAACAGTGAGAGATTAGAAAACAAGAAGATATTAGCTACGTACTACACATATTATAAATTAAGCTATATTTTGCAATATCGTTTTATTACAAAATCAGCTAGCACAACCAGTGGGACTTACAGGAGAGCACAATCAACATACATCGATATTTATTTTATTATTCGCACCACAATATCATCACGGTAATATTACAAATTTGACGTATCCATCGTGGGACAGAATAACACGACAGAAATCTTATTTATCACTTATTATAGCCACCACTCATAGTAATATTACAAAATTGACGTATCCATCGTGGGACAGAATAACACGACAAAAATCTTATTTATCACTTATTATAGCCACCACTCAAAGTAATATTACAAAATTGGCGAACCCAACTTGTGGGGCTTTATTACATCAGAATCTTAGAACACCATAGAACTGTAATTTAACGTAATATTACAAAATTGGCTTCCATCGCGGGGCTTGAAGAAACCAGGACTTCAAAGAAATATTACAAAATTGGCTTCCATCGCGGGGCTTGAAGAAACCAGGACAACAAAGTAATATTACAAAATTGGCGTCCAACTAAAGGGCTGTAATTAGGGGTTGAAATTACTGTAATTACTTACCCAATTCCTAATTCAGCTTGGCAGCGGTTAGTCAGCCAGGGAATCAGGGAAGATGATGCGTCGTACCACATCAAAGAAGAGAGCGGCGGAGGCCGAGAAAGAACTTGATATGGAGGATAAGGAGGCGACCCCAGTGGAGGACGTGGAAAGGATATTAGAACGGGTGGAACGTAAAAAACCAGCACCACTAGAGGAACAACCCGAAGCGCACACACAAACAGGGGAAATCGATGTCCGGGAGGAACGAATAGGACAACCCGAGAATCCACCACGAGAAGAGAATAGTAACATGCAGGAGATGTTCAGGATAATGATGGAGAAGATGGAAGAAAACAGCAAGAAGATGGAAGAAAACAGCAAGAAGATGGAAGACAACTTAAGGAAGGACATAGGAGAGACCAGTAAGAAAATGGATTCCACCAAGGAAGATTTGAGTGATATAAATAAAAACAGAAGAATTGAAGAAGGACTACCAACGGTTAAGAGAAGAAATAAGGGAGGATAACCAACAATGGATTAAGGAAAGGAGAGAAGACAGATTAAAAAGAGAAGAAGAGGAGAGGACCAAAGAAATAAAATATGATAGCAAACCAGAACCAGAAGAAGTACCAAATGATATAAGGCAGGAACAAGTAATGGTAGTACCTGAAATTGAAACTAACCGAAACAAGGAAAATATTAAACAAAGGAAAAGGAGAATGTATCTAAGAAATGTAATGAAAACAAAGGAAGAAATGGAGATGATGAACCATGGTTTATTTGATGATGATAATATCCCTATTACCAGCCATGAAGAAATCTTGAGTTCCAGGAATAATGGAAGTAGATTAAGGGTAATCTCAGAGATGATTTACCAGCAGACAGTAGTTTACCACTGGAAAAGGACCAGAGGTAAACTGAATAAAACATGGGGACTAGATCAGTTTCAGCGAAGGACTGGACAGTGTATTCCAGAAAGATGGAAGTATGACATTTTACCAGACTGTGATGACGGCACAGATGAATCACCAGAATGTGTTCCATTAGAGTACCATCCAGGACAGTTCCAGTGTACAGGTACACTAAAATGTATTCCTTCAGGGTGGATGTATGATGGTGAACCAGATTATGAGGCTTCAGATAAGCAAATAATTAATAATTCAAAAGAAGATCCTCACAGATATTTCTCATGCAATACCACATATGGACCAGAGAAGTACTGGTATATAAAACACTATGATAGAGGGAGCCGAATAAGCTTAGCAGCAAACAAAGGAATAGCAGCTAGAAAAATGAAATACAAGACAAAGGCCAGAGATGTCACTAGTACCGGAACGATGATGAAGACTATGGTCATCCGGACAATGAGAGCAAATGAAGTGACAGGCTACGGTTAAGTCTAATACCATACACCTCCACAAAAAGGGACTGATGTTATGATAACCGGCAACGGCAAAAAACTACGTCAAAGAAAAAGAAATTATGAGCAACTGTCCAACCTAATAAAAATCTTCAACCTGGGTATTTAAAAGAAAAATAATTATAAGAAGTACATTTGAAATAAAGAAAAGAAGAGAGCTAATACCATATTTAGGGTAATAATATGATATGTTAACCATATTTATGAAAAAATATTATGAGTAATTGAATGTATGGAAGAAATAATATTAAAGTAAAAATTCAAAAATGAAGTAATGACTACTTACTACCTATTATTTAGAAAACAATTTATGAATCAAGAAGAAAATGAATTTTGAATTAAATCTCAAAATTTAAAAAAGAAGTAAGAACAACTTACTACCTTATTTTAAAAACAACTTTTAGAAATGAACAAGAAGAAAAAGAATTTGGATAACACATTACAAACAATTATATATGGGACCAATTCTGAAAAATTTTCAAGAATAAAGAAATGGCAGTACAAACCACTGATACAATTTAAATGAATAAACTAATTGTGAAGTAAATTTACGAGAATTTTATGTCAAATAAACAGAGATATTAAACATATGGCATTAATAATTAAAGAGTGCATTTGGATAAAAAGCAAGAGCAAAATAAAATTTTGGAAAAAGAAAGGAAAAACTATATATAAATAAATCCATATGAAAAAGATGATCATACAATAAATGTCAGTTATTAGAAAGACAATTAAAAGAGTAATTGAAAAAACATAATACTAGTGGAACGATTCACAAGAATTAAGAAAGGAACAAAAATATAATACAAAATATATGCTACCAATTACCAGAAGGAGATTGTGATAACAGTCAAAAAATGACAGAGAATTAAAAACTTCACACTGAATAAGGAGTGATAATTATATTATACCAGCTTCCAATCACAAGGAGAAATAAAATGCCAGCAGAGCTAACCATTGAGAAAAATAACTGAGATAGAGATTCACTAAGATAGAAATATTAATAGATCTGTTCGTATACGAAGTGAAATATCCAAAGATATTTAATTTTTTTTTATAGTCATAAGGTGGACTATTCTTATATAATTTTTATAAATGACTGTCTGAGATAAGTCCAGCAGTATTATTATGTATTGATCAGAGATGATTTACCTCTGTTATCAATAAATGACGTAGCATGGCCAGCAGAGTGTGAAGCCTACAGAGCCCCTCTGGACACTGCCCCAGCTAACGTATTAGGGAATTTTAGGGAATAAATATCCCAAGGATAAAGAAACGAGTTAAGAAGAAAATGGAAAAATAAAAAATAACGAACCTCAGATGACTATTACTATCAGTAAGAATCCAGTTAATAATGAAATATAGATAAGCTCAAAAATATGGGAGAAAAAATTTTTAGAAATGTGAAGGAAGTAAAGAAATATAATTTATAATATAATGTCATAAGCAATTACTTCAGACAAACTAAGTATGATCTGAACTGATCACTTCTGGAAGAGAGCAATCTGTAGCGTGACAGATAATCCACACAAATGCATTACTCACTGATCATTAATAAAGCTCTAATATATGGAATATCCAGATGAGAATCAATTAAAATGCACTACTTAATAATATATTCACAAGAAAGGTTAAATAAAGAAAAATTCTGCAAATAATATAATAATACAAATTTAAAAACCCAGAAGACTAAAAATAATAATAACAAAATTACCCAGGTAAGATAGAAGCAGGCAATTAATATACCCCGTCAAAGAAACCAGACCAGAAAAAACAAAGATACAGAAGACAGAAGAAGGAAGAATAATTAAAACTACTACTACTGAAGAAGGAAGAAAGAAGAACAATCAAAGCTACTGAAGACAGAAGAAACAAAACTAATTAAAACTCAAAGAAGAAAGAAGAACAAACTAAATCTACTGAAGAAAGAAGAAGGAAGAATAATTAAAACTAGAGAAGAAAGAAGAATAACCAAAACTACCACTACTGAAGAGAGAAGAAAGAAGAATAATTAAAACTAGAGAAGAAAGAAGAACTAATTAAAACTACTACTACTGAAGAATGAAGAAAGAAGAACAATCAAAGATACTGAAGACAGAAGAAAGAAGAAAGAAGAATAATTAAAACTAGAGAAGAAAGAAGAACTAATTAAAACTACTACTACTGAAGAATGAAGAAAGAAGAACAATCAAAGATACTGAAGACAGAAGAAAGAAGAATAATTAAAACTAGAGAAGAAAGAAGAACTAATTAAAACTACTACTACTGAAGAAAGAAGAAAGAAGAATAATCAAAGCTACTGAAGAAGGAAGAAAGAAGAACTAATTAAAACTACTACTACTGAAGAGAGAAGAAAGAAGAATAATTAAAATCAAGGAAGAAAGAAGACTAATTAAAACTAAAGAAGAAAGAAGACTAACTAAATCTACTGAAGAAAGAAGAAGGAAGAATAATTAAAACTAGAGAAGAAAGAAGAATAACCAAAACTACCACTACTGAAGAGAGAAGAAAGAAGAATAATTAAAACTAGAGAAGAAAGAAGAACTAATTAAAACTACTACTACTGAAGAATGAAGAAAGAAGAACAATCAAAGATACTGAAGACAGAAGAAAGAAGAAAGAAGAATAATTAAAACTAGAGAAGAAAGAAGAACTAATTAAAACTACTACTACTGAAGAATGAAGAAAGAAGAATAATCAAAGATACTGAAGACAGAAGAAAGAAGAAAGAAGAATAATTAAAACTAGAGAAGAAAGAAGAACTAATTAAAACTACTACAGAAGAAAGAAGAAAGAAGAACAACCAAACTACTATTTCAGAAGAAAGAAGAAAGAAGAAAAATTAAAACTAAAGAAGAACCAAAATTACTGAAGAAAGAGGAATAATCAAAACTAATACTATTGAAGAAAGAAGAACAACCAAAACTACTATTACAGAAGAAAGAAGAAAGAAGAATAATTAAAACCGAACTCACTGAAGAAGGAAGAAAGAAGAATAATCAAAACTAATACTATTGAAGAAAGAAGAACAACCAAACTACTATTTCAGAAGAAGGAAGAAAGAAGAATAATTAAAACCAAATCTACGGAAGAAAGAAGAAAGAAGTATAATAAAACTAAAGAAGAAAAAAGAAGGAAGTGAGACGACCCATATAAAACAAAAACCCCATAGGGAAAGAACCCCAAAACCAATAAATGCCCAAAAGAGAAAGTATAACACATTAAAAAACCATATCACTGTAAAACTGACAAAAAACTAAAAGTGTTAGCAGTAGTAAATATTAGTGCATTCAAAAGGTTATTGTGTAATGTGTATGAACAAATCTTCACAGTTCCCCCATGGTTGAATATTTCATATTAAAAACTAGAAAAAGACTAGTAAATATAGTAATAATTCACAATGGAAAAGTGTAAGTGATCAAATTATAACTAATAAACTTTAAGAAAGGTGCATGAGTAGCAGTACAAAGTAACAAACTTTAAGTTTTGTGAACGGTGTCTACTTTGATAATGAAGTAGTAATTTTACTAATAAAAAGCTACTAAAACTGTATGAACATTCCATAGAATGGAATATAACTTAGATAGCCAGGGTTATACTTTAAGAGGGGGCATAAATCTTATAAAATGGGGAATTACAGAACTAACTGTTTATGATGAAGTTGTGGAAGGTATTAACAATTATATATGGATCCAAATGTTGGGTTCCAATTAAATATAGCATTTAGATAAGTAAGGGTTAGTCATAAGAAATATTAGTATTATAATTGTTATTTTATTGTTCATGTTAATTTAGGAATGCATTATCTAAAATTAGATATCATTCCAATGTTGTAGAAATACTTTTTATTATGTTATTAGGTGATACACCAAAACAATGTTATTAAGAACACCAGTTTTATATATCTGGGTGTTATATTTTAATTGTATAATCTATAATTACTGTTATGCCAGATCAGAGAACTAATTTTTAATCAAATATATCAGAGTCAGAAGTCAGAGAAGGAAATAAAATAATTACATTAGTAAAACATTCTGCAAATAGCCACAATTCAAATCTAGGCAATATAATAAAGTTAAAATGCAGAATAATTAATAAACCTAATCTTATAAACCAGTCAAACTGACAATATTTAGGCAAGATACACCCAACATATTAAATACTATGTAAATAAGGCTTTCTAAAGATATGGTCATTCTGTGAGTAAAATTATTTATTTGTATAATGAAATACCATTTGAAACTGAAATAGATTCACTAACATTATCATAAGGGGAGTCATATACAACTGAATTGTATGAAAAAACCATCATTAATATACTAAATTGCCATAAAATAAGTGAGAATTGACAATTATAACAATTTCAGATTTTATAGAATAATAATTATATTAGGTAAAATGGCTATTATTTACTTAGAAGACAGGAAGTATAAATTTAGGCCGACCTTCCCAAAAAATATAAGAAATATGATTTTCTGATAAAACTTTGTAATACTAACTTAATTACTATCAAAATAAGTAGAATAGAATAGTGAAAACGAATATGTATTTTATATTTCAAACAGTTAACTAATAACGAATTTATTTTATGAACATAATGTACATTTTTAAAGTGTATCGGAAGTTATGGCAATTTTAAACAATGTCTGAGATATATTATATAGGCTAAGATTTTCATGAGACGAAGGAAATCCACACAGTTCATTATTATACATTGAAGAGAGCACTTGACGTGAATATTTGATAAAACCAACCTTAATGGCGGTTACGTATAACAAGAGTTCGGAATCAGTTTTGTGTAAAAATTAAATTTTTAACTATTCTAATCATTGTGAAGTGGTGAAGTTGCCCTACGAACTACATAACACCAATAAACAGAACCACATATAACTATTTAAATGAAATAACACTGGAATCACACCAAATACCAAGTGAATATTCGAGGTTAAACGGACACACATAAACACCAATTGATATACTTAATTAACAACATTTTAACACCAAGTGAATTAGTCCATCTTACTACAGTGATATTAAACTATACACCAGAAGATAATATACGATTGCGAAGAAGATTTAACCGCAGAAGGGACATATTTATTCCACAAATACTTTGTCAGTGTTAGAAGGCGAACTCCGCGCATGCGTCAGACGGCCATTTTTGATCTGATCTCATCATCTCAACCAGACGACTGTTTGCTGAACTGTGGTGAATAAAAATTATATATAAACTTTTATTATTAATAATTACCATTATATTGTCTAATTTTAATACATTTTTAGAATCGTAAGTGTTATACTTTCTGACCCTGACCTTCTCTGGCTTTTTATATAATTAACCGTTCAAAGAACCTACTATTTTTATAATACCAATGTAAAATTCATATATCGACCGGCCCTGAGCGAGTCGATACGGCATTTTAACATCAATATTTTTATCAACCAAAATTTATTATTCTGTTTAATAAACGATTGTTATCTAGTAATTTGAAGTTCATTCCTCTTATAAAAGGACATAATAGTTAATTCTTCAAGAAAACTGAATAACTTTTAAAGGCGGTATATGCGAACTACAACCTTTCAAGAGTAAGAAGAAGAGAGCCGTTTGCGCCTAATTTGAAGTTAACTGGATTGTCTTTTTAACAGATTTACAAAAGGGAAGATTATTACTAGAATACACACTATACCATCATACTTATAATTACAATCAACAACCTCAATTTATTTCTAAATTTGAAGAATATAAACACATTGAAAACATTTTTCCAGAATTTATTTTTTATTATAAATATAAATTTTAAATTTATATCACATTTTAAATTGCTGCAACAGCAACAGACCCCTAGAATATTTGATAACCGCATAATCCAGGAACATTACCAAATCGACGTTTCCCAGAGCGGAACGTCACTACTACACATACGCACCATAAAAATTATTCTGGGTAATACTATACCAGAACACCATTACAATTACGATTATATTATGGTTGTATTACAAAGCGAAGATCAACAGTGAGAGATTAGAAAACAAGAAGATATTAGCTACGTACTACACATATTATAAATTAAGCTATATTTTGCAATATCGTTTTATTACAAAATCAGCTAGCACAACCAGTGGGACTTACAGGAGAGCACAATCAACATACATCGATATTTATTTTATTATTCGCACCACAATATCATCACGGTAATATTACAAATTTGACGTATCCATCGTGGGACAGAATAACACGACAGAAATCTTATTTATCACTTATTATAGCCACCACTCATAGTAATATTACAAAATTGACGTATCCATCGTGGGACAGAATAACACGACAGAAATCTTATTTATCACTTATTATAGCCACCACTCAAAGTAATATTACAAAATTGGCGAACCCAACTTGTGGGGCTTTATTACATCAGAATCTTAGAACACCATAGAACTGTAATTTAACGTAATATTACAAAATTGGCTTCCATCGCGGGGCTTGAAGAAACCAGGACTTCAAAGAAATATTACAAAATTGGCTTCCATCGCGGGGCTTGAAGAAACCAGGACAACAAAGTAATATTACAAAATTGGCGTCCAACTAAAGGGCTGTAATTAGGGGTTGAAATTACTGTAATTACTTACCCAATTCCTAATTCAGCTTGGCAGCGGTTAGTCAGCCAGGGAATCAGGGAAGATGATGCGTCGTACGACATCAATGAAGAGAGCGGCGGAGGCCGAGAAAGAACTTGATATGGAGGATAAGGAGGCGACCCCAGTGGAGGACGTGGAAAGGATATTAGAACGGGTGGAACGTAAAAAACCAGCACCACTAGAGGAACAACCCGAAGCACACACACAAACAGGGGAAATCGATGTCCGGGAGGAACGAATAGGACAACCCGAGAATCCACCACGAGAAGAGAATAGTAACATGCAGAAGATGTTCAGGATAATGATGGAGAAGATGGAAGAAAACAGCAAGAAGATGGAAGAAAACAGCAAGAAGATGGAAGAAAACTTAAGGAAGGACATAGGAGAGACCAGTAAGAAAATGGATTCCACCAAGGAAGATTTGAGTGATATAAATAAAAACATAGAAGAAATGAAGAAGGACTACCAACGGTTAAGAGAAGAAATAAGGGAGGATAACCAAAAATGGATTAAGGAAAGGAGAGAAGACAGATTAAAAAGAGAAGAAGAGGAGAGGACCAAAGAAATAAAATATGATAGCAAACCAGAACCAGAAGAAGTACCAAATGATATAAGGCAGGAACAAGTAATGGTAGTACCTGAAATTGAAACTAACCGAAACAAGGAAAATATTAAACAAAGGAAAAGGAGAATGTATCTAAGAAATGTAATGAAAACAAAGGAAGAAATGGAGATGATGAACCATGGTTTATTTGATGATGATAATATCCCTATTACCAACCATGAAGAAATCTTGAGTTCCAGGAATAATGGAAGTAGATTAAGGGTAATCTCAGAGATGATTTACCAGCAGACAGTAGTTTACCACTGGAAAAGGACCAGAGGTAAACTGAATAAAACATGGGGACTAGATCAGTTTCAGCGAAGGACTGGACAGTGTATTCCAGAAAGATGGAAGTATGACATTTTACCAGACTGTGATGACGGCACAGATGAATCACCAGAATGTGTTCCATTAGAGTACCATCCAGGACAGTTCCAGTGTACAGGTACACTAAAATGTATTCCTTCAGGGTGGATGTATGATGGTGAACCAGATTATGAGGCTTCAGATAAGCAAATAATTAATAATTCAAAAGAAGATCCTCACAGATATTTCTCATGCAATACCACATATGGACCAGAGAAGTACTGGTATATAAAACACTATGATAGAGGGAGCCGAATAAGCTTAGCAGCAAACAAAGGAATAGCAGCTAGAAAAATGAAATACAAGACAAAGGCCAGAGATGTCACTAGTACCGGAACGATGATGAAGACTATGGTCATCCGGACAATGAGAGCAAATGAAGTGACAGACTACGGTTAAGTCTAATACCATACACCTCCACAAAAAGGGACTGATGTTATGATAACCGGCAACGGCAAAAAACTACGTCAAAGAAAAAGAAATTATGAGCAACTGTCCAACCTAATAAAAATCTTCAACCTGGGTATTTAAAAGAAAAATAATTATAAGAAGTACATTTGAAATAAAGAAAAGAAGAGAGCTAATACCATATTTAGGGTAATAATATGATATGTTAACCATATTTATGAAAAAATATTATGAGTAATTGAATGTATGGAAGAAATAATATTAAAGTAAAAATTCAAAAATGAAGTAATGACTACTTACTACCTATTATTTAGAAAACAATTTATGAATCAAGAAGAAAATGAATTTTGAATTAAATCTCAAAATTTAAAAAAGAAGTAAGAACAACTTACTACCTTATTTTAAAAACAACTTTTAGAAATGAACAAGAAGAAAAAGAATTTGGATAACACATTACAAACAATTATATATGGGACCAATTCTGAAAAATTTTCAAGAATAAAGAAATGGCAGTACAAACCACTGATACAATTTAAATGAATAAACTAATTGTGAAGTAAATTTACGAGAATTTTATGTCAAATAAACAGAGATATTAAACATATGGCATTAATAATTAAAGAGTGCATTTGGATAAAAACCAAGAGCAAAATAAAATTTTGGAAAAAGAAAGGAAAAACTATATATAAATAAATCCATATGAAAAAGATGATCATACAATAAATGTCAGTTATTAGAAAGACAATTAAAAGAGTAATTGAAAAAACATAATACTAGTGGAACGATTCACAAGAATTAAGAAAGGAACAAAAATATAATACAAAATATATGCTACCAATTACCAGAAGGAGATTGTGATAACAGTCAAAAAATGACAGAGAATTAAAAACTTTACACTGAATAAGGAGTGATAATTATATTATACCAGCTTCCAATCACAAGGAGAAATAAAATGCCAGCAGAGCTAACCATTGAGAAAAATAACTGAGATAGAGATTCACTAAGATAGAAATATTAATAGATCTGTTCGTATACGAAGTGAAATATCCAAAGATATTTAATTTTTTTTATAGTCATAAGGTGGACTATTCTTATATAATTTTTATAAATGACTGTCTGAGATAAGTCCAGCAGTATTATTATGTATTGATCAGAGATGATTTACCTCTGTTATCAATAAATTACGTAGCATGGCCAGCAGAGTGTGAAGCCTACAGAGCCCCTCTGGACACTGCCCCAGCTAACGTATTAGGGAATTTTAGGGAATAAATATCCCAAGGATAAAGAAACGAGTTAAGAAGAAAATGGAAAAATAAAAAATAACGAACCTCAGATGACTATTACTATCAGTAAGAATCCAGTTAATAATGAAATATAGATAAGCTCAAAAATATGGGAGAAAAAATTTTTAGAAATGTGAAGGAAGTAAAGAAATATAATTTATAATATAATGTCATAAGCAATTACTTCAGACAAACTAAGTATGATCTGAACTAATCACTTCTGGAAGAGAGCAATCTGTAGCGTGACAGATAATCCACACAAATGCATTACTCACTGATCATTAATAAAGCTCTAATATATGGAATATCCAGATGAGAATCAATTAAAATGCACTACTTAATAATATATTCACAAGAAAGGTTAAATAAAGAAAAATTCTGCAAATAATATAATAATACAAATTTAAAAACCCAGAAGACTAAAAATAATAATAACAAAATTACCCAGGTAAGATAGAAGCAGGCAATTAATATACCCCGTCAAAGAAACCAGACCAGAAAAAACAAAGATACAGAAGACAGAAGAAGGAAGAATAATTAAAACTACTACTACTGAAGAAGGAAGAAAGAAGAACAATCAAAGCTACTGAAGACAGAAGAAACAAAACTAATTAAAACTCAAAGAAGAAAGAAGAACAAACTAAATCTACTGAAGAAAGAAGAAGGAAGAATAATTAAAACTAGAGAAGAAAGAAGAATAACCAAAACTACCACTACTGAAGAGAGAAGAAAGAAGAATAATTAAAACTAGAGAAGAAAGAAGAACTAATTAAAACTACTACTACTGAAGAATGAAGAAAGAAGAACAATCAAAGATACTGAAGACAGAAGAAAGAAGAAAGAAGAATAATTAAAACTAGAGAAGAAAGAAGAACTAATTAAAACTACTACTACTGAAGAATGAAGAAAGAAGAACAATCAAAGATACTGAAGACAGAAGAAAGAAGAATAATTAAAACTAGAGAAGAAAGAAGAACTAATTAAAACTACTACTACTGAAGAAAGAAGAAAGAAGAATAATCAAAGCTACTGAAGAAGGAAGAAAGAAGAACTAATTAAAACTACTACTACTGAAGAGAGAAGAAAGAAGAATAATTAAAATCAAGGAAGAAAGCAGACTAATTAAAACTAAAGAAGAAAGAAGACTAACTAAATCTACTGAAGAAAGAAGAAGGAAGAATAATTAAAACTAGAGAAGAAAGAAGAATAACCAAAACTACCACTACTGAAGAGAGAAGAAAGAAGAATAATTAAAACTAGAGAAGAAAGAAGAACTAATTAAAACTACTACTACTGAAGAATGAAGAAAGAAGAACTGTCAAAGATACTGAAGACAGAAGAAAGAAGAAAGAAGAATAATTAAAACTAGAGAAGAAAGAAGAACTAATTAAAACTACTACTACTGAAGAATGAAGAAAGAAGAATAATCAAAGATACTGAAGACAGAAGAAAGAAGAAAGAAGAATAATTAAAACTAGAGAAGAAAGAAGAACTAATTAAAACTACTACAGAAGAAGAAGAAAGAAGAACAACCAAACTACTATTTCAGAAGAAAGAAGAAAGAAGAAAAATTAAAACTAAAGAAGAACCAAAATTACTGAAGAAAGAGGAATAATCAAAACTAATACTATTGAAGAAAGAAGAACAACCAAAACTACTATTACAGAAGAAAAAGAAAGAAGAATAATTAAAACCGAACTCACTGAAGAAGGAAGAAAGAAGAATAATCAAAACTAATACTATTGAAGAAAGAAGAACAACCAAACTACTATTTCAGAAGAAGGAAGAAAGAAGAATTATTAAAACCAAATCTACGGAAGAGAGAAGAAAGAAGTATAATAAAACTAAAGAAGAAAAAAGAAGGAAGTGAGACGACCCATATAAAACAAAAACCCCATAGGGAAAGAACCCCAAAACCAATAAATGCCCAAAAGAGAAAGTATAACACATTAAAAAACCATATCACTGTAAAACTGACAAAAAACTAAAAGTGTTAGCAGTAGTAAATATTAGTGCATTCAAAAGGTTATTGTGTAATGTGTATGAACAAATCTTCACAGTTCCCCCATGGTTGAATATTTCATATTAAAAACTAGAAAAAGACTAGTAAATATAGTAATAATTCACAATGGAAAAGTGTAAGTGATCAAATTATAACTAATAAACTTTAAGAAAGGTGCATGAGTAGCAGTACAAAGTAACAAACTTTAAGTTTTGTGAACGGTGTCTACTTTGATAATGAAGTAGTAATTTTACTAATAAAAAGCTACTAAAACTGTATGAACATTCCATAGAATGGAATATAACTTAGATAGCCAGGGTTATACTTTAAGAGGGGGCATAAATCTTATAAAATGGGGAATTACAGAACTAACTGTTTATGATGAAGTTGTGGAAGGTATTAACAATTATATATGGATCCAAATGTTGGGTTCCAATTAAATATAGCATTTAGATAAGTAAGGGTTAGTCATAAGAAATATTAGTATTATAATTGTTATTTTATTGTTCATGTTAATTTAGGAATGCATTATCTAAAATTAGATATCATTCCAATGTTGTAGAAATACTTTTTATTATGTTATTAGGTGATACACCAAAACAATGTTATTAAGAACACCAGTTTTATATATCTGGGTGTTATATTTTAATTGTATAATCTATAATTACTGTTATGCCAGATCAGAGAACTAATTTTTAATCAAATATATCAGAGTCAGAAGTCAGAGAAGGAAATAAAATAATTACATTAGTAAAACATTCTGCAAATAGCCACAATTCAAATCTAGGCAATATAATAAAGTTAAAATGCAGAATAATTAATAAACCTAATCTTATAAACCAGTCAAACTGACAATATTTAGGCAAGATACACCCAACATATTAAATACTATGTAAATAAGGCTTTCTAAAGATATGGTCATTCTGTGAGTAAAATTATTTATTTGTATAATGAAATACCATTTGAAACTGAAATAGATTCACTAACATTATCATAAGGGGAGTCATATACAACGGAATTGTATGAAAAAACCATCATTAATATACTAAATTGCCATAAAATAAGTGAGAATTGACAATTATAACAATTTCAGATTTTATAGAATAATAATTATATTAGGTAAAATGGCTATTATTTACTTAGAAGACAGGAAGTATAAATTTAGGCCGACCTTCCCAAAAAATATAAGAAATATGATTTTCTGATAAAACTTTGTAATACTAACTTAATTACTATCAAAATAAGTAGAATAGAATAGTGAAAACGAATATGTATTTTATATTTCAAACAGTTAACTAATAACGAATTTATTTTATGAACATAATGTACATTTTTAAAGTGTATCGGAAGTTATGGCAATTTTAAACAATGTCTGAGATATATTATATAGGCTAAGATTTTCATGAGACGAAGGAAATCCACACAGTTCATTATTATACATTGAAGAGAGCACTTGACGTGAATATTTGATAAAACCAACCTTAATGGCGGTTACGTATAACAAGAGTTCGGAATCAGTTTTGTGTAAAAATTAAATTTTTAACTATTCTAATCATTGTGAAGTGGTGAAGTTGCCCTACGAACTACATAACACCAATAAACAGAACCACATATAACTATTTAAATGAAATAACACTGGAATCACACCAAATACCAAGTGAATATTCGAGGTTAAACGGACACACATAAACACCAATTGATATACTTAATTAACAACATTTTAACACCAAGTGAATTAGTCCATCTTACTACAGTGATATTAAACTATACACCAGAAGATAATATACGATTGCGAAGAAGATTTAACCGCAGAAGGGACATATTTATTCCACAAATACTTTGTCAGTGTTAGAAGGCGAACTCCGCGCATGCGTCAGACGGCCATTTTTGATCTGATCTCATCATCTCAACCAGACGACTGTTTGCTGAACTGTGGTGAATAAAAATTATATATAAACTTTTATTATTAATAATTACCATTATATTGTTTAATTTTAATACATTTTTAGAATCGTAAGTGTTATACTTTCTGACCCTGACCTTCTCTGGCTTTTTATATAATTAACCGTTCAAAGAACCTACTATTTTTATAATACCAATGTAAAATTCATATATCGACCGGCCCTGAGCGAGTCGATACGGCATTGTAACATAAATATTTTTATCAACAAAAATTTATTATTCTGTTTAATAAACGATTGTTATCTAGTAATTTGAAGTTCATTCCTCTTATAAAAGGACATAATAGTTAATTCTTCAAGAAAACTGAATAACCTTTAAAGGCGGTATATGCGAACTACAACCTTTCAAGAGTAAGAAGAAGAGAGCCGTTTGCGCCTAATTTGAAGTTAACTGGATTGTCTTTTTAACAGATTTACAAAAGGGAAGATTATTACTAGAATACACACTATACCATCATACTTATAATTACAATCAACAACCTCAATTTATTTCTAAATTTGAAGAATATAAACACATTGAAAACATTTTTCCAGAATTTATTTTTTATTATAAATATAAATTTTAAATTTATATCACATTTTAAATTGCTGCAACAGCAACAGACCCCTAGAATATTTGATAACCACATAATCCAGGAACATTACCAAATCGACGTTTCCCAGAGCGGAACGTCACTACTACACATACGCACCATAAAAATTATTCTGGGTAATACTATACCAGAACACCATTACAATTACGATTATATTATGGTTGTATTACAAAGCGAAGATCAACAGTGAGAGATTAGAAAACAAGAAGATATTAGCTACGTACTACACATATTATAAATTAAGCTATATTTTGCAATATCGTTTTATTACAAAATCAGCTAGCACAACCAGTGGGACTTACAGGAGAGCACAATCAACATACATCGATATTTATTTTATTATTCGCACCACAATATCATCACGGTAATATTACAAATTTGACGTATCCATCGTGGGACAGAATAACACGACAGAAATCTTATTTATCACTTATTATAGCCACCACTCATAGTAATATTACAAAATTGACGTATCCATCGTGGGACAGAATAACACGACAGAAATCTTATTTATCACTTATTATAGCCACCACTCAAAGTAATATTACAAAATTGGCGAACCCAACTTGTGGGGCTTTATTACATCAGAATCTTAGAACACCATAGAACTGTAATTTAACGTAATATTACAAAATTGGCTTCCATCGCGGGGCTTGAAGAAACCAGGACTTCAAAGAAATATTACAAAATTGGCTTCCATCGCGGGGCTTGAAGAAACCAGGACAACAAAGTAATATTACAAAATTGGCGTCCAACTAAAGGGCTGTAATTAGGGGTTGAAATTACTGTAATTACTTACCCAATTCCTAATTCAGCTTGGCAGCGGTTAGTCAGCCAGGGAATCAGGGAAGATGATGCGTCGTACCACATCAAAGAAGAGAGCGGCGGAGGCCGAGAAAGAACTTGATATGGAGGATAAGGAGGCGACCCCAGTGGAGGACGTGGAAAGGATATTAGAACGGGTGGAACGTAAAAAACCAGCACCACTAGAGGAACAACCCGAAGCGCACACACAAACAGGGGAAATCGATGTCCGGGAGGAACGAATAGGACAACCCGAGAATCCACCACGAGAAGAGAATAGTAACATGCAGGAGATGTTCAGGATAATGATGGAGAAGATGGAAGAAAACAGCAAGAAGATGGAAGAAAACAGCAAGAAGATGGAAGACAACTTAAGGAAGGACATAGGAGAGACCAGTAAGAAAATGGATTCCACCAAGGAAGATTTGAGTGATATAAATAAAAACAGAAGAATTGAAGAAGGACTACCAACGGTTAAGAGAAGAAATAAGGGAGGATAACCAACAATGGATTAAGGAAAGGAGAGAAGACAGATTAAAAAGAGAAGAAGAGGAGAGGACCAAAGAAATAAAATATGATAGCAAACCAGAACCAGAAGAAGTACCAAATGATATAAGGCAGGAACAAGTAATGGTAGTACCTGAAATTGAAACTAACCGAAACAAGGAAAATATTAAACAAAGGAAAAGGAGAATGTATCTAAGAAATGTAATGAAAACAAAGGAAGAAATGGAGATGATGAACCATGGTTTATTTGATGATGATAATATCCCTATTACCAGCCATGAAGAAATCTTGAGTTCCAGGAATAATGGAAGTAGATTAAGGGTAATCTCAGAGATGATTTACCAGCAGACAGTAGTTTACCACTGGAAAAGGACCAGAGGTAAACTGAATAAAACATGGGGACTAGATCAGTTTCAGCGAAGGACTGGACAGTGTATTCCAGAAAGATGGAAGTATGACATTTTACCAGACTGTGATGACGGCACAGATGAATCACCAGAATGTGTTCCATTAGAGTACCATCCAGGACAGTTCCAGTGTACAGGTACACTAAAATGTATTCCTTCAGGGTGGATGTATGATGGTGAACCAGATTATGAGGCTTCAGATAAGCAAATAATTAATAATTCAAAAGAAGATCCTCACAGATATTTCTCATGCAATACCACATATGGACCAGAGAAGTACTGGTATATAAAACACTATGATAGAGGGAGCCGAATAAGCTTAGCAGCAAACAAAGGAATAGCAGCTAGAAAAATGAAATACAAGACAAAGGCCAGAGATGTCACTAGTACCGGAACGATGATGAAGACTATGGTCATCCGGACAATGAGAGCAAATGAAGTGACAGGCTACGGTTAAGTCTAATACCATACACCTCCACAAAAAGGGACTGATGTTATGATAACCGGCAACGGCAAAAAACTACGTCAAAGAAAAAGAAATTATGAGCAACTGTCCAACCTAATAAAAATCTTCAACCTGGGTATTTAAAAGAAAAATAATTATAAGAAGTACATTTGAAATAAAGAAAAGAAGAGAGCTAATACCATATTTAGGGTAATAATATGATATGTTAACCATATTTATGAAAAAATATTATGAGTAATTGAATGTATGGAAGAAATAATATTAAAGTAAAAATTCAAAAATGAAGTAATGACTACTTACTACCTATTATTTAGAAAACAATTTATGAATCAAGAAGAAAATGAATTTTGAATTAAATCTCAAAATTTAAAAAAGAAGTAAGAACAACTTACTACCTTATTTTAAAAACAACTTTTAGAAATGAACAAGAAGAAAAAGAATTTGGATAACACATTACAAACAATTATATATGGGACCAATTCTGAAAAATTTTCAAGAATAAAGAAATGGCAGTACAAACCACTGATACAATTTAAATGAATAAACTAATTGTGAAGTAAATTTACGAGAATTTTATGTCAAATAAACAGAGATATTAAACATATGGCATTAATAATTAAAGAGTGCATTTGGATAAAAACCAAGAGCAAAATAAAATTTTGGAAAAAGAAAGGAAAAACTATATATAAATAAATCCATATGAAAAAGATGATCATACAATAAATGTCAGTTATTAGAAAGACAATTAAAAGAGTAATTGAAAAAACATAATACTAGTGGAACGATTCACAAGAATTAAGAAAGGAACAAAAATATAATACAAAATATATGCTACCAATTACCAGAAGGAGATTGTGATAACAGTCAAAAAATGACAGAGAATTAAAAACTTCACACTGAATAAGGAGTGATAATTATATTATACCAGCTTCCAATCACAAGGAGAAATAAAATGCCAGCAGAGCTAACCATTGAGAAAAATAACTGAGATAGAGATTCACTAAGATAGAAATATTAATAGATCTGTTCGTATACGAAGTGAAATATCCAAAGATATTTAATTTTTTTTTATAGTCATAAGGTGGACTATTCTTATATAATTTTTATAAATGACTGTCTGAGATAAGTCCAGCAGTATTATTATGTATTGATCAGAGATGATTTACCTCTGTTATCAATAAATGACGTAGCATGGCCAGCAGAGTGTGAAGCCTACAGAGCCCCTCTGGACACTGCCCCAGCTAACGTATTAGGGAATTTTAGGGAATAAATATCCCAAGGATAAAGAAACGAGTTAAGAAGAAAATGGAAAAATAAAAAATAACGAACCTCAGATGACTATTACTATCAGTAAGAATCCAGTTAATAATGAAATATAGATAAGCTCAAAAATATGGGAGAAAAAATTTTTAGAAATGTGAAGGAAGTAAAGAAATATAATTTATAATATAATGTCATAAGCAATTACTTCAGACAAACTAAGTATGATCTGAACTGATCACTTCTGGAAGAGAGCAATCTGTAGCGTGACAGATAATCCACACAAATGCATTACTCACTGATCATTAATAAAGCTCTAATATATGGAATATCCAGATGAGAATCAATTAAAATGCACTACTTAATAATATATTCACAAGAAAGGTTAAATAAAGAAAAATTCTGCAAATAATATAATAATACAAATTTAAAAACCCAGAAGACTAAAAATAATAATAACAAAATTACCCAGGTAAGATAGAAGCAGGCAATTAATATACCCCGTCAAAGAAACCAGACCAGAAAAAACAAAGATACAGAAGACAGAAGAAGGAAGAATAATTAAAACTACTACTACTGAAGAAGGAAGAAAGAAGAACAATCAAAGCTACTGAAGACAGAAGAAACAAAACTAATTAAAACTCAAAGAAGAAAGAAGAACAAACTAAATCTACTGAAGAAAGAAGAAGGAAGAATAATTAAAACTAGAGAAGAAAGAAGAATAACCAAAACTACCACTACTGAAGAGAGAAGAAAGAAGAATAATTAAAACTAGAGAAGAAAGAAGAACTAATTAAAACTACTACTACTGAAGAATGAAGAAAGAAGAACAATCAAAGATACTGAAGACAGAAGAAAGAAGAAAGAAGAATAATTAAAACTAGAGAAGAAAGAAGAACTAATTAAAACTACTACTACTGAAGAATGAAGAAAGAAGAACAATCAAAGATACTGAAGACAGAAGAAAGAAGAATAATTAAAACTAGAGAAGAAAGAAGAACTAATTAAAACTACTACTACTGAAGAAAGAAGAAAGAAGAATAATCAAAGCTACTGAAGAAGGAAGAAAGAAGAACTAATTAAAACTACTACTACTGAAGAGAGAAGAAAGAAGAATAATTAAAATCAAGGAAGAAAGAAGACTAATTAAAACTAAAGAAGAAAGAAGACTAACTAAATCTACTGAAGAAAGAAGAAGGAAGAATAATTAAAACTAGAGAAGAAAGAAGAATAACCAAAACTACCACTACTGAAGAGAGAAGAAAGAAGAATAATTAAAACTAGAGAAGAAAGAAGAACTAATTAAAACTACTACTACTGAAGAATGAAGAAAGAAGAACAATCAAAGATACTGAAGACAGAAGAAAGAAGAAAGAAGAATAATTAAAACTAGAGAAGAAAGAAGAACTAATTAAAACTACTACTACTGAAGAATGAAGAAAGAAGAATAATCAAAGATACTGAAGACAGAAGAAAGAAGAAAGAAGAATAATTAAAACTAGAGAAGAAAGAAGAACTAATTAAAACTACTACAGAAGAAAGAAGAAAGAAGAACAACCAAACTACTATTTCAGAAGAAAGAAGAAAGAAGAAAAATTAAAACTAAAGAAGAACCAAAATTACTGAAGAAAGAGGAATAATCAAAACTAATACTATTGAAGAAAGAAGAACAACCAAAACTACTATTACAGAAGAAAGAAGAAAGAAGAATAATTAAAACCGAACTCACTGAAGAAGGAAGAAAGAAGAATAATCAAAACTAATACTATTGAAGAAAGAAGAACAACCAAACTACTATTTCAGAAGAAGGAAGAAAGAAGAATAATTAAAACCAAATCTACGGAAGAAAGAAGAAAGAAGTATAATAAAACTAAAGAAGAAAAAAGAAGGAAGTGAGACGACCCATATAAAACAAAAACCCCATAGGGAAAGAACCCCAAAACCAATAAATGCCCAAAAGAGAAAGTATAACACATTAAAAAACCATATCACTGTAAAACTGACAAAAAACTAAAAGTGTTAGCAGTAGTAAATATTAGTGCATTCAAAAGGTTATTGTGTAATGTGTATGAACAAATCTTCACAGTTCCCCCATGGTTGAATATTTCATATTAAAAACTAGAAAAAGACTAGTAAATATAGTAATAATTCACAATGGAAAAGTGTAAGTGATCAAATTATAACTAATAAACTTTAAGAAAGGTGCATGAGTAGCAGTACAAAGTAACAAACTTTAAGTTTTGTGAACGGTGTCTACTTTGATAATGAAGTAGTAATTTTACTAATAAAAAGCTACTAAAACTGTATGAACATTCCATAGAATGGAATATAACTTAGATAGCCAGGGTTATACTTTAAGAGGGGGCATAAATCTTATAAAATGGGGAATTACAGAACTAACTGTTTATGATGAAGTTGTGGAAGGTATTAACAATTATATATGGATCCAAATGTTGGGTTCCAATTAAATATAGCATTTAGATAAGTAAGGGTTAGTCATAAGAAATATTAGTATTATAATTGTTATTTTATTGTTCATGTTAATTTAGGAATGCATTATCTAAAATTAGATATCATTCCAATGTTGTAGAAATACTTTTTATTATGTTATTAGGTGATACACCAAAACAATGTTATTAAGAACACCAGTTTTATATATCTGGGTGTTATATTTTAATTGTATAATCTATAATTACTGTTATGCCAGATCAGAGAACTAATTTTTAATCAAATATATCAGAGTCAGAAGTCAGAGAAGGAAATAAAATAATTACATTAGTAAAACATTCTGCAAATAGCCACAATTCAAATCTAGGCAATATAATAAAGTTAAAATGCAGAATAATTAATAAACCTAATCTTATAAACCAGTCAAACTGACAATATTTAGGCAAGATACACCCAACATATTAAATACTATGTAAATAAGGCTTTCTAAAGATATGGTCATTCTGTGAGTAAAATTATTTATTTGTATAATGAAATACCATTTGAAACTGAAATAGATTCACTAACATTATCATAAGGGGAGTCATATACAACTGAATTGTATGAAAAAACCATCATTAATATACTAAATTGCCATAAAATAAGTGAGAATTGACAATTATAACAATTTCAGATTTTATAGAATAATAATTATATTAGGTAAAATGGCTATTATTTACTTAGAAGACAGGAAGTATAAATTTAGGCCGACCTTCCCAAAAAATATAAGAAATATGATTTTCTGATAAAACTTTTTAATACTAACTTAATTACTATCAAAATAAGTAGAATAGAATAGTGAAAACGAATATGTATTTTATATTTCAAACAGTTAACTAATAACGAATTTATTTTATGAACATAATGTACATTTTTAAAGTGTATAGGAAGTTATGGCAATTTTAAACAATGTCTGAGATATATTATATAGGCTAAGATTTTCATGAGACGAAGGAAATCCACACAGTTCATTATTATACATTGAAGAGAGCACTTGACGTGAATATTTGATAAAACCAACCTTAATGGCGGTTACGTATAACAAGAGTTCGGAATCAGTTTTGTGTAAAAATTAAATTTTTAACTATTCTAATCATTGTGAAGTGGTGAAGTTGCCCTACGAACTACATAACACCAATAAACAGAACCACATATAACTATTTAAATGAAATAACACTGGAATCACACCAAATACCAAGTGAATATTCGAGGTTAAACGGACACACATAAACACCAATTGATATACTTAATTAACAACATTTTAACACCAAGTGAATTAGTCCATCTTACTACAGTGATATTAAACTATACACCAGAAGATAATATACGATTGCGAAGAAGATTTAACCGCAGAAGGGACATATTTATTCCACAAATACTTTGTCAGTGTTAGAAGGCGAACTCCGCGCATGCGTCAGACGGCCATTTTTGATCTGATCTCATCATCTCAACCAGACGACTGTTTGCTGAACTGTGGTGAATAAAAATTATATATAAACTTTTATTATTAATAATTACCATTATATTGTCTAATTTTAATACATTTTTAGAATCGTAAGTGTTATACTTTCTGACCCTGACCTTCTCTGGCTTTTTATATAATTAACCGTTCAAAGAACCTACTATTTTTATAATACCAATGTAAAATTCATATATCGACCGGCCCTGAGCGAGTCGATACGGCATTTTAACATCAATATTTTTATCAACCAAAATTTATTATTCTGTTTAATAAACGATTGTTATCTAGTAATTTGAAGTTCATTCCTCTTATAAAAGGACATAATAGTTAATTCTTCAAGAAAACTGAATAACTTTTAAAGGCGGTATATGCGAACTACAACCTTTCAAGAGTAAGAAGAAGAGAGCCGTTTGCGCCTAATTTGAAGTTAACTGGATTGTCTTTTTAACAGATTTACAAAAGGGAAGATTATTACTAGAATACACACTATACCATCATACTTATAATTACAATCAACAACCTCAATTTATTTCTAAATTTGAAGAATATAAACACATTGAAAACATTTTTCCAGAATTTATTTTTTATTATAAATATAAATTTTAAATTTATATCACATTTTAAATTGCTGCAACAGCAACAGACCCCTAGAATATTTGATAACCGCATAATCCAGGAACATTACCAAATCGACGTTTCCCAGAGCGGAACGTCACTACTACACATACGCACCATAAAAATTATTCTGGGTAATACTATACCAGAACACCATTACAATTACGATTATATTATGGTTGTATTACAAAGCGAAGATCAACAGTGAGAGATTAGAAAACAAGAAGATATTAGCTACGTACTACACATATTATAAATTAAGCTATATTTTGCAATATCGTTTTATTACAAAATCAGCTAGCACAACCAGTGGGACTTACAGGAGAGCACAATCAACATACATCGATATTTATTTTATTATTCGCACCACAATATCATCACGGTAATATTACAAATTTGACGTATCCATCGTGGGACAGAATAACACGACAGAAATCTTATTTATCACTTATTATAGCCACCACTCATAGTAATATTACAAAATTGACGTATCCATCGTGGGACAGAATAACACGACAGAAATCTTATTTATCACTTATTATAGCCACCACTCAAAGTAATATTACAAAATTGGCGAACCCAACTTGTGGGGCTTTATTACATCAGAATCTTAGAACACCATAGAACTGTAATTTAACGTAATATTACAAAATTGGCTTCCATCGCGGGGCTTGAAGAAACCAGGACTTCAAAGAAATATTACAAAATTGGCTTCCATCGCGGGGCTTGAAGAAACCAGGACAACAAAGTAATATTACAAAATTGGCGTCCAACTAAAGGGCTGTAATTAGGGGTTGAAATTACTGTAATTACTTACCCAATTCCTAATTCAGCTTGGCAGCGGTTAGTCAGCCAGGGAATCAGGGAAGATGATGCGTCGTACGACATCAATGAAGAGAGCGGCGGAGGCCGAGAAAGAACTTGATATGGAGGATAAGGAGGCGACCCCAGTGGAGGACGTGGAAAGGATATTAGAACGGGTGGAACGTAAAAAACCAGCACCACTAGAGGAACAACCCGAAGCACACACACAAACAGGGGAAATCGATGTCCGGGAGGAACGAATAGGACAACCCGAGAATCCACCACGAGAAGAGAATAGTAACATGCAGAAGATGTTCAGGATAATGATGGAGAAGATGGAAGAAAACAGCAAGAAGATGGAAGAAAACAGCAAGAAGATGGAAGAAAACTTAAGGAAGGACATAGGAGAGACCAGTAAGAAAATGGATTCCACCAAGGAAGATTTGAGTGATATAAATAAAAACATAGAAGAAATGAAGAAGGACTACCAACGGTTAAGAGAAGAAATAAGGGAGGATAACCAAAAATGGATTAAGGAAAGGAGAGAAGACAGATTAAAAAGAGAAGAAGAGGAGAGGACCAAAGAAATAAAATATGATAGCAAACCAGAACCAGAAGAAGTACCAAATGATATAAGGCAGGAACAAGTAATGGTAGTACCTGAAATTGAAACTAACCGAAACAAGGAAAATATTAAACAAAGGAAAAGGAGAATGTATCTAAGAAATGTAATGAAAACAAAGGAAGAAATGGAGATGATGAACCATGGTTTATTTGATGATGATAATATCCCTATTACCAACCATGAAGAAATCTTGAGTTCCAGGAATAATGGAAGTAGATTAAGGGTAATCTCAGAGATGATTTACCAGCAGACAGTAGTTTACCACTGGAAAAGGACCAGAGGTAAACTGAATAAAACATGGGGACTAGATCAGTTTCAGCGAAGGACTGGACAGTGTATTCCAGAAAGATGGAAGTATGACATTTTACCAGACTGTGATGACGGCACAGATGAATCACCAGAATGTGTTCCATTAGAGTACCATCCAGGACAGTTCCAGTGTACAGGTACACTAAAATGTATTCCTTCAGGGTGGATGTATGATGGTGAACCAGATTATGAGGCTTCAGATAAGCAAATAATTAATAATTCAAAAGAAGATCCTCACAGATATTTCTCATGCAATACCACATATGGACCAGAGAAGTACTGGTATATAAAACACTATGATAGAGGGAGCCGAATAAGCTTAGCAGCAAACAAAGGAATAGCAGCTAGAAAAATGAAATACAAGACAAAGGCCAGAGATGTCACTAGTACCGGAACGATGATGAAGACTATGGTCATCCGGACAATGAGAGCAAATGAAGTGACAGACTACGGTTAAGTCTAATACCATACACCTCCACAAAAAGGGACTGATGTTATGATAACCGGCAACGGCAAAAAACTACGTCAAAGAAAAAGAAATTATGAGCAACTGTCCAACCTAATAAAAATCTTCAACCTGGGTATTTAAAAGAAAAATAATTATAAGAAGTACATTTGAAATAAAGAAAAGAAGAGAGCTAATACCATATTTAGGGTAATAATATGATATGTTAACCATATTTATGAAAAAATATTATGAGTAATTGAATGTATGGAAGAAATAATATTAAAGTAAAAATTCAAAAATGAAGTAATGACTACTTACTACCTATTATTTAGAAAACAATTTATGAATCAAGAAGAAAATGAATTTTGAATTAAATCTCAAAATTTAAAAAAGAAGTAAGAACAACTTACTACCTTATTTTAAAAACAACTTTTAGAAATGAACAAGAAGAAAAAGAATTTGGATAACACATTACAAACAATTATATATGGGACCAATTCTGAAAAATTTTCAAGAATAAAGAAATGGCAGTACAAACCACTGATACAATTTAAATGAATAAACTTATTGTGAAGTAAAATTAATGAGAATTTTATGTCAAATAAACAGAGATATTAAACATATGGCATTAATAATTAAAGAGTGCATTTGGATAAAAAGCAAGAGCAAAATAAAATTTTGGAAAAAGAAAGGAAAAACTATATATAAATAAATCCATATGAAAAAGATGATCATACAATAAATTTCAGTTATTAGAAAGACAATTAAAAGAGTAATTGAAAAAACATAATACTAGTGGAACGATTCACAAGAATTAAGAAAGGAACAAAAATATAATACAAAATATATGCTACCAATTACCAGAAGGAGATTGTGATAACAGTCAAAAAATGACAGAGAATTAAAAACTTTACACTGAATAAGGAGTGATAATTATATTATACCAGCTTCCAATCACAAGGAGAAATAAAATGCCAGCAGAGCTAACCATTGAGAAAAATAACTGAGATAGAGATTCACTAAGATAGAAATATTAATAGATCTGTTCGTATACGAAGTGAAATATCCAAAGATATTTAATTTTTTTTATAGTCATAAGGTGGACTATTCTTATATAATTTTTATAAATGACTGTCTGAGATAAGTCCAGCAGTATTATTATGTATTGATCAGAGATGATTTACCTCTGTTATCAATAAATTACGTAGCATGGCCAGCAGAGTGTGAAGCCTACAGAGCCCCTCTGGACACTGCCCCAGCTAACGTATTAGGGAATTTTAGGGAATAAATATCCCAAGGATAAAGAAACGAGTTAAGAAGAAAATGGAAAAATAAAAAATAACGAACCTCAGATGACTATTACTATCAGTAAGAATCCAGTTAATAATGAAATATAGATAAGCTCAAAAATATGGGAGAAAAAATTTTTAGAAATGTGAAGGAAGTAAAGAAATATAATTTATAATATAATGTCATAAGCAATTACTTCAGACAAACTAAGTATGATCTGAACTAATCACTTCTGGAAGAGAGCAATCTGTAGCGTGACAGATAATCCACACAAATGCATTACTCACTGATCATTAATAAAGCTCTAATATATGGAATATCCAGATGAGAATCAATTCAAATGCACTACTTAATAATATATTCACAAGAAAGGTTAAATAAAGAAAAATTCTGCAAATAATATAATAATACAAATTTAAAAACCCAGAAGACTAAAAATAATAATAACAAAATTACCCAGGTAAGATAGAAGCAGGCAATTAATATACCCCGTCAAAGAAACCAGACCAGAAAAAACAAAGATACAGAAGACAGAAGAAGGAAGAATAATTAAAACTACTACTACTGAAGAAGGAAGAAAGAAGAACAATCAAAGCTACTGAAGACAGAAGAAACAAAACTAATTAAAACTCAAAGAAGAAAGAAGAACAAACTAAATCTACTGAAGAAAGAAGAAGGAAGAATAATTAAAACTAGAGAAGAAAGAAGAATAACCAAAACTACCACTACTGAAGAGAGAAGAAAGAAGAATAATTAAAACTAGAGAAGAAAGAAGAACTAATTAAAACTACTACTACTGAAGAATGAAGAAAGAAGAACAATCAAAGATACTGAAGACAGAAGAAAGAAGAAAGAAGAATAATTAAAACTAGAGAAGAAAGAAGAACTAATTAAAACTACTACTACTGAAGAATGAAGAAAGAAGAACAATCAAAGATACTGAAGACAGAAGAAAGAAGAATAATTAAAACTAGAGAAGAAAGAAGAACTAATTAAAACTACTACTACTGAAGAAAGAAGAAAGAAGAATAATCAAAGCTACTGAAGAAGGAAGAAAGAAGAACTAATTAAAACTACTACTACTGAAGAGAGAAGAAAGAAGAATAATTAAAATCAAGGAAGAAAGCAGACTAATTAAAACTAAAGAAGAAAGAAGACTAACTAAATCTACTGAAGAAAGAAGAAGGAAGAATAATTAAAACTAGAGAAGAAAGAAGAATAACCAAAACTACCACTACTGAAGAGAGAAGAAAGAAGAATAATTAAAACTAGAGAAGAAAGAAGAACTAATTAAAACTACTACTACTGAAGAATGAAGAAAGAAGAACAATCAAAGATACTGAAGACAGAAGAAAGAAGAAAGAAGAATAATTAAAACTAGAGAAGAAAGAAGAACTAATTAAAACTACTACTACTGAAGAATGAAGAAAGAAGAATAATCAAAGATACTGAAGACAGAAGAAAGAAGAAAGAAGAATAATTAAAACTAGAGAAGAAAGAAGAACTAATTAAAACTACTACAGAAGAAGAAGAAAGAAGAACAACCAAACTACTATTTCAGAAGAAAGAAGAAAGAAGAAAAATTAAAACTAAAGAAGAACCAAAATTACTGAAGAAAGAGGAATAATCAAAACTAATACTATTGAAGAAAGAAGAACAACCAAAACTACTATTACAGAAGAAAAAGAAAGAAGAATAATTAAAACCGAACTCACTGAAGAAGGAAGAAAGAAGAATAATCAAAACTAATACTATTGAAGAAAGAAGAACAACCAAACTACTATTTCAGAAGAAGGAAGAAAGAAGAATTATTAAAACCAAATCTACGGAAGAGAGAAGAAAGAAGTATAATAAAACTAAAGAAGAAAAAAGAAGGAAGTGAGACGACCCATATAAAACAAAAACCCCATAGGGAAAGAACCCCAAAACCAATAAATGCCCAAAAGAGAAAGTATAACACATTAAAAAACCATATCACTGTAAAACTGACAAAAAACTAAAAGTGTTAGCAGTAGTAAATATTAGTGCATTCAAAAGGTTATTGTGTAATGTGTATGAACAAATCTTCACAGTTCCCCCATGGTTGAATATTTCATATTAAAAACTAGAAAAAGACTAGTAAATATAGTAATAATTCACAATGGAAAAGTGTAAGTGATCAAATTATAACTAATAAACTTTAAGAAAGGTGCATGAGTAGCAGTACAAAGTAACAAACTTTAAGTTTTGTGAACGGTGTCTACTTTGATAATGAAGTAGTAATTTTACTAATAAAAAGCTACTAAAACTGTATGAACATTCCATAGAATGGAATATAACTTAGATAGCCAGGGTTATACTTTAAGAGGGGGCATAAATCTTATAAAATGGGGAATTACAGAACTAACTGTTTATGATGAAGTTGTGGAAGGTATTAACAATTATATATGGATCCAAATGTTGGGTTCCAATTAAATATAGCATTTAGATAAGTAAGGGTTAGTCATAAGAAATATTAGTATTATAATTGTTATTTTATTGTTCATGTTAATTTAGGAATGCATTATCTAAAATTAGATATCATTCCAATGTTGTAGAAATACTTTTTATTATGTTATTAGGTGATACACCAAAACAATGTTATTAAGAACACCAGTTTTATATATCTGGGTGTTATATTTTAATTGTATAATCTATAATTACTGTTATGCCAGATCAGAGAACTAATTTTTAATCAAATATATCAGAGTCAGAAGTCAGAGAAGGAAATAAAATAATTACATTAGTAAAACATTCTGCAAATAGCCACAATTCAAATCTAGGCAATATAATAAAGTTAAAATGCAGAATAATTAATAAACCTAATCTTATAAACCAGTCAAACTGACAATATTTAGGCAAGATACACCCAACATATTAAATACTATGTAAATAAGGCTTTCTAAAGATATGGTCATTCTGTGAGTAAAATTATTTATTTGTATAATGAAATACCATTTGAAACTGAAATAGATTCACTAACATTATCATAAGGGGAGTCATATACAACTGAATTGTATGAAAAAACCATCATTAATATACTAAATTGCCATAAAATAAGTGAGAATTGACAATTATAACAATTTCAGATTTTATAGAATAATAATTATATTAGGTAAAATGGCTATTATTTACTTAGAAGACAGGAAGTATAAATTTAGGCCGACCTTCCCAAAAAATATAAGAAATATGATTTTCTGATAAAACTTTGTAATACTAACTTAATTACTATCAAAATAAGTAGAATAGAATAGTGAAAACGAATATGTATTTTATATTTCAAACAGTTAACTAATAACGAATTTATTTTATGAACATAATGTACATTTTTAAAGTGTATCGGAAGTTATGGCAATTTTAAACAATGTCTGAGATATATTATATAGGCTAAGATTTTCATGAGACGAAGGAAATCCACACAGTTCATTATTATACATTGAAGAGAGCACTTGACGTGAATATTTGATAAAACCAACCTTAATGGCGGTTACGTATAACAAGAGTTCGGAATCAGTTTTGTGTAAAAATTAAATTTTTAACTATTCTAATCATTGTGAAGTGGTGAAGTTGCCCTACGAACTACATAACACCAATAAACAGAACCACATATAACTATTTAAATGAAATAACACTGGAATCACACCAAATACCAAGTGAATATTCGAGGTTAAACGGACACACATAAACACCAATTGATATACTTAATTAACAACATTTTAACACCAAGTGAATTAGTCCATCTTACTACAGTGATATTAAACTATACACCAGAAGATAATATACGATTGCGAAGAAGATTTAACCGCAGAAGGGACATATTTATTCCACAAATACTTTGTCAGTGTTAGAAGGCGAACTCCGCGCATGCGTCAGACGGCCATTTTTGATCTGATCTCATCATCTCAACCAGACGACTGTTTGCTGAACTGTGGTGAATAAAAATTATATATAAACTTTTATTATTAATAATTACCATTATATTGTCTAATTTTAATACATTTTTAGAATCGTAAGTGTTATACTTTCTGACCCTGACCTTCTCTGGCTTTTTATATAATTAACCGTTCAAAGAACCTACTATTTTTATAATACCAATGTAAAATTCATATATCGACCGGCCCTGAGCGAGTCGATACGGCATTTAACATCAATATTTTTATCAACCAAAATTTATTATTCTGTTTAATAAACGATTGTTATCTAGTAATTTGAAGTTCATTCCTCTTATAAAAGGACATAATAGTTAATTCTTCAAGAAAACTGAATAACTTTTAAAGGCGGTATATGCGAACTACAACCTTTCAAGAGTAAGAAGAAGAGAGCCGTTTGCGCCTAATTTGAAGTTAACTGGATTGTCTTTTTAACAGATTTACAAAAGGGAAGATTATTACTAGAATACACACTATACCATCATACTTATAATTACAATCAACAACCTCAATTTATTTCTAAATTTGAAGAATATAAACACATTGAAAACATTTTTCCAGAATTTATTTTTTATTATAAATATAAATTTTAAATTTATATCACATTTTAAATTGCTGCAACAGCAACAGACCCCTAGAATATTTGATAACCACATAATCCAGGAACATTACCAAATCGACGTTTCCCAGAGCGGAACGTCACTACTACACATACGCACCATAAAAATTATTCTGGGTAATACTATACCAGAACACCATTACAATTACGATTATATTATGGTTGTATTACAAAGCGAAGATCAACAGTGAGAGATTAGAAAACAAGAAGATATTAGCTACGTACTACACATATTATAAATTAAGCTATATTTTGCAATATCGTTTTATTACAAAATCAGCTAGCACAACCAGTGGGACTTACAGGAGAGCACAATCAACATACATCGATATTTATTTTATTATTCGCACCACAATATCATCACGGTAATATTACAAATTTGACGTATCCATCGTGGGACAGAATAACACGACAGAAATCTTATTTATCACTTATTATAGCCACCACTCATAGTAATATTACAAAATTGACGTATCCATCGTGGGACAGAATAACACGACAGAAATCTTATTTATCACTTATTATAGCCACCACTCAAAGTAATATTACAAAATTGGCGAACCCAACTTGTGGGGCTTTATTACATCAGAATCTTAGAACACCATAGAACTGTAATTTAACGTAATATTACAAAATTGGCTTCCATCGCGGGGCTTGAAGAAACCAGGACTTCAAAGAAATATTACAAAATTGGCTTCCATCGCGGGGCTTGAAGAAACCAGGACAACAAAGTAATATTACAAAATTGGCGTCCAACTAAAGGGCTGTAATTAGGGGTTGAAATTACTGTAATTACTTACCCAATTCCTAATTCAGCTTGGCAGCGGTTAGTCAGCCAGGGAATCAGGGAAGATGATGCGTCGTACGACATCAATGAAGAGAGCGGCGGAGGCCGAGAAAGAACTTGATATGGAGGATAAGGAGGCGACCCCAGTGGAGGACGTGGAAAGGATATTAGAACGGGTGGAACGTAAAAAACCAGCACCACTAGAGGAACAACCCGAAGCACACACACAAACAGGGGAAATCGATGTCCGGGAGGAACGAATAGGACAACCCGAGAATCCACCACGAGAAGAGAATAGTAACATGCAGAAGATGTTCAGGATAATGATGGAGAAGATGGAAGAAAACAGCAAGAAGATGGAAGAAAACAGCAAGAAGATGGAAGAAAACTTAAGGAAGGACATAGGAGAGACCAGTAAGAAAATGGATTCCACCAAGGAAGATTTGAGTGATATAAATAAAAACATAGAAGAAATGAAGAAGGACTACCAACGGTTAAGAGAAGAAATAAGGGAGGATAACCAAAAATGGATTAAGGAAAGGAGAGAAGACAGATTAAAAAGAGAAGAAGAGGAGAGGACCAAAGAAATAAAATATGATAGCAAACCAGAACCAGAAGAAGTACCAAATGATATAAGGCAGGAACAAGTAATGGTAGTACCTGAAATTGAAACTAACCGAAACAAGGAAAATATTAAACAAAGGAAAAGGAGAATGTATCTAAGAAATGTAATGAAAACAAAGGAAGAAATGGAGATGATGAACCATGGTTTATTTGATGATGATAATATCCCTATTACCAACCATGAAGAAATCTTGAGTTCCAGGAATAATGGAAGTAGATTAAGGGTAATCTCAGAGATGATTTACCAGCAGACAGTAGTTTACCACTGGAAAAGGACCAGAGGTAAACTGAATAAAACATGGGGACTAGATCAGTTTCAGCGAAGGACTGGACAGTGTATTCCAGAAAGATGGAAGTATGACATTTTACCAGACTGTGATGACGGCACAGATGAATCACCAGAATGTGTTCCATTAGAGTACCATCCAGGACAGTTCCAGTGTACAGGTACACTAAAATGTATTCCTTCAGGGTGGATGTATGATGGTGAACCAGATTATGAGGCTTCAGATAAGCAAATAATTAATAATTCAAAAGAAGATCCTCACAGATATTTCTCATGCAATACCACATATGGACCAGAGAAGTACTGGTATATAAAACACTATGATAGAGGGAGCCGAATAAGCTTAGCAGCAAACAAAGGAATAGCAGCTAGAAAAATGAAATACAAGACAAAGGCCAGAGATGTCACTAGTACCGGAACGATGATGAAGACTATGGTCATCCGGACAATGAGAGCAAATGAAGTGACAGACTACGGTTAAGTCTAATACCATACACCTCCACAAAAAGGGACTGATGTTATGATAACCGGCAACGGCAAAAAACTACGTCAAAGAAAAAGAAATTATGAGCAACTGTCCAACCTAATAAAAATCTTCAACCTGGGTATTTAAAAGAAAAATAATTATAAGAAGTACATTTGAAATAAAGAAAAGAAGAGAGCTAATACCATATTTAGGGTAATAATATGATATGTTAACCATATTTATGAAAAAATATTATGAGTAATTGAATGTATGGAAGAAATAATATTAAAGTAAAAATTCAAAAATGAAGTAATGACTACTTACTACCTATTATTTAGAAAACAATTTATGAATCAAGAAGAAAATGAATTTTGAATTAAATCTCAAAATTTAAAAAAGAAGTAAGAACAACTTACTACCTTATTTTAAAAACAACTTTTAGAAATGAACAAGAAGAAAAAGAATTTGGATAACACATTACAAACAATTATATATGGGACCAATTCTGAAAAATTTTCAAGAATAAAGAAATAACAGTACAAACCACTGATACAATTTAAATGAATAAACTTATTGTGAAGTAAAATTAATGAGAATTTTATGTCAAATAAACAGAGATATTAAACATATGGCATTAATAATTAAAGAGTGCATTTGGATAAAAAGCAAGAGCAAAATAAAATTTTGGAAAAAGAAAGGAAAAACTATATATAAATAAATCCATATGAAAAAGATGATCATACAATAAATGTCAGTTATTAGAAAGACAATTAAAAGAGTAATTGAAAAAACATAATACTAGTGGAACGATTCACAAGAATTAAGAAAGGAACAAAAATATAATACAAAATATATGCTACCAATTACCAGAAGGAGATTGTGATAACAGTCAAAAAATGACAGAGAATTAAAAACTTTACACTGAATAAGGAGTGATAATTATATTATACCAGCTTCCAATCACAAGGAGAAATAAAATGCCAGCAGAGCTAACCATTGAGAAAAATAACTGAGATAGAGATTCACTAAGATAGAAATATTAATAGATCTGTTCGTATACGAAGTGAAATATCCAAAGATATTTAATTTTTTTTATAGTCATAAGGTGGACTATTCTTATATAATTTTTATAAATGACTGTCTGAGATAAGTCCAGCAGTATTATTATGTATTGATCAGAGATGATTTACCTCTGTTATCAATAAATTACGTAGCATGGCCAGCAGAGTGTGAAGCCTACAGAGCCCCTCTGGACACTGCCCCAGCTAACGTATTAGGGAATTTTAGGGAATAAATATCCCAAGGATAAAGAAACGAGTTAAGAAGAAAATGGAAAAATAAAAAATAACGAACCTCAGATGACTATTACTATCAGTAAGAATCCAGTTAATAATGAAATATAGATAAGCTCAAAAATATGGGAGAAAAAATTTTTAGAAATGTGAAGGAAGTAAAGAAATATAATTTATAATATAATGTCATAAGCAATTACTTCAGACAAACTAAGTATGATCTGAACTAATCACTTCTGGAAGAGAGCAATCTGTAGCGTGACAGATAATCCACACAAATGCATTACTCACTGATCATTAATAAAGCTCTAATATATGGAATATCCAGATGAGAATCAATTAAAATGCACTACTTAATAATATATTCACAAGAAAGGTTAAATAAAGAAAAATTCTGCAAATAATATAATAATACAAATTTAAAAACCCAGAAGACTAAAAATAATAATAACAAAATTACCCAGGTAAGATAGAAGCAGGCAATTAATATACCCCGTCAAAGAAACCAGACCAGAAAAAACAAAGATACAGAAGACAGAAGAAGGAAGAATAATTAAAACTACTACTACTGAAGAAGGAAGAAAGAAGAACAATCAAAGCTACTGAAGACAGAAGAAACAAAACTAATTAAAACTCAAAGAAGAAAGAAGAACAGACTAAATCTACTGAAGAAAGAAGAAGGAAGAATAATTAAAACTAGAGAAGAAAGAAGAATAACCAAAACTACCACTACTGAAGAGAGAAGAAAGAAGAATAATTAAAACTAGAGAAGAAAGAAGAACTAATTAAAACTACTACTACTGAAGAATGAAGAAAGAAGAACAATCAAAGATACTGAAGACAGAAGAAAGAAGAAAGAAGAATAATTAAAACTAGAGAAGAAAGAAGAACTAATTAAAACTACTACTACTGAAGAATGAAGAAAGAAGAACAATCAAAGATACTGAAGACAGAAGAAAGAAGAATAATTAAAACTAGAGAAGAAAGAAGAACTAATTAAAACTACTACTACTGAAGAAAGAAGAAAGAAGAATAATCAAAGCTACTGAAGAAGGAAGAAAGAAGAACTAATTAAAACTACTACTACTGAAGAGAGAAGAAAGAAGAATAATTAAAATCAAGGAAGAAAGAAGACTAATTAAAACTAAAGAAGAAAGAAGACTAACTAAATCTACTGATTTAAATCTTCTTTCTTCAAAGAAGAAGGAAGAATAATTAAAACTAGAGAAACTGAAGACACTTCAAAGATACTGAAGACAGAAGAAAGAAGAAAGAAGAATAATTAAAACTACTACAGAAGAAAGAAAAAAGAAGAACAACCAAACTACTATTTCAGAAGAAAGAAGAAAGAAGAAAAATTAAAACTAAAGAAGAACCAAAATTACTGAAGAAAGAGGAATAATCAAAACTAATACTATTGAAGAAAGAAGAACAACCAAAACTACTATTACAGAAGAAAGAAGAAAGAAGAATAATTAAAACCGAACTCACTGAAGAAGGAAGAAAGAAGAATAATCAAAACTAATACTATTGAGGAAAGAAGAACAACCAAACTACTATTTCAGAAGAAGGAAGAAAGAAGAATAATTAAAACCAAATCTACGGAAGAAAGAAGAAAGAAGTATAATAAAACTAAAGAAGAAAAAAGAAGGAAGTGAGACGACCCATATAAAACAAAAACCCCATAGGGAAAGAACCCCAAAACCAATAAATGCCCAAAAGAGAAAGTATAACACATTAAAAAACCATATCACTGTAAAACTGACAAAAAACTAAAAGTGTTAGCAGTAGTAAATATTTGTGCATTCAAAAGGTTATTGTGTAATGTGTATGAACAAATCTTCACAGTTCCCCCATGGTTGAATATTTCATATTAAAAACTAGAAAAAGACTAGTAAATATAGTAATAATTCACCATGGAAAAGTGTAAGTGATCAAATTATAACTAATAAACTTTAAGAAAGGTGCATGAGTAGCAGTACAAAGTAACAAACTTTAAGTTTTGTGAACGGTGTCTACTTTGATAATGAAGTAGTAATTTTACTAATAAAAAGCCACTAAAACTGTATGAACATTCCATAGAATGGAATATAACTTAGATAGCCAGGGTTATACTTTAAGAGGGGGCATAAATCTTATAAAATGGGGAATTACAGAACTAACTGTTTATGATGAAGTTGTGGAAGGTATTAACAATTATATATGGATCCAAATGTTGGGTTCCAATTAAATATAGCATTTAGATAAGTAAGGGTTAGTCATAAGAAATATTAGTATTATAATTGTTATTTTATTGTTCATGTTAATTTAGGAATGCATTATCTAAAATTAGATATCATTCCAATGTTGTAGAAATACTTTTTATTATGTTATTAGGTGATACACCAAAACAATGTTATTAAGAACACCAGTTTTATATATCTGGGTGTTATATTTTAATTGTATAATCTATAATTACTGTTATGCCAGATCAGAGAACTAATTTTTAATCAAATATATCAGAGTCAGAAGTCAGAGAAGGAAATAAAATAATTACATTAGTAAAACATTCTGCAAATAGCCACAATTCAAATCTAGGCAATATAATAAAGTTAAAATGCAGAATAATTAATAAACCTAATCTTATAAACCAGTCAAACTGACAATATTTAGGCAAGATACACCCAACATATTAAATACTATGTAAATAAGGCTTTCTAAAGATATGGTCATTCTGTGAGTAAAATTATTTATTTG
Source organism: Magicicada septendecula (assembly GCA_034769895.1). Classification (NCBI taxonomy): domain Eukaryota; kingdom Metazoa; phylum Arthropoda; class Insecta; order Hemiptera; family Cicadidae; genus Magicicada; species Magicicada septendecula. The sequence continues at coordinate 183,699,743 of CM068370.1, forward strand.
TATAATGAAATACCATTTGAAACTGAAATAGATTCACTAACATTATCATAAGGGGAGTCATATACAACTGAATTGTATGAAAAAACCATCATTAATATACTAAATTGCCATAAAATAAGTGAGAATTGACAATTATAACAATTTCAGATTTTATAGAATAATAATTATATTAGGTAAAATGGCTATTATTTACTTAGAAGACAGGAAGTATAAATTTAGGCCGACCTTCCCAAAAAATATAAGAAATATGATTTTCTGATAAAACTTTTTAATACTAACTTAATTACTATCAAAATAAGTAGAATAGAATAGTGAAAACGAATATGTATTTTATATTTCAAACAGTTAACTAATAACGAATTTATTTTATGGACATAATGTACATTTTAAAGTGTATCGGAAGTTATGGCAATTTTAAACAATGTCTGAGATATATTATATAGGCTAAGATTTTCATGAGACGAAGGAAATCCACACAGTTCATTATTATATATTGAAGAGAGCACTTGACGTGAATATTTGATAAAACCAACCTTAATGGCGGTTACGTATAACAAGAGTTCGGAATCAGTTTTGTGTAAAAATTAAATTTTTAACTATTCTAATCATTGTGAAGTGGTGAAGTTGCCCTACGAACTACATAACACCAATAAACAGAACCACATATAACTATTTAAATGAAATAACACTGGAATCACACAAAATACCAAGTGAATATTCGAGGTTAAACGGACACACATAAACACCAATTGATATACTTAATTAACAACATTTTAACACCAAGTGAATTAGTCCATCTTACTACAGTGATATTAAACTATACACCAGAAGATAATATACGATTGCGAAGAAGATTTAACCGCAGAAGGGACATATTTATTCCACAAATACTTTGTCAGTGTTAGAAGGCGAACTCCGCGCATGCGTCAGACGGCCATTTTTGATCTGATCTCATCATCTCAACCAGACGACTGTTTGCTGAACTGTGGTGAATAAAAATTATATATAAACTTTTATTATTAATAATTACCATTATATTGTTTAATTTTAATACATTTTTAGAATTGTAAGTGTTATACTTTCTGACCCTGACCTTCTCTGGCTTTTTATATAATTAACCGTTCAAAGAACCTACTATTTTTATAATACCAATGTAAAATTCATATATCGACCGGCCCTGAGCGAGTCGATACGGCATTTTAACATCAATATTTTTATCAACCAAAATTTATTATTCTGTTTAATAAACGATTGTTATCTAGTAATTTGAAGTTCATTCCTCTTATAAAAGGACATAATAGTTAATTCTTCAAGAAAACTGAATAACTTTTAAAGGCGGTATATGCGAACTACAACCTTTCAAGAGTAAGAAGAAGAGAGCCGTTTGCGCCTAATTTGAAGTTAACTGGATTGTCTTTTTAACAGATTTACAAAAGGGAAGATTATTACTAGAATACACACTATACCATCATACTTATAATTACAATCAACAACCTCAATTTATTTCTAAATTTGAAGAATATAAACACATTGAAAACATTTTTCCAGAATTTATTTTTTATTATAAATATAAATTTTAAATTTATATCACATTTTAAATTGCTGCAACAGCAACAGACCCCTAGAATATTTGATAACCACATAATCCAGGAACATTACCAAATCGACGTTTCCCAGAGCGGAACGTCACTACTACACATACGCACCATAAAAATTATTCTGGGTAATACTATACCAGAACACCATTACAATTACGATTATATTATGGTTGTATTACAAAGCGAAGATCAACAGTGAGAGATTAGAAAACAAGAAGATATTAGCTACGTACTAAACATATTATAAATTAAGCTATATTTTGCAATATCGTTTTATTACAAAATCAGCTAGCACAACCAGTGGGACTTACAGGAGAGCACAATCAACATACATCGATATTTATTTTATTATTCGCACCACAATATCATCACGGTAATATTACAAATTTGACGTATCCATCGTGGGACAGAATAACACGACAGAAATCTTATTTATCACTTATTATAGCCACCACTCATAGTAATATTACAAAATTGACGTATCCATCGTGGGACAGAATAACACGACAGAAATCTTATTTATCACTTATTATAGCCACCACTCAAAGTAATATTACAAAATTGGCGAACCCAACTTGTGGGGCTTTATTACATCAGAATCTTAGAACACCATAGAACTGTAATTTAACGTAATATTACAAAATTGGCTTCCATCGCGGGGCTTGAAGAAACCAGGACAACAAAGTAATATTACAATATGATCTATATTGTACATTTTCTGATGAAAAACATAACGAGTAATCTATTTAGCGATGAATACCTGTGTACAATTATTGTAGTAAAAAAATTTTTAAATAATAAAAAGTAGTACAACACACGTATTAAATGAATAGATTGATAATAAATACAAAGTTACGTGAACGTTTCAGCAAAGTTCCAGAAGTTTACTTGAAAAAATTGTACATACTTCAAGGGAAAGTGTGGGTTACTGCAGTTTGTTATTCTTCTCCTCATATCTTCCTTCTAGTCAAGATTTGTTGACAACTAATCCAATGTACTGAAAATTGATAAGGGCAACATTTTCTCACTCATTGTCGAATTTAGTATAGTCTGACGTTCTTTCTCTATACATCTCTTTGGTTACCACTGTAACCATAGACTTAGTTATGACCAACCGCGTTCTTTCTATATACATTAAACCTTTGTCTCCAAATGGAAGTGTTTAATAATGTGATGTTAGACTTCTGAAGTTTTCCTCTTTCTCATACTTTTAAGGAATTTATGATTTTTCCCTCTTCTTCTCTGGATATGTTCCTGGGTTTTATATTGCTAGATGCTGGTCAGTATTTATGTACTGTAACAACGATGCAAAATAAATAACTTGCGCAGTAGACTAAATAGCATTTGTTAGGATTGCTTACTTAGCAGGATGATGGGAACGGCTTTCGATCTGACCCGATTATTTTTAAAGCATCTGGAGGGTACTAGTTAGATAATTGCGCCACTCAGATGATCTTGCCTGACTATAAATTGTGAAGAGCGGTATCAACACAACTGTATTGACAATGAGTGTTTAAGCGTTTATTTATGTTTAAAGTATTGTAATTGTTCAATTTTGGATCTTTTGTAGTTGTTAGTAGGCTATATAGTACGTCCTGGATAATTACGTAATACAACTGAGAGAAATGCGTAACACGAGTGGTTTTGTTCCAGACAAGTGTAAATAAAAATTACGAGTATCAATTTCTCTATTGTTCAATAAATTGTTATACTGTGTTGAGATTTTGATCTACGCGATTTTCGTAACAATGTGCACCAAGTAACAATATCTAATATTACCTACACTAGTGTAGTGTTGATTAGATACCAAAATGTTATTATTTAATTACCATTTCCACTGTAAGGTATGAGCGAATAGAGTTTGTAAACACGGCTTAAGTTTGTATGTATCTAGTGTGTTTAAACATATATATGTTTATATAGTTATATGAGCACTGTGTTTATAAACTATTATAAAATGCAAAACACCATACATTGTCCGTTACCAATATCCTCTCATGTAACAAATAGCGTATACATTATAACACGCATACGGCAAGATTCGTTTCATATTTCAGCACTAGATAAGTAATATACATTATGAAATACTGCACATATATTTCATGTACATATATTTTCTGTATATATGAAACTAGCAAAATACCCGTACTTCGCTACGGAGTTTCACGTTGTACGTAATTGTACAATTATTGCTCGCTTAATAGTATAGGATTAGATAGATTGTACAAATTCTCAACTCTTAGTTTGTTTATTTACATTCATAGCAACAGCTATTTATTATTTATTTCGAGAAAATCGTTAGATCCGTTTCCGAGAAAAAAAAGGACATACATTTATTAATTAATTGAACTTCGAAATTTTCTCGACTATAAGAACCTGCAAACAACGAAGTTTTTCAATTTAAAACAATGATTAAAAACTCAGAACTAAATGTATTCGGGTTTTCCAATAAACTGGGATGTCAACCACTTCATTTACAAAGTATGCAATTCCCGCGATAAATTTCATTATTTGGTTTTTTGCCCCTTAGGAGTGAAAGTTTTTAAAACCGTTTCTTAGTGAGCACCTAAGAACTATGATGAAGCTACGTTCAAAGTCTCATTGATATCCATTCAGTGGTTTCAGAGATATCGTGATCAGTGAGTCAGTCAGTGGTATTTGGCTTATATAGATATATATATCTAGCCGATTTACCCAGCGTTGCTCGGGTTCATAACTTATTCATAGGCTCATAGGCACCTATTCTTGTTCTAACGTTATATTACTTGTATATTGTATAATCTTCCTTATATTGTTACGTTCGCATTCTCACTGGAGGAATACTCTGTAGCGCACCTGTTTAAGAACATGTCATAAACTGTATTCTTATATCTGGAGAAGAATTCTGTTGCGCGTGATGCTCCTGCTCGATTTCTAACTCTGGGAGAGGGCGAACAGCTAAATTAGTTTTCAATAAAATGTCTACAGTACTTGCACGCGCTGCGTATTTACTGTCTTTTATAATTCATTGTGTTAATGTTGAAATAAGGCATTTGTTAAATTAGTGTCTCCTAAACTTATTCTAACAATACAATACCTCTATAGATTTCAGTTTTTAAATTCAAACTGAAGCAAGTGCATTTATATTGTCTGAACACTATGATCTGAATACATTTGCTATCAAAACTTTGTTTTTTATACTCGCTTATAACTTACTTCGATCTTAACTTATCCACTTTTAAATTCAAACTGAAACAACTCTGAATTCACACACTATTAAGAAGTTTCTTAAGATGCATACACCACCTTTGATATCCTAACCTATATCTTTATTTATAAGAACCGTGGACTCTGGCCCCGCCGTCTTTCGCGGCATCCGACCTAAGACTCCCCGAGTTCCGTGGATGAACTCCGGGGAAGGCCCGTCGGACGACTCCCGCGCTATTTCCTACGCGGGAGACTTCCACCGATGCTATGGTAACCAGAATCTATTCTATTGGGTTGCCATAGTAACCAGATCTAATGGTTTTTAAGACCCAAATGACCCCCCAAAGGATCGTATCGAAAAAAAACTTGTCCTATGTTTGTTCTCCCGTTGCGTAAAATATTTGTGCCAAGTTTGGTTGAAATCGGTCCAGTAGTTTAGGAGGAGATGTGGAAGACCCCAAAGGACCCCCCGAAGGATCGTATCGAAAAACCCTACCCTATGTTGGTTCTCCCGTTGAGTAAAATATTTGTGCCAAGTTTGGTTGAAATCGGTCCAGTGGTTTAGGAGGAGATGTGGAAGACCCCAAAGGACCCCATCGAAGAAAACACCTATCATATGTTGGTTCTCTCGTTGCGTAAAATATTTGTGCCAAGTTTGGTTGAAATCGGTCCAGTTTTTTAGGAGGAGATGTGGAAGACCCCAAAGAACCCCCCAAAGGACCCCATCGAAAAAACACCTATCCTATGTTGGTTCTCCCGTCGCGTAAATATTTGTGCTAAGTTTGGTTGAAATCGGTCCAGTGGTTTAGGAGGAGATGTGGAAGACCCCAAAGAACCCCCAAAGGACCCCATCGAAAAAACACCTATCCTATGTTGGTTCTCCCGTTGCGTAAAATATTTGTGCCAAGTTTGGTTGAAATCGGTCCAGTGGTTTAGGAGGAGATGTGGAAGACCCCAAAGAACCCCCCAAAGGACCCCATCGAAAAAAGCACCTCACCTATGTTGGTTCTCCCGTCGCGTAAAATATTTGTGCCAAGTTTGGTTGAAATCGGTCCAGTGGTTTAGGAGGAGATGTGGAACATACATACATAGATACATACATACAATAGGCGGGGGGGTTTGCCCCTTAGGAGTGAAAGTTTTTAAAACCGTTTCTTAGTGAGCACCTAAGACCTATGATGAAGCTATGTTCAAAGTTTCATTGACATCCATTCAGTAGTTTTTGCTCTACGTTGATTCTATGTCAGTTAGTCTGGCAAACTTCCCCCCCTTTTCCCACTTTAAAGGTCGAATTTCCAAAAATCCCTTCTTAGCGGATACCTACATCACATAAGGAACCTACGTGCCAAATTTCAAGTTTCTAGGTGTTATAGTTTCGGAGATTTCGTGATGAATCTGTGAGTCAGTGAGTCAGTGGTATTTCTCTTTTATATATATAGATAACATAGTCTACACCGTTATTGTAAATGCCGTTACAAGTCTGCACGTATAACGTTTCCTTAAACTTAAATGTAAGCAAGAGCTGTAGCCAAATTTTTACCGAAGAAGTCGTTAAACAGATGTTAGAATGTCAACTAAATGTAAGACTTCGTTGCATCGGTATAAATATTGTAACAAGACATATGAGCCCAATATTTAAGTAACAAAATATTAACACATTGTGACGTCTCCCTTGTTAAAATATCACAAATGTCAGGAACCAGTTCAATTTGTTACCTGTTAATTGAACTAGCTGCCGTTGTTAGTAAACCTTAATCACTAACAAATTATAACACTTTATTTTTCAGGAATTAAGCAAGGATTGTACAAATTTATTCACTCGTTGGGTGTTAGCAAAAACATCTCTTTATTAACATATTTATCTCTCATACTTTACTTTACTTTTAAAACTCAGATTCTAAAAATTTCTGCATTAAATATTTTGAAAATTTACTTCTTATTCTTTTTATATCAAAAGCATTCAGCTAGATGTTGTTTTCAGTACCACGGATCCGGGACTCAACTTAGTTATGTTTTTATTACAACTTCAACCAAATTATTAGAAGAATAATTTCGGTTGTAAATTTTAATATTAATTTAAATCTAAACATCTTAATGTCATTACTACTTCATTACAGTGATTACAAAAATATATATATATTAAACTTTAAATTATCAAAAGTTCTTTACTGTTCTTTTGTTACTGGTCTTGTTGTTTTACAATGAATTTGTGTTACAAATATTATGTTTTGATATCACCTGAATGTAACATGTGTATGCTGTGGGGTCCATGATGGTCATCTTCAGTCCTCTTCTAGGGTGTGATCCACGGTTCTTCTTGATGTTCCATGAGGCTGGTAGTCTCTTCCTAGACGATTAGATTTTGGTACTAGAAGTTCATCCGGTTGCTGTTTGTGTTTTCTTCTTTTGGAGTCGGTTGATTACATTTTACTTTTAGTTACAGTTTTATTTTGTCAGCACTAAAATTTGGTAAGTAACATTTCTCACCACTTACAGTTTGCTAAGAGATGTGTCGGCTAAGTTTCCTTTTTTTTTAATATTATTATTATTAATATACTACATAGGTCAAAACGAACTCATTATAAACTTGATTAAATATTGTTTAACTGTATACACCTATGTGTATGTTCACGGTGTCTATCGGGCGAATGCAAGCAATGTTTAGCGGCAAGGGGTCAGTAGCTGGCGCGGTTTTACGCACTGAGAAAATAGTTCGTTCTTTTAAGTTATATTAATTATTTACTAATTAATTCGTAATACATTATTCTACCTTTTGGTTACGAATTAGGAATTTCTTTATCTATTTAGTAAGTATTTTCTTTAATTAAAGTAATTATTATTATTAGCTAAATAACACCGTTCTTAACGTGTTGGTACGGGACAATTTGCACGTTGTTGCATGAATCTAGGCATAGATAAGGGGTGGATAATACTCTTACTTATATTGAAAGCAATTTTTTATTTGTGCGATTTAAACTTTTTTTTTTAAATCGTCACATCCTCCTGCACTTAACGATGAAGATGGGGTGGTGGGGTAATAATTAAATCTAATAAACACAATTACATTTGGGGACAGAATTTCATACTGAAATTTCTCTCTCTCAGATTATTTTTATCTATCAATTGGTTATCTTACAACTTATACAAAATATTTAACTTCTAATACATCTATTACATATAAAATGCACAAAAACATAAATCTACCTTATTTTTAAATCTTACATCTACTACCGGTTTTTTTTTTTATTTCTCCACTCGTTTTACGGAGTTATACTTATGAGTAGGTTACTAATAATAATCCCGTATTGTAATAACAATCGAATTACTTTTAGTTTACTTCGCTAGGAATTAGTTTTTTCTTTCTCGTCAGCTGACTTCTCATTCTGTATATCATTCTCGCAGGACTTTAGCTAAGGTTGATCAGGCCTCGCTATTATTCGTACGAGGGTTTTGAGTTTATACTCATTCACGATATAATATGTTGCAAAATCTTATCGTATTCCTGTATAAGTACATACAACATATTTTATTCTCAATACTTAAATAGTATTCTCGGTTTTCTATCTTTCTCGTAGTCGTGCTTCTGTATTTTGACACGAAAAACATTTTTTTATTTGAGACAGATGGCTTCTGCGGACGTAATTTTCTGTATTGGGTTCATACAGGGCTACAGTAACGGGGGTGATGAACTTATGAATTTTATAGGGGCCACACCATCGGTACGATAGTTTGGAAGTGGTCCTATCAACGGCTTTACTCATTGGATGCGTTTTATACATTAATAAATCACCTATCTTATATTCTATTTGCCTATTATTCCGCTCATGGTATTTCCGTGATTTTTGTAAATTCGCTCTCAAATTTGCACGAGCTTCGTTCCATATTTTTCTTACGTTATTCGTATTCATGTCACGGGTCAATAACTCATGGATTTTCCATTTCGTGGTTAACGGATGGTTGGGTTTATATTTGTAGAGTAAATCAAATGGTGTTGATTTATGGCCTTCATGATACGCTGAGTTGAACGCAAATTGTATCCACGATACATTTTGATCCCAGGTTGTCTGGTCTTTAGCGTGATAAGATATTAGAGCTGATTTTAAGTTACGCAAGTATCTTTCTGCTAGGTTTCCTTGCGGTCTGTACTCGGTCACTGTAATATGATTTCTCCCTAATTTAAAACACATGTCGTTAATTCTTTCGATTTAAATTGAGGTCCATTGTCAGATATTAGGTTTAAAGGTGTACCATAATCTTTAAATAGTCTTTCTTGGAGAATTTTTATTGTCGTAGATGCTAATGCACGTCGCATAGGATACATCCACACGAATTTAGTGAAGGAGTCTACACAAATTAATAGCATGGTATTTCCGGATTTAGAACGGGGATAAGGTCCAGAATAGTCTATGTATATCTTCGAGAAGGGAGTTGTGGGTATCTCTGAGATTAATTTTCCTACTTGACTGATTCTTGCTGGCTTGCTCAGGGCACAGATTTCGCATTCTTTCACGAACTTTTTTTATCTCACTGTTCATGTTTTCCCAATGGTATTCCTTGCGAATACGATGTATAGTTTTCCTAATTCCCATATGAGCTCCAATGGTCGATGAATGGTAGTATTCCATTAGAATAGGTTTGATGATTTCCGGGGCGATTATTCTCAGTAATCTTCCGTTTGCCTTTTTAAAACAAAGTACTCGTTTACTCAAGGTATATTTGCCAGAATAATTTCCTTTTTCTATTTGTTCTATTATTTTGCACAATTTCGGATCTTTAATGAAGAAATTTGTGTTAGTGGTTGAAATCACAATCAGAATGATCACAGTTGCACACCACTATATAAAAATTATCCCGATTAGTGCTTTCAAGCCTCACAGCCCATCGTCAGATCGGAATAGCTATTCCGATCTGACGATGGGCTGTGAGGCTTGAAAGCGCTAATCGGGATAATTTTTATATAGTGGTGTGCAACTGTGATCATTCTGATTGTAATTTCGGATCTTGTTGTTGGTGGTATGCGATATCCTTAAATGCAAGGGGAAAGTTAGTAATTAGCGTATTAACGGTAGTGGTTTCAACATTTTCTTCGCCAGATCTAGTATTGGGTAGGTGAAACATGCGGGATAGAATATCGGCTACTACATTTTGAGTACCACGAATATGTTGTACTTTGAACTTGTAGCAATTCAATCTTAACACCCATCTTCCGATACGACCTAACTATTTTGGGTGGTTCAATAACCATGACAAAGCTTGATTGTCGGTTTCTAGTAGAAATTCTTTATTTTCCAAAAATGGTTTGAATTTGTCAAAGGCGAATACTACGGCTAAACATTCAAGTTCATAGGCTGAGAACTTCCTTTCTTGCTCGGTCAATGTACGGGATGCATAGCTGTTCGGGAGTCTAGTATTATTTATTTCCTGGTATATTACGGCTCCTAATGCTACACTTGAACTGTCGGTCTGTAAGACAAATGGTTTACTGAAATCTGCTAACTGCAATACCGGTGGGGATATTATGCTTTCTTTAAGTGTTTCAAATGCGTCTTGGTGTCGAGTAGTCCACTCGAATTTCGCTCCTTTCTTTCTTAGTGCATTCAATGGGGCTGCTATATCCGCTAAGTGGGGTATGTACTTGTGAAAATAATTAATCATACCTCAAAATCGAGCTATACCTTTGGCGTCTCTCGGTGGTAAGAATTCTCGGATTACGCGTGTACGTTCGGGATCGATGCTAACCTTACCTTCGGCAGATACTATGTGACCTAAGAAGGAGACTTGATTTACTGCGAAATTAACTTTACTCGGGTTTACCGTTAGTCCAGCTTTCTTCAACCTGGATAATACTTCACGCAAGTGATCAATATGTTGATCCATTGACTCACTATATACTACTATATCGTCGAGATAGTGATATACAAATTTAAATTTAACATCATGAAAAATTTTTTCTAACAGTCTGCTACATACTGAACTTCCTTGTGATATACCGAATGGTACTCTAGTAAATTGGTATAGATTAAATGGGACAGCAAAAGCAGTTAAATGTTTTGATTCCTCAGCTAGTGGGATTTGATGGAATGCTTGGTTGAGATCCATTATAGTGAAGATTTTCGCTTTTGTAAAATAGTGAAACGCGCTGCGAATATCGGGCAGAGGTATCGATTCAAATTCTATACTCTTATTTAGCTGTCTATAATCCACGACTAGTCTATATTTGTCAGTTCCTTTTGGTACTTGGAATGCAGGTGATGAGTATGGAGAAGTTGACGGTTCAATGACGTGCTGATCAAGGAGTTTGTTAATGTGGTTTCTCATTATTTCCATCTTGGGCGGTGATAATTTGTATGGGTGAAGTCGTATTACCTTGTTGTCACTAAGATTTATTTTATATTCGATTAAATGGGTTAATCCTAATTTGGGAGTGAGTACTGTAGAAAATTCCCTTATTAACTTTTGAATTCTTAGTCTCTCATTTCCTTTTAAATGACTCAGACTAGATTCTTGGTGCTCTGATTGAATAGTTGAGGTTTCACAATTAACGTCGTTACTTAACTCGGAGTCGAACTGATATTTTCGAGTACGATCAAATCTGAAGAAATATTGTTTTGCATACATATCAAGGATTAAGCCAGTTTTACTTATGAAATCAGCGCCTAGTATTAAGTTTTGTCCTAACACTTCAGCTACTAGTAGGGGAATATACCAAGTAAAATTCTTTATTTTTAATTTCACCGTAATACTGCGCGATATCTTTAGGTTTTGTTTATTTGCGGTGGCACACTTTATGTTCACGTTTTGGCTACGTTTAATCAGATTATGACTATCTAATACGGTGGCTAACTGTTGACTAATTATACTACGGGTAGATCCGGAATCAATTAAACCCAGGGTATTCGTTGCTCCAAGGTCTATCTGTACATAGGGTAGTTGGCAGATACTTGTTTTACATGCACCAATAGAGTTGCACTTCTCAATAAATCTTGTTAGGTAAGGGTCTATGCGATTATTTTTATTTATTTTTACTCTATGATTATTATTGTTTTTACCTTTCCTTCTGGTGCTGCGGAAGACGTAGGATTTTTGTTCTTCCAGCTTCACATGTTTTTTGATTGGTCGGTTTTCTGTTGGTAGCGCTTTTGTTTACATACCTTGCTAATGTGTCCGGCCTTTCCACAGTTATAACATCTTCTTTCCTCATTTACTTCGCTCGTAGGTTGTCGGGGTTTTGATCTAGAGTATGAAATATGGGGGTAGCTTTGGGTTTTATATGTACTTACGAATCGCTTATCGCGGTAGGTTCGGGTATCTGTTCCAATTGGTAGAGTTCGGAATGAATCTCGGTGTTGAGTCTGGGACATAGAAACGCGTCTGTACTGGTCAGAATACCAGACGTTGGACGAATGTGTACAACATAGTTCTAGTTCGGTGAAGGTTCTTGGTCGCTTCATGAGTGCTAGGCGAGATCGCTCCTCGGGGGATAGTCCGACTAAGATATTGTCTACTAACTGTTGTTCACTCCATTTGACTTGCAGCAATAAGGCAGATTCTCTTATTTCAGATATATAATGAGCTAATCTCTCGTATGCTCCTTGTACACGAAGTTCTAGATTCCGCTTCAATTCTTCGTAGATACCGGTGGGAATAAAATGTCTTATTAGGGTTGTATGAAGTTCTTCTACTGGGTGATTATGCCTTAGGGATTCTAACACACGATCTTTTAAAGGAGATCTACATTTAGGTAAAATTACTTGTAAAATCTGGTCATCTCTTAGTTGTCGCAGATCTTTTAATTGCAAAAGATGCTTGAAAAAATCTAGGAGCTTTGTAATATTCAGCCCATCAGTGATTGGTATGTCCGACAAAATATGTTCTACAGGGTGGGTTATCTTTCCATAAAGCTCTGTAGTTAGATTAAATTGAGTCGTCATTCGCGGTTTTTCCGCAGGTACGAGACATATTCTCTAGTTCACTAGGGAGTAGCGTAACGTTTGCTGGTTGGATATTGGCTTGTCTATCAGTTAACCGTTCTTTAAATGGATCTGTGTTGGATTCCTGCAGAAACTGAAACTTTACAGTACCGGTTTGCTGTTCTTGAGTAGGAGATTGGGTAGGGGAAATATTTAGTTTCGTCATTGCTTCTTCAATCTCTTCTAATCTAAACGATTCGGATCTTCGACGTAATTCGCGCATTATCTCGGGTAATTGTTGTAATGCTTCCTCCGCGAATTTTTGTACATCCTGTGGGGTAACTTTATCACCGGGCCAATTCAACAAATTGGTGATACGGCGGGTCAGATGTTCGATTCTTTGGGTGGTGCGTAAAATTACTACGGGGGATTTTTCATCACGCAGGGTTTTGCGATCGAAGTTAGTTCTGTATACTTGCGATAGCATGTTTCCTTTTCGATTTCAAAATCTAAAACACTTAAACGATTTAATAATGAGGGTTTGTCCGGTTTCTTTTCACGTAACGTTTTGCGAAGTTCCGCGACAGTTACATCTGAGTATGGAAGACTACGCAATAATGCTTCATAGCTTAATTCGTCTTTCAACAACAAGTCAGGGTTAAATTGAGCCATTTTTGTTAATAACGTCGTTTAAATAAACGAAGTATTACGTACGACAAATCTTATATCAGCTTAAACACTTGTAAAGCTCGACTTCATTTAAACACATACATATATCTCTTATTACACATAGATTCTTATATTAATTAATCAAAATAAACTTATCTCACAACAATTCAATTTTCTGTACTGTCATATATAATTAGTCAAAACAAAACGCTAATATCATTGTATTGTAGAGAGAAATTTCACATACGAAAAGTTCATTACTTTAAGAATAGCACAAAGGGTCAGCTGTTTTGGGGAGTCGCATTGTTTGCATAGGGTGGTAACACAGGTAAGACAATTCAGAACAGGAAAGACTCGTGTCTAGGATTGTCTGTTAGGTTAGCGAGGGGAGGTTTTGAATGAGATTCGTGCATACAAAAGGGGAGAGTTTACATTCCTCAACACGTATTTAACATGAACTAGCTTGTTCATACCGACAGGTTTAGAATGGAATATTTACCAGCGATGACTTGTTTATTACGGCAAAGTCACGCTACTAATATTATTATATCTTAATTAAAATTTTACTCATTTATTTTTTTTTTGATTTCAGAGTGAATAAATTTATGTTTCTCAAAGTTATTGTTAAAGAATTATAAGAATACACAATATAATTAATGGTGTATATTAATTATTAAAACAACAGCACAATACATAATTATTATTATATTTTACAAAGTAGCAGAGTGGCGCAATTTTGTGATGTCTCCCTTGTTAAGATATCACAAATGTCGGAAACCAGTTCAATTTGTTACCTGTTAATTGAACTAGCTGCCGTTGTTAGTAAACCTTAATCACTAACAAATTATAACACTTTATTTTTCAGGAATTAAGCAAGGATTGTATAAATTTATTCACTCGTTGGGTGTTAGCAAAAACATCTCTTTATTAACATATTTATCTCTTATACTTTACTTTATACTTTACTTTACGTTTAAAACTCAGATTCTAAAAATTTCTGCATTAGATATTTTGAAAAATTACTTCTTATTCTTTTTATATCAAAAGCATTCAGCTAGATGTTGTTTTCAGTACCACGGATTCGGGACTCAACTTAGTTATATTTTTATTACAACTTCAACCAAATTATTAGAAGAATAATTTCGGTTGTAAATTTTAATATTAATTAAACAACTTTTATAATCTAAACATCTTAATGTCATTACTACTTCATTACAGTGATTACAAAAATATATATATATATATATTAAACTTTAAATTATCAAAAGTTCTTTACTGTTCTTTTGTTACTGGTCTTGTTGTTTTACAATGAATTTGTGTTACAAATATTATGTTTTGATATCACCTGAATGTAACATGTGTATGCTGTGGGGTCCATGATGGTCATCTTCAGTCCTCTTCTAGGGTGTGATCCACGGTTCCTCTTGATGTTCCATGAGGTTGATTGTTTCTGGTAGTCTCTTCCTAGACGATTAGATTTTGGTACTAGAAGTTCATCCGGTTGCTGTTTGTGTTTTCTTCTTTTGGAGTCGGTTGATTACATTTTACTTTTAGTTACAGTTTTATTTTGTCAGCACTAAAATTTGGTAAGTAACATTTCTCACCACTTACAGATTGCTAAGAGATGTGTCGGCTAAGTTTCCTTTTTTTTTAATATTATTATTATTAATATACTACATAGGTCAAAACGAACTCATTATAAACTTGATTAAATATTGTTTAACTGTATACACCAATGTGTATGTTCACAACACAGCAGCTACATCCTTACATTTCGGTGTCTATCGGGCGAATGCAAGCAATGTTTAGCGGCAAGGGGTCAGTAGCTGGCGCGGTTTTACGCACTGAGAAAATAGTTCGTTCTTTTAAGTTATATTAATTATTTACTAATTAAGTCGTAATACATTATTCTACCTTTTGGTTACGAATTAGGAATTTCTTTATCTATTTAGAAAGTATTTTCTTTAATTAAAGTAATTATTATTATTAGCTAAATAACACCGTTCTTAACGTGTTGGTACGGGACAATTTGCACGTTGTTGCATGAATCTAGGCATAGGTAAGGGGTGGATAATACTCTTACTTATATTGAAAGCAATTTTTTATTTGTGCGATTTAAACTTTTTTTTTTAAATCGTCACAACATGTCATAATAATTGAATTAACAAGACACATGAAGTATTTAATCTGGAAATGCCAAGAATCAAACTACATAAGCAACTCATCAAGGAGAATAAACTCACAACGCAGGAGTTAATAAAATGTAATGGTAATAAACAATAATAACAACTTATAAGAAGAAAAAAGAGACAGTAAACAGTGATTAACCACAAGAACCAATAAACCAATAGATTCGGTCAGTAAGGAACAAATAAAAACAAGGAAGAAACATACTACGAGAAAGACACATAACAACCATGGCATAAGATATAGATTCCAAGAGACAGTCAACTATAGATTAACATCTTACTCGTATAAATACTAACTGAGAGACTTACAGATTGAAAGTGAAGCAAATACTGACTAACTTAGATTGACCCATATATGACCAATAATATTGTAAATGAGTAGGGCATCCCATATTAGACAAAAGAGTGGAAGTAACAATAATGGTAACAGAAAAGGAAGCTGTAAATAACAGCATAATGACATATTATGCACAGCATCAATGTCATATAAAAGAGAATTCAAATTGTCTCATAACTATAATAATTGTTAGTCAAGTAATCAAAAAATCATGTAAGATAGGAAAAAAGAAATAATTAATAAATTACCGGTTATCATTAATAACATAATACTTGAAAAAACAAGGTTAAAAAATGTAAATTTGTATCAACTCTATACACCCATTGTTGCTACAAATGAGAGAACCACATAACCTAGATACAGGTACTTTCCACCTAATTTCATATTTAATAATAGATAAAACATATCTAAACTGAAATATTTTGTACCCTAAATCACGTATAGGTAATAAGGTTTCTACCAATACCAATATCAGATACCAAGAATAATTTTTATATATGAATTAATGTAAACAAATTGAACAAAAACAATCAAAATGAGATTCACCATGTGAAACAGATAAAACCACATTAAATGTTAGATAGGAACAACAGGAGAATACCTATATAATAAGTAAGATATAATATCACTATTATAATAGTATAAGAGAATTTTAAACAGTGACATAATGTGTAATAAGAATAAATAAGCACATCTTTCATGTGACACCAGATGTAACTACTATTATCCAATGCTATACGCTAAGGAACACACAAGTGTATTAAAAATACAAGATTGACTATATATATACTACTTATAATGAACTATTTTAAACTAAATAGTGGTCTGAAAAGACACTACATTCTCAAATAAGAATTAAAATAAAGGTACACTTCATAGTGCCATACAGAGGTCATATTAATGACTAAAATACCAAGGAATGACAATGTACTGTATTCCAACAAACAAAGACAACCAGTAGTTTAACAACTCAGTGTTTACAATTGGGACAATACAGAAGCTACCCAGATACCTTTTATTATAAATAATTTGTTAATATAATTAATAGACTCTTAGGCTAAACCAATGTTAGGATAAGAACTATATTTTATCAATAATTATAAGTAACCAATAAGTGAGAAGTGTTGAAGGCATGCTCTCAAAGAGATATGATTGCCATTAAATAGTTATAATTCATGAATAAATAAAATTAATAGTGAATAGTGTAAAGTGATAATCTCAAACATTAACTCCCTTAATAATGAACGAATGCACATCATGAGTGGACTCTAAATGAAGAGCCAGATGTTAACAATACAGTGATAAGATTAGATTTAAAATCTATGCAGTAATAAGAAAGTTACATCAATTATAAAATATTTGTGTCAATTCGAGCAAATATGTATACTCTCAAACCCAGCTACTCCACGCTAATAACAACAATTAAAATATTGCGCGAAGGGGGTATGTGCATTAAATTAAAGATCGTCAACCAATCAAATCAGAGAAATTAGCCAATTTTACAACGATCGCAAAACGGAACGGCAGCTTCATGTGCCATTTCGAGACACTTTTTAATCAATCTTTGAAGAGTGCAGACGGCGGCTCGACACCGGAAGAAATCAGCTGTTTACCTAATTTGTGCGCGTCACCGATGTCAACAAAGCAACATAACCTAAATTTGTGCAAACATAACTACACTGTTATTGAAGACGTTTGAAGTGTAACAGTGCGTTAATAAGGATTGCTAAGTGTATAATCCCTAGCAATTCCGGGATTTAAAAGGGAGTACAGTGATTTTCTCAAAATTAGTTAAGAATTGAAAAAATGACGATATAATCGAACAACATTCTAGTAATGTGTATAAAATAAAGTATGTAGGTCATTGCACCTTATTAATAACATTCAGTCAACAGTGATGATGATAATTCTCAATTTAAATTAAATATTTAAAAAATAAGAATTTGGAAAACATTAATTGTTTATCATGTATGAATACTGAGTGTGCTATAACCACACCTGATTGAAGAGCTGTTCAGTAAACATAGATTAAACTAACAAGCATTAACAAGAGATTGAGGATTGTCGACTGTCTGAAGTAATTAACGAAAGTTAACGAAAAATGCAATTGTTATTTATGTTTTGTATTTTAGGAAGAGTCTACTACTACTATTTTGAATATGTCTGTTTATTATGAATAGAAGCTAGTGCTATTAAGCTATATAAATACTTGCAACTAAACAATTACCTTTTACGGAGTCAAGTATGATGATTCAGATGTTTCATTAAACAACACTGTTTCGAATTATTATTTTATTGTTCACATTTTAGATATTTTATCAAGAGTTCTTTCAACGTTAACAAACGTTCATTAAATCATTTATTGCCGGTTGACTAATAAACTAGTTAACCTAAAATGCCCAAAGCAGGCATGGTTATAATTTTATATGTTATGTATTAAGAGATGATTCAGTTGTAATCATCTTTCAACTGCCTGATAACGGTAGAGTAAGAGTTCTAGTAAATTATTTGGTATTCTGCAGGCTAAAGGAACCCACACTTGAATTAATTTATTTAACCAAAAAGGATGTTAACAACAGTCTGACGTTGTAGATCAGTCATATCACCCTGAGATAATTTTTGTAAAACAAATAACCAATGTTAATTAATTTTAAACCAAAATGGTTAATGATATCTTAGATCATTAAAGAAGAGTTAAACAAAGAATAAATTCTCATTTTATACGATAAAGCAGACTCAGTTAGTTCATTTCAACAGACTAGAGTTTACAGAATAGGTGAACGCCTCTTATTGGATAACACAACAAACGGCGGCGATTTGAAATACGGTAAGGCGATCTAAAGATTAGATTGCTACATCGACCCTGCAAGATCGGCCAGATTCACTACAAGTAAGTGATAATTTCTTACCAGATATTTGTACTTTCAGTGAGAAATCCACGTCACCGATTCGCCTAGTCGACGGAAGAATACTAAATTAAAATAAATCAAATGAAAGTTTAAATACTTCACTAACTAACTTCAAGACCAATTCACCGGATTTATTTATATTGGATTCAATTAAACAATTGAATTGGATTGAATAAATCAATAAATAATAAATAAAAATAAACCTTCATTTAAAATTTAAACCAATTAAACAATAAATAAAAACACATATAAACGGTTTTACTACAAAGTGACGCCAACAACGTGTGGCTATTAAACCGACAACCCCGTAAACCAGGAATATTACAATATTTATTTAATATTCTAACCAAAACTTTGAAAGAGGTCTCTCTCTTGTTTTCTCTCACGGCTTGTGGAATTAATGGAGTGATAATGTCGATGCCAGTGTAATAATAATTGTAACAAACGGCTGATTTCTCCTACCCTTCAGAAGAGTATTGTTTTCTAGATTGGCAGGAGTGGCAGGAGACAAAAGAGTGGGGTGTCAAATTATAAGCTTTTCGCATTACATTGCGTGTAGCATTTATAAGGTACAGCATACAATGATTCACATATACAAGCAGCTCGTTGACTAACATTTCCATGAAAGGCGATGAGTGACAGTTGGCCAATATAAGTACTCACCAAACAAACACATGGTTCATGAGAAATATGAAACAATACAGATGAGTAGATATTATAATACACAGATGTATGTAATCCAAATTCTTCGTCGAGACGACATAAGTTTCACAGCACAAAATTTATCAAGACTTTACACATTTAGTTCACGTTTCACGTTTATGTTACGCGTCTACAGTTTGGTTCTGCTGTTTTGATATGTCTGCTTCCTCCCTCCACTGTTTCTGCTCAAAGTATAAACGTTTCGCTCACCATATGCAACTGCAACTGAAAAATTTATTTTATCTGAAAAAACTTTTCAATAGCAGCGTAGAAAAGATTATAGCTTGAAATAGAAAATGAAATGCTAATAAAATTACACAATATTTATTTTGGATTTGCAATATGCGAACCATACAGACGAAGAAAACAGTAAACATGTGAACAACGGAAACTTAAAGAATATTTTGATGCAAACATTTACAGAGAGATTTATTACATTACTCATTAGCTACAGTTTGGCATTTATAACAAACCTATTTGATTAATGTAGCTTGAACGTCTCCAGAAGATATATCCGAATGGAAGCATTTACTTCGCCACAGTAACTCGAAATTAATTTAATACTATGTGTTATAACAAACATTAACAGTATGTACAGGAAATCAGTGATAAGCAAAGCAGCATAAGTAAAGTTTATGAGTCATCTGATGTCTTTTGTAAGGCAATTCACACCCCGTGACAGATTTCAGCATACTCAGAGCCGCAACTGTAATCCTGATTGCTACGTCATATAGACATCAGATCTGCTAGATCGAATAAACAAATATGAGTGTTGCAAACACGTATATAAGTGTACAGACTTATTTACATAAAACAATGAAGCAGCTGTTATCTAGCTACGGGAATTACCAACGTACTTTTATCTTACACACCCTTGACTGTTAACGATACAACCTTCCGTTATGTAACGGCAAACAATTTTAACACAGTTATACAACAATATAGTTTTAAATGTATAGTTGTAAAAGCGGACGCAGGTACATAGATATGTGTATGGGCACATGAATTTATAGATATTTGTGTACAAAAAACATACCATCACAACGTACATGATTTATAACACTGATAATGCATACCTTGTACTTCTAACGATAGTTTCAAATCAGTTTGTGTTTGTAAAAACGGTACAAGTTTTAGAAATATTACAAATAAAATATAAGAATATTCTAAAGAAGAGTAAAAATATATTGCGCTACAGTTTGTAATCAAACAAAATGGTCTATGTTTTATTTTAAAAATAAACACATAGATTCTCGACCTCAGGGCATGCAGATCATATAATAAAATAAAAAGATTTAAAAACGATTAGTACAATTCAGTTAATTTTATTTTTTTAGCTTACTATAGTTTATTAATGTTCTGTTTATTTAAAATATTTTAAAAGTTGCCGGGCAAAGTTTGATATCTTGGCAACATCAAACTACCACCTATTTAATGGCCGACGCTAACAACTAACGCCAAACTCACAATTTGTTCCAACTAAAATTTAATCTTGAATTTTTGTTTTAAGCTGTTTAATTTTACGTTGCACTGTTTAGAATTTAGCACTATTAAAATCACACAATACCATATACTGCTTGAATGTTTGGTGTTGTCAATAAGTTAGCCTACACAGACAAAATATCAGAGTCTAAGTGTTGTGCTTGCAATGCAGTTAAAGTTATCTCGAATGAATGTGTTTTAAATATAATATTACTCTACAACTGGTTCGTATTCTTTGTAGTATTACTTGGTTAATTATTTCTTGCTAGGCTTTCCGTTGTATGTTGTTAGTTATAGCCTAGTTTTCTTGCAAATTTTTTTCTTCGTATGTTGTTAATTATATTTTTTGTAACTAATTTTTGTTACCTTTTAAAGACTACTATTATTCACTATGACTGTTCTACTTTATGTTGAACTACTAGATTGACACTGATTAATAATAACTTACTTTTTCTTTTACTAATATTCTGCATTCTTACGCTTCGATGTTTTCTGACAAGATTTAAACAAGAGTGAGTTGGCGTTTTTCTAGAATACACTATCATTAGAAACCAAGTTCCTTCTTCAGCCTTTGGTATAGTTGTACATTAAATGTTTTTAACTTCCTATTTTCCTCTGGAGCACAGATTTTTATGTTCACTACATAGTTTAAATACACTTTACACTCTCTTATAATTTATAAGAATTATTATAGTAGGCCTACCTGGCTTCACATAATGTTTGTGATTACTTGATTAGGTCGATGTATGATTTTAATTGACGCTTTTTACAAACGACTTAAGCATTCTATATGTTATGATCGAGTTTTGCTTATTGGCACTATTACATACATAATTTTAGGTTAATTATTACCAGATTTTTACATATATTAGATAATATTACAATATTATTATTATTATTATTATTTTAAATCATTTACCATCCTTTCTAATTCTGTTATAATTTCGCGTTTCACCCAATACAATATGGCTGAAAGCCTTGTAGCCTCTCTCTAACCTAACCTTGATACAAACTTTTTACAATTTTCAACTTACAATATGTAAGAAGGGTACTGTATGTACTGTAACAATTTACAGCAGTGCAACACGTAAACGATAAAACAGACTTTACGTTTATCATAAAAGAAATTTTCGAAAGACCAGTGCAGAAGGAAGCAATAGCATTAAAGATTAGATAGGACTAAAAGCAGTCTTTAGAAAATTAATATTGTTTTTATAAACAAATTTTACTCACTATATACAATATTGATAGGATACAAATGCAAAAGCATTGACGACAGAACTTGAAAAGCCAGTTAGTCTTAGACAGATACGACGAAAGCTGTCACGTCAGAAACGTAAAGAGTAGACCAGCAGTTTATCGGAGCGTAACATTCGGATGCAAACAACAGGCTGCCACATTAACCTACATCCAGGAGGTTGTCTTTAAACAGGAGACCTGTTATAGAATATGACGTTTTCATGAAATCTACTGTGGCTCAGAGATGTGTTATTTCTCCTTCATAGAATACAGCAATAATTTGTTATTGTTGATATGGTACATTTGTTTCGGCGACACTCTCCAACATACTCAGTCTGACCCATTTTGGGCGTTTGCACAACACTGAGGTAAGATGGTTGTAGTTAGTGCCTGTACAGTAGAAGAACCACCAGGGACAAAAAAAACTAAACAAGAGGATTTCTGATAGGATCTAACAAATTTAAGGAAATTAGTAGGCAAAGAATGTAAAAATTTCAATACACATGATAACTGACACGTGTGAAGGATAGCAGTTCAGGTGTGTTCTCCCGCGCTGCACTTTACTAAATACAGATAAACAATAATTTGTATGATTTATTGTAAAAAAATTCTGATTTTTCCCGTCCTCTTCTTTTCTCCTCTCTAGTCTTCAACTTTCTTTCTTTTGCTCTTTTTTGTTCGGTTCGGTTTTCTATGGGTTTTATTTTTGTGACTAAAGAAAGTCAATACTTTTTATAAAAGTGAAGTTACCTAATAGGTAATGTTTTTTCAAAAATTAACATGTTCTAGAATTGTTAACGGTGTTTATTATTTAGATAATAGACAAAGACTACAAGTTTGTCAAATTTTGTTGCTTCCCTGCTATATAAACTTTTCCCTCGAACGAGGCCTTTCGGTTTCGCAACCATTATCAAGTTCTTCCTACAACAACCCTGCTAATTTTTCCTACAAGAACTTGATAATGGTTGCAAAACCGAAAGGCCTCGTTCGAGGAAAAAGTGTATATAGCAGGGAAGCAAAAAAATTTGACAAAGTTGTGATGAAGACTGCTAACATAGAGAAAATAACTGATAATAGACTACAAGACTCAAGGTAAAACTTCGAGTAGACAGGCACAAATAATTGCTTAGTTTTGTATACATCATATTGCATCTAATTTCGTAGTTGTAAAATTGTTGTGGCATTTCTGTTATTCCTTGATTATCATAGAGCGGCGGTAAAAGTAAAATTCCACAGAAATAATTTACCGGTTAGTTAATGAGATCAAACCATTACGGTTACTACGTTTTAGTGGCCAACAGAATAAACTACGCAGAGAACGGACGATATAATACAAGTAACTTGCGGTCAGCCTCATAACGTTATTCACTAATACGCCACAAGTTAAATGCTCATTACAAAGAGCATTTTAATTGGAAGCGATGCAATTTTACCTTGTTTAAATGGTTGTTAACTTGTATGCTTGATCAAAGTTTTGGAGTGTTAAACAAATATTTCACTTATTATTAAATTACTTCATCATGACAAACCAAAACAATGAAGATAATTATATTTCGTAGCGTTTACAGCAAAGATCTGGGGGCAAGAAATTATACTCGTATTTCGTGATCGCCCCCATTAAAGCCTGGGAGCACTCTCCGCGATAGCGTGGAGTAAGACATGGGCTGTAGATGAAAAGATCGATAGCCTAGAAAGTGTCACTTCCAACATTAAAATATATGCCTATGCTTGCGCCTGTGTTTAAAAAGAAAGCGCGTTGTTAAGCAATAGCTCTTCAGTTTTTGTTTTAGTGTTGTTCGTCCTATGATAGTCCAAGATGGGACTATAAACGACGTTGAAGTCTTCAACTAGGCGTAATGGAGATGGTAGCTGTTCGACTAGATCCTGCAGATCTTCTGCTGGCCACCCAGAATCTGGTAAACATAAACAGCAAACCGTCATCTTCACTGGCTGTAATAAACTAGTAGATACTGCTTGTAGAAACGTAGCTAGCGGGATACGGCTGGTGAGATATGTATTGCTAAGAAATATAGCAACGCCTCCACCAGTTCTGATGTTTGGTGTCGCACATCAGCGGAAGGACTTATATCCCCATATATTAAAAGTTTTTGTAGCCTCTAATGTATTTTCTGCAGGCACACCATTGTATCCTATAGTATGCCTGGCCAGTACCATTTTCAGTTTGCAATAATGCGAAGCGCAACCGTTAATATTACTCTGAATGATGATATACAAATTGGGTATTAAAAAATCAGTCTCTAAGGACCATATTTACTTCATTGGCTTTCCTTTTAGTCAGCCTTTCTTCTTCTTTTTCTGAAGGTTGCCGCCTTCGACGAGGTCATCGCCAGGTTACGAGGTTGGTGAGATCACTGGCACCGGCAACTGAGCTGAACTCTAATTCGGAGGTTATCTCTCGATCTTCGGGGACTTTTGTTTCCCCGCTTTCAGTTTTAAAATAGTCCTCCCTACTATATTTGGGAGGATGAATCGACGGACTCATCCCCTCGCCGTGTCGCCCACACTGGAGTTTGGAGCCACGAGGTTTGTGCACGCTCATGTCAGCTTTTCTTTGTCAGACCATGCGCATTCATCTTCGGTTTTACGAATTAAGGCGCACATGTACTTGAAATCCTTTTGGCCTTCTTGTTGTTGTCCTAAATGTCGGGACAGGGGTTTGAACAATGGTGTGCCGCAGTGATTAGAAAGACACAGAACAAAGTTAGACTTTTTTGGAGAGCAACAGAAAGCAAACTCTACAGTAGAAGGTTAGAATCAAATTTCAATGAGCTATTAAGATGAGAACTTAATAGAAACACAACTATTAAGATGAAACACATATATTTCTTTCTAGAAAAATTTATAATTGAATAATGTATATACAAGGTATTGAGAGTAGGTTGCCTGGACTAAAGAGAAACAAAATCTAACTTGTTGAGCAAGTAAAATAAATGGTGAGATGTTACATAAATGGGGATAGGTGTACAGATGTATAAAGGCTTTTAGTTACGTAAACCTTGACTAATAGAAATAAACGTACTGTTTAGTAATTAAAAAAACAAACGAGGAAAATAAGCAGCGCTAGGGAAAAATATAAAGAGTACTTTTAATAAATCTACTTAATTCGCTTAAACAAGATCTTGAAAACAATCTTCGTTGAAGCAGGACCCTGAGTCGTAGCCAACAAAGTGTAAGAGCAACATGATAACGTCCGGTATAGAATATTTAGATTAATATGATGAGTATCTAGACTCATCTGAATCACACAGAATAAAAGTGTATCTATTCCGTGTTTATTTTATTGCCATCTGCTAGAGTAAGTTTATTAATAAGTCCTTTTTGTGTAACTCAGGAAATGAACTCGACGTGTTTCCTTTTCAGCTGTAGCCTTCGATTATATTTAATGCTCTAATAATGTCTCTAGCACTACATGTCTAGCTCTAATATGACTCCACAGTAATGTCCGGACTCTATTGTTCACAAAAATCGGAACTGTAGTGTTGGCTCAGTAGTTGGCGAACAGACAGGCACTACCAGGTTCAATGAAGCGTAAATCAGCTGGACGCAGAGAGCACAGGTTTATCAGGTGTTAGCGCTGGAAGCACGGGAGCATCCAACACGCTAAAAGTGTAATAGAAGAATTAGAAGATAAAAATGACATTTAAATGTGTCATTACATAAAATTGTTGTTAATAATTTTTATGTTGTTATTATATTATATTATATTATATTGGTAACAATAATAACAATAATATTATTAATAACAATAATCTTTCTTTGGTTGTACCAAACATAAGAGAGAGAATCGTTGCACACTATAAAAATTTGCATAGCCTATCTAAATATTGTTTGCGCAGTGAACAATGAGTAAACTAAACAAAAGACAACAAGTCTAGCGCGGCCCTGGTTTCCTTGCAAAGCTTACTTATAAAGTTATGTATTATT
Organism: Magicicada septendecula; assembly: GCA_034769895.1. NCBI lineage: Eukaryota > Metazoa > Arthropoda > Insecta > Hemiptera > Cicadidae > Magicicada > Magicicada septendecula. The sequence continues at coordinate 183,725,909 of CM068370.1, forward strand.
TGCCTTAGAACATATCTGATATAAAACCTCATGAATGTACAGAAGGAAAAGCAACAATTATTGTAATTTAACTTTGTCAATTATTTATTCAACCTAGCCTTTACATTGTAAAGCATGCCTGTAATTGTAAACGATTGTGTCCACAAAAATTTAATTTAAGTTATACTTAACTTAAACAACCTTAACTTGTTGCCCCTAATTAATTGGGTGATACATTCCTTACCAGCGACATTGACGGATCAAATGGTTTTCTTCACGAAAAATTGTCTTGACAAAATAACTCATTACATCATTATATGTAACATATAATAACAGCTTATATGTAAAGTATGTTAATATGCAATGATTTTATTTTTAATAATGAGTATCTATTTTTTCTCAAGATAAAAATACTGTCAAAGAATTGTACACTGAAACATGTTTTCGATTCCAGTTTCTCTACAATTGAATCGGATTTGCTAACATTCTGAATAACAATATATTTTGGTGCTACCCTGACACAAAGCAGTTGGCAGAATTCTTATCAATCGGATTTGTACGGTTTTGTAAAATATCAGATTGAAATATTGGATACTACCTTATCAAACTGTCAGATATCGTCTCAGAGTATTCAAAAACCATATATTTATTTTCCATGTGTTTTGCAGGTATGTAGTGGCTACCCATAAAACTTTCTTTCCTTTATGATCCCTATGCTTAAAAACTTCTATAAATAATAATTAGGGCCATTTATATAAACATTTGTGACATCCTACTTTGTTCTACAGTATTTAAACTATTGCTTGTTATAAATCAAAGATTATTACAAAGATTATTAATAACAATATTAGATTACCAATAAATACGCTGACGTTTTACAATGTTATCACAAAAATTGGAAGGTATTGTTACGACGGTCTACTCGTCGTAGGTCCAGTGGAAACAAAATAAGTACAAGACACAAATTAAGTCACTAATTACCAGCTTTAATTTTTACAGTTAAACAGTTCGTAATTAACAACACATCTCTACAACGAATCAAATAAAAATTGTTCACACGCAATAAAATGTTCACTAAAATTAAACACAATTATATTACAATTACCGTCCGATTATAAAACACAACACTTAACTAATAACCACTTGAACGCGCACAGTAATTTTGCCCGACAATAACTCTCGAACCGCGCTGTCAATATATCGCACTAATACTGAACTTAGCGTCCCTGAGTTATTGTATTTATAGCCGCCGAAAGTCTAGACGATTCCACATATTACGTATTACCTTTAAACTATGACGTAATTGGTTGCGGCCGAGACATAGTGAAAGCGGCCGCGTGAATTCTCGCACATCTGGAAAATGCGTCGACAAGCACGTACGCCACACGCGTTACATCAAGATTCTTCTGGCACATTCTACAAACACGTAGATTGTTTTGTGTTGTAACACTTCCCCCTCCTTAAGTCTGTTCGTCCCGAACTGGCAAACCGTCTCTAAAGTAATACTCGACCAGGCGATCTAGGTGGACGTCCTTGCGAAAGATAATTCTCCGGTTCTTCGAATTCAGTCTCGCGTGATCCGAACATCACGTTCCCAGGAATACGAGTCTTCCGCTTAACCACTAGTTTTGCTGGAATGACTCCCGTTGCGTTATGTACTGATGACCTAAACACCACTGGCTTATCCAAGTTTGTTTGGTTCTCGTCAACAACCTCTTGCGTAACCTCATCTTCAGCCACTTTGCCCTCGGGCGCTTCCATCAGCTCAGGAACAAGCAAGAGTTTTGTCTCGACACCCATAGTTGGCTTTTCAATCACTTCTTTTGTCGTTACAATTATTTGTATCTTCTTTTGTCGTTACAATTATTTGTATTTCCTCTGCTAGTTCTTCCTCCACTTCCGCTTGCAATAGGGAGGATTCCTCTTGACCAGACTTGTTGACTTTTTCTTCGACTAATGTCACTCGCTTAATCGAAAGGTTGGTAGACCCTGTCATTTTAGTCATGCAAAGCTTTATCTTCTCTTGGCCAACCTTCAGGACATTTTCTCTTACGTCCACAACGAATCCGTAGGCATTCATAATGTCCGTGCCAAGAATCACTTCATCGACAATGTCTGGAACGAGCATTTGGTGGCTAAACTCGTGAAGACCCAGGCGCACACGTAAGTCTACCTTTCCTAGCACCTTGACAGGGCTTCCAGTCACAGTCTGTATTCTACAAGAGCTAATTTAGAGACTGGCGGTTGCTGACTAAGTCAGGGCGCACAATGGATACTGTTGCGCCCGTGTCAACTGTAATCGAGGTTGGCCTTTCTTGAACAAATCCGGTTACTACCAAGCTCCCGCTGTTTTTCTGAAGTGTAGAAATTGCGTATTGTCTACGGGCTTCGTTCCTCCAGTTAGTCAGCACACGCCCCGTTGTACCGACTATTGCTCGTTTCCCTGCTGCTGAATTCTATCCCGAAAATCTCGTTGTAGATGTCCAGGTTTCCCAAATCTATAACACTTCGGTCTACAACCCTTTCTTATTTTATTCTGTCGCGCCGATCGTCGAGTCTCTGTTCCTTGTTCTTCTTCCTCATCGTCTGTGCCGTCGCAATCTTTGAGCGCGGGCATTTTATGACTTTTCCAACCAGACGCTGATTTTGGCGGCCTCAAATTGCAAAGCATATACCAGGGCGTCCGCACTGTTCTGGTGTCTTGCCATTCGTAACACTTGCTGTAGTTCGTTATCTCGGACACCGGCAGTAAATGTCTACATCGCAAAACTCGTTCAAAAATCTTCTAGCGCTTCAGGAGAGGCCAGTCTAATTAGTCTGTCGATACTTGCTTACAACTCTTGAAGCCTCTCCCCAAATGCTGTCGCCTTGCTCTCAACTGAGTGCAGTACACATCCCGTAAATGTTTAACACCATACCGTAATTCCAGAGCTTTTATCAATTCGGCATAGGTGGTTTGGCTGTCAGGTGGCACTTTCTGTAGTAATTCGGCCGCAGGTCCTTTTAATGCAAGAGCGAGTGAAACAGCCTTGTCTTTCTCTGTCCAATAACAATAAACAATAAAAATTGTTCACACGCAATAAAATGTCCACTAAAATTAAACACAATTATATTACAATTACCGTCCGATTATAAAACACAACACTTAACTAATAACCACTTGAACGCGCACAGTAATTTCGCCCGACAATAACTCTCGAACCGCGCTGTCAATATATCGCATTAATACTGAACTTAGCGTCCCTGAGTAATTGTATTTATAGCCGACGAAAGTCTAGATGATTCTACATACTACGTATTACCTTTAAACTACGACGTAATTGCTTGCGGCCGTGACACACTGAGAGCGGCCGCGTGAGTTCTCGCACCGTTTGGAAAATGCGTCGACAAGCACGTAGGCCTACGCCACACGCGTTACATCGAGATTCTTCTGGCACATTCGACAAACACGTAGATTGTTCTGTGTGTCGTAACAGTGTGTTTACTTGTTAGAAGAATGAATGTCAAATGAGAAGCTGTCAATTGATCATGTATTTGCACTGGCAACGATGGTGGTACACAAGCCAGAAACCAAACAATGGAAAAGACATCTGAACAGCACAACAATTGGCCGAAACCTTGAATATTGTTACGACATTACAGAACAATCTACGTGTTTTGCGAACGATCCAGTGGAATCCGGCTTTAATGTCATGGCGTACGTGATTCTCGACATGCGTTGCGAGATTGTTCCGGGACTCACCGGTCTGCACCTGCTGTGTGTAAGGCCGCAACCAATTATGTTCTGGTGTTTTCTAATTGCCTTCTTGACGTGCAGTTAGCGAATATTCTGGAACCTCAGCGGGGTATAAATACAAGTACTCAGAGACGTTCAGTCCAGTTATTGTTGGTCGAAACTCTGTGAGTTTGAGTTGCGATTTATTGGAATGCGGTTCGTAGTATTATAGTGAGTTATTGTCGGCGATTACTCTGTGCGTTCAAGTGGTTATTAGTGAAGTGTTGTCTTTTATAATCGGGCGGGACAATTGTAATACAATTGTGTTTTATATTAGTTGACATTTTATTGCGTGTGAACAAGTTTTATTTGATTTGTTGTAAGAGACTGTGTTATTAATTACAAACTGTTTAATTGTGATAATTAAAGCTTAATTGGTGATTAATGATTAGTGAATGATTGTGGTGATTAGTGACTTAATTGGTGTCTTGTATTTTGTTTTCCACTGTAGGCCTACCATACGATGTACCATACGACGATCAGTAGACCGTCGTAACAATATGATAGTCTATCACTAACTGGTATTCACCAAAACCTGAGACTGTTCACTCAGTACTTACAGATAGGTGAGTGTAAAGATCGTCTCATTGCAAAAGTAGCTGTTTCTTTGAACCCCTTGTTAACACAACGTAGTGTCTTATTATTTTTAAACTGATAACTTTGTGGGATTTGCTAATGAATAAAAGCAATGATTAACGGACTTTCACCGCTCTGTTGATTATGCGCAAAGTAATGGATTAGCAATCTGTTTTGAGTTAGATTCAAAATTGTAATGTACCAATTACTTAAGAATCAGGTGAGATAACTAAAAGTCATATGGCCTCAATCGCACATTATTTACCGGAACCAGCACCAACACCCCTACCACCGCATCAACATTGTCTACTAATGTTTCTTCTATTCTCATACATTGTTTTATTTATTAATTTTGTGTTATTTTCTTCCTTGGTTCCTCAAAGTTCTTCTCATCACATCCACTTTCCTAATTACCTTGTGCAGTCTTCTGTACATCTTACACACACACAAATATGGTAAAACTCACAAACAAGTGCTTTTCGTCAATGTATTCAAATACTGTTTCCTCTGGCTTATGAGTCCTTACCAGTTGTTACTCTAATATTCTATGACCCTTCTCTCCCAATAAAACCTGGACAGGGTTTCAGTATCATCACTACTTCTAATATTTTGTGTCACCGAAGAAGACACTACAACATTAGTTGTTTTCGCAACAGACATTCAGTTCTTCAAGTTATAATTGAATATTAAAATTTTTGTTGTAATGAATGAATGTTTAGTTTTAGTAATATTTGAAGCCAATCTTTACGTCTTTGCCACGCTCTGTATTTCCTCATAATTAGAGTAAGACGTACAGAAATGTAGTTTATCTACTAGCCTCTTTATCTTTTTGCTACTCACAAATACAAGTGACTCGCATACTCGTGTTTTAAATAGCGTCGCAGTATGTGCAATTTCCAGTATGTCTGCTTTAATTATTTAAACACTAGAATGTTTCTTAAATGTATACTCGCAAATTTTCACTTTGTACACCAAATTGTTGCGGTGCAGTAATGTATTTAAATTATACATGCTTCTCTTAATGGACTTCCCAAGCTTTCTCAGTAGTAGGCATTCATTGTGGTAGTTTCTCTGCTACTTTGCGGTTCGTGCGTCTCTTTCCCTACACTTATATTTACATTTACATTTTGTTTATTAGTCACTCTGGGAAAAATAAATTTTCTGTGAATAAATTTTATTTGATTATACTGTCTGTAAATTTATTGTGTGAGAATTTATTTTCCGTGAATATAAGTCACGTACTGTCTCTAGTTATATTGTATGGAATTGTACACTCTACGCTAAACCGCCACCGGTTTAGAATTTAATTCTTATTGTTTTTGTATTAATTATAATATTCGTCTACAAACAAATTTCGTAATATCCTTCTATATTAATAACTAACAATGCTCTTGCCTGATATAGCTCTGAATTTCAAAGAGTATCATTTTATCCCCGTCTTTTATGATTTATACGCAAATTTTAATTACACATTGATCCATATGAATTGAAAAATATTTAAGTATTGTTGCAGTTTTAAAAAAAGATCACAGAAACAAAGAATAACTACAATATATAAATAATTACAATTATTTTATACTACTTTCCAATTCTCGTTGATCTTTTCAGAACTGTAGACTATGCCACATATCTGAAAGAAAACTCTAGTTTCAAATACATTAAAAACTATTTACGTCACAATTTTATTAAAGTAGAGTCAATATTACTAAAGTATTTACAAAAATACAAATTTTATTAAAAATACAAAAGTAGCGTTAATTGAAGCCACTGTTGCACTTAGTTTAATAAAAATAACTTTGCTATCAATTCCATCAATGTGGCCTGAGAAATATGAGAAGTTAAAATGCATGGTTGTAACAGACGTTGAATATAAATGTTGAGTCCTTCTAATTGTACTGTTTACTGACACGTACAAGAAAAATCAGCAGTGAGGGATTAAGTCCCCTCCGCCAATTACGTGTTAACTACTAAACTACCGTTGGACGTCGAAGTCTGATTACAGTTATCAAAGTAGGTTGAACTGACATCTGAACAGCATCGTTGAAAGTGTGAACTGAACGTACGTGACGGAGTTACAAGAACATCCACGTAGATCAAAGTACCGTTGTCTTTAGGATTCATATCAGTATTCCTATGCATTTGTCTACCTAGTTCTCACACCCTCTCTCTCTGTTTCTCTTTCTGTACATGTTTTGCCGTCACTTTGTTATTTCCGTTTCTCCTTTTGTTTCTATTTTCCCTTCTTTTTTCTTAATTTTTATTTTCATGTCATTGGTTTATAAAGTTGAGAATTAAATTTCTGCCGTAAGAAAACATTTATTTTCTCTGATCTAAAGATTAGGCGTAAACAATAATTAATATTATTATTAATTTTACTTAATTATTTACTAACTTATTAAAGTGTAGACTCTCTATCTACGGTTATATAACTATTACATAAACGAAGTTTGAAAGGCTCAAACAATGATTCAGCAAGGTAGGCAATGCTAATCACTCTCAGGTAACGTAGCCAACATGTACGTATCCTTCAACAAGACGGTCCACATTTTTCTAAATCTGTTAATAGATATGTTTAAGCTTCTTTTGTTCTAATCGTTAAAAAAGTACAATAAAAAAGAAATTACTATTAGAATTTTTAAAAGCTTCAGAAGTGTAATAAAAAAATCTTGCTGTCATGTTGGATATAGGAATACTATACAAATACGTATAGAAATAACAAATTTCTCTATGAAAAGCAGTGTCTGTATGTGTTATAAGAGTTGCAAAAAAATTCAGATCTTTTTTAAAAACTTTGTTTAAGAACAAGTTGCACAATCTCTCAAATTACAAAAATTTTTAAGTTTATAGTTTTCATTCGAACGTTTAAGATGTTACTCGGCAGAAAATACATTAATAATATTCGTCTCGTCTAAAAGGTAAATCTGTAATTTGGTAAATTTTAAATAAAGATAAATGTCAAGGAATATATTCTCGCAAGACAAAATTACCAACACTAAATTAACTTTAATATTCTAATTTCCAATCCTAATCCTCCTAACTACAGAGCCCTTTCTCATTTCCACTCGTAATTCGACTTGATTTGCATAAATTGGTTTTTGACTTAAAAAATATCCCAGCCTGGAGCGTAGGAACAGAAGTTATTTGTAAAATTTTCAAACTGAACTAAACTATTTACTTTAAGTGTGACAATTATTTCCTTTAATTGACTAACTCCGTTGACGTGATTGGTTCAACAAAAACAGTTTTGCAGCTACGACGAGGAGTCTATGTTTTTGTGATTATAATCCTCACTTCTCTCTACTAAAACGGACAGAGCTATAGAGAGATTTCCGAGTATCCAATATTCATAGGCTCAACGTTATACTGAGAATTAGGAGATGATTAAATTATTTTTTTACATGTAAACAAATATTAGCTAGACATATCAAATAGAGAGAACAACCAACATTATGCAGACAATGTATAACATATACTACTGACGAATACATCAGGTGTTGATTCTTAATTCTTTAACCCTTTTAAACTCGACCCTAGTAAATTTTCTAATTGGTTAAATGACTCTGATTGGTATTTGCGTTTATTGCGAGAGTTGTTAATCCACTCATTTTCCGCTGACGAACTCATGTTTGACTGTTTGTCACGCTTTTATTTTAATACTGCATAGGCCTTAGTTTAATTTTTATTTTCCTGTTGCTTTTACCACCGGTGTGTATTCTTTTCATGCTGTTTCTGCAGACTCAATATGGAAGTATATGTTCTAAACATTCTATATACTTCAGGTCACTTTATTTATTGCCTTCGTTTTCAATTTCTTACACTTGTTTCTGAATCTACTTGATTCTAGAAAATTCGTAGACTTGTATTAATATTTATATTTAATAGTTCGTCCGTCAATCTTACCTCTTAAATCATATTATTCAGACATTGTTACAGTATTTCAAACTGTAATTCAACTGTTTTCCGGAAGCTAGTACTCCATTAATTAATAACGTTGTCACAGTAAACGTATGCTCTCTTAATTTATATTATTACATTATGTATTAATACTTTGTAATGATTTAACAAAATTATAAGTTTGAACTTACTATGTCGTGTTTTTTAAGTTTAATATGTTTTTGTAAATACAAAACTTACGATGAAACATAAACAAAATACTTGCTCGAAAGCCAACAAAATAACGGAGAAATACATTTAATACATCTCTTGCCAAATTGGAATTCTTGAGAATCTTTCAATTTTTAAATTATAATTACTTTGTTATTTATTTATTAACTCTCAATAATCTGACTTATGTTTTGATAGTTTAAAATTCTGCACCATCAGAGACTAAAGTATTTGTAACGGAATCACTGTAATATTTACATGAGAAAATAATTATTCTAAACTATACTTTGTACTAAAATTGTTCAGTAAATTGTGCTTAGAAACAATAACATCAATATTTTATATATTTGCTCGTACAATTCTGTCTATAAGATTGTATGCATATGTAAGATTTAACTTTTCTTTATTATAATATTTGAAATACATTATAACAGAAAACTTTATGGTGTAGTGTTTTAAGCACAGAATCCATAAAACAAAGGTTTTATAATAGGTTTTATAATCTAATAAACAAAGGTTAAACAAAATAGTTCTTTCATTAACATTATTATATGTACTTCATGATAACTTTTATACTCTAAGCAGTGTCAGCAAAGTGTGTTACTAAATTAATTATATTGGCACAGAATATGTATGATTGTTTATTACAAATCGTATAAGCTAATGCTTAGTTAAAAACCTTATGTTTTAACAAATTTTAAATTTACGATTTGTTGTGTTATTTTAATGACGTCCCAACTAACTATGTTTCTGGATAATACAGTGTAACAGAAAATAGGCTTATAACTTAAACAATATATTAATCAGGTTATCACTATTAAGCTACGGGTACTCGATTAAAACTGATGAAGTAAACAAGTCACGACGTTAAGCGTGGAGCATAATCCAATTAATTTGCGGTCACCTTTAGTATCAAGTGGCCATTTCAATTAACGTCCATCGCCGTTAAAATACATTTACCACACATTGAATTTTCTGTGTTAAATTCTAAATAGCTAAACGCTTGTTGCAAATTTTGGAAAACTGAATAAACATTCACCTCCCGTTTAAATTATCATTTATAGCAAACAAAACCATCAATATGCTATAATTTTTAAGATACAGAATAGTTACAAACCAGTCGCGAATACATTTTTACTAATAATAAAAATACGGGTACAACACTATGAAACGGAATATTTTTTCTCTTTTACTATCTTACCTTTTCTACCGAAACTCGACTTTAGATCCTGTAAAGATGTATAGGCCTACAGTACTATTCAGCCTTTAGTTCCTGTTCATTAATTTCGCGCACGCAACTAATGCGTATTAAAATAACCCTTATCTTAAAAGTTTAATAGTAATAAGTAAAATTAATACCGCAATGTTGTTTTTGTATAAGTTACATTTTGATACGTGTCAATCTTATATAACTTGTTTTATATTAAATAGTACTATAGGCTTCACGAAAGACGGAGCGTAGGCTTTTGTATGATGATGCACTTGCGGAACCTACCTCGTGACGAAACGTTAAAACTCGTTTCCCATGTGCACTACTAAACAACATCTAAGTCCTTTATTTTTAAAAACTGTAGACTTTAGTAAAAGTCAAGAGGGTGCTGGGAATATGTGTGGCTTACGATCTGTTTAAACATTATTTGTAAAGAAAATAATTTTCTTTATTTAAAAAGGAGTTTATTTCATCACGAAAGAAATATAAGTCTGGAAAAAGTCTCCGAACTCGAAGGCATTCATTGCATTATTGTTAGATGAATAAAACCAAAATTATATTCTAAAGTAATTTTCTAATTTTGAAAGTCCATAATAAAGCTTTGGCAGATAAATTAGACTGCACTGGAAGATTAACGTTAGTTAAAAGATTTTTCCAAATGTCGGGTTTAGTTAAAGGAGAAGATTGGGGAAACTTCTTTCTGGGAAAGACGTGAAAGTTCTTGCTTTCGATGAAAGGTATGAATTGACATACTGGGTTTGATTCAGGAGCATAAGGTAGTAAAACATACCCTGTACTTACATTATAACCGGATTGAACTGATATTAGGTCAAGTTAATAACAAAATATCACCTTGAAAATAGAAAATTAGAATTGTTATTGTCAGAACCTATACGACAACTTGATTGTCTCGGACTAGAAAACTGTGCGCTAAATAATTGAAAGAAAACGACTGCATGAAGGAAATTGTTTGGAATTACTACTAAACCGATAATAATAAACCTCGAGGAGGATAGTGGTTGCTACATGAATGAAAACTGACAAAGAAGATTGTAAATAAAAAGAAATACTTCACACTTAATGGTAAAAATGAAGAGATAAATTAAAATTTTATTAAAATAAAGGTTACTATTATTTACTAGTAATTAGATTACAAACTAGCAAAGTAGTTAATTATTTAGTGTTTGATAATGTGTCGAAATGATAATATCCACTGTCAACATAACATGCACACGCGCGCGCGCGCGCGCGCGCACACACACACACACACACAGTGTGTGTATCTATATGACAATCGATCGACAGTCCCTGGGAATTACGCATCATAATAGTTATCCAGTTACCGCTCCTTTCAAAACTTGCTTTTAGATAAACTATAACAGCTATAAATAATGTTTAAACCTCCTCCTCTTCCTCCCAATATAGAGTAAAATCTCAATACCTCAATACAACGATATTGTGCAAACCAGAAAAAATATTGCTGTAGAGGTTGTTTTCGTTATATAGATAATTTAGAATACCTTGCAGCTGTTATTTATGTTCATTTCTAAAAGATAAATCCTACGAATTACTCATAGGTATAGGAATACATCTAATAATTAAACTGCATAAATTGATTCATAATTCGTGATACTGAATTCTGACAAGGACGTGACTTGTGAGTAAAAAATATGAGCAATTCAAAAAAATATATAACAAGCATATCTTACCTTACAGTACATCTGTTAACTACATACATTACAGCATTTCTCAAAGGAAAGAAACAAGATAGCAGCTTCTTGGAAAGTCTTCAGATCTCTTCTTGACATCTTCATAAGCAATCGGGAGCTGAAAACTACGATGCAATTGTTAATAAGCTTCTGAGGACATACCTAGAATTAGGTTGCAATATATCGTTTAAAACACACACTATCTTGCTTTACATGTTAAGTTCTTTCTAAGCAATTGCATTGCAGTGAGCGATGAGCGTGGAGAGCACTTCCCCAAGTCCGCGATGTGAAGATGTGACAAGTGAAATGCATCTACTATTGTTAGAATCTGGCAAGAGATGCCCCTGAAGCTGACTACAAAGGAAATAATAAACAGAACGTTTGAACTAGTAAGTAAGAGTTCCATATACTTATGTAGAATCTGACGGTAGGAGTAAACTTACATATAAACATTAAGTTCTATATCTTGATATCAAGAGCTAATAAAAGCGTTCTAACATCGTATTCTTGTTTCTCGCAATATTTTTGGTTGGAATTTACTAGTTTCATAAAGGAAACAAATATTTTTTTTTGTTGAACAGTGTTTTTATTTTCCACATATTATGAGATTTGTAATATATCTACCTTGTTCAAGTTAAGTATGAAAAATATTAATCGAGTGACTGTTTTTGTACACACTCTAACAATACTAATCGGACTAATGTTGAATAATGTGATATCCCTGTTTAACTGTTCCAATGCCATTTTTTTGCGTACCTAAAATATAGTCAGCGCTTAAAACGAAACCATTTCTCTACATATATCTTGGCGCAATGCGGGTCGGCTTCAGTTAGAGACAATTTACAAAATTGACAACCTGCGTTCAACTAAATTAATGTTACGGATTTTAAGCCTTTTACTGTGCCAGTTGTTATGGGTGGTTGGCCATTACAGGGAGATCTTGCATCTGGCTCGGTAGACAACGTGAGTGATTGGCAATCTCAGTGATAGAACACAGCCTTGTCTGCTTACACGCGATCTGACTTGAAGGGTCCACATAGATTTGAAGATTGTATAGTTTGTTAACCCGCGGCAAAGATTTTACTTCAGAAGACATTACGAAATACTTTCGTAATACTCATAACACACGAAACTTGCGCGTTCTTGCTCAGAACACACACACACACACACACACACACACACACACACACACACACACACACACACACACACACACACACACACACACACACACACACACACACACACACACACACACACACACACACACACACACACACACACACACACACACACACACAATCCATTATTGCGCACATACTTATGCACACATGTTTAGCCAAAATGACGTTATTTAATTTGGCAATTTCGATGACAAATGTTTCAAAATGTTTTACCGTTTTAAGCACTACAATCATTGGCTGATCTACGGTGAGCTAAGAGCAGTAAGGCTCATATTCAAGAACAGTGCGCCACTTCAGAATATTGATTAATAGGTTTAAGAACGTGATAGGTTTAAGTTGCCAGTGAACAAACAAACCATTAAATCTGCAAACATACAATACTAATATTTGCTTTGGACTTTTCAAATCCCTAAAACTTTCCAAATCTATCATTGACATGTGGTAATTAATCTTGTTACACACATAACTGCTTATATATTTTCAGTCACACTTGCGTGATGTTATTGGGGCGACGAACAAAAATCAAGTACGCCAATGTTTAAATTCCTCTTTTAATGTAAACATAAATGTAATCGTTACATTATTTCAGTAGTACAGTACATATTGTTATACACAAAGTTTGTAATGCTTTCAACAACAACAGTTTATGACGTTAAAAGTGCATAGGAGTGTTGCAACGAAAGTTAAAATTTCCTTTGCAATCGGGTTTTTCCTAGGCTCATGGATATTTTGAGATGAATCCATCCTCTCCATTACTATGTCTATATCGATATCTATATCTATATCGAAGGCTGAAAGTGAATCAGAGCATACGTGAAATTTGTTACTAATATTGCCTTTGGAAAGTTTTCATGGGAGTACCACATATCACTAGGTCTGCGATCCAGTATTATGTACAGAATTATTCTTATCGACAAGCACATATATCTTACAGATCGGACGGTCGTTCTTATGAATATCTATCGTTCATTAATACGTTCTAGGTTGGATCATGGATCAACAGCCTTCTCCTCTGCTAGGCTTCTACCTCTGCTTCCACATGCTAATTAATTATGTGGAATAACTACAGCGCGCAAGTAGTTACCGTAATTTCTGGACATTCAAGTCCCTCCCCTGGTTCATCATTCGCTGCCAGTAATGGCCCCATGGAGCTCCCATACTGTAAACGTAGATAGATACTTCACCTCTCTCCAAAAAACAACATCACTGAATGTAATCCTAGCGGCCTATCAGTACATGATATTACTCTATTTGGGATTAGATATTATGTGACATAATAGTTCGCAAAATTATTGTGACTTTTGTAAATTAGTGACTCTGGTTGTTCGGTGGCAATAAACAGGGAAATTACAATGAAATTTCTCCTTCACAATGCTCTCAACCGAGTTATATGCCATTAAATTGTCAATAACCTGTATAGTGGATGGGATTAGTAGTAACAACTTTCTCATATGTTCTAATTTAATTTTCGCCTTAGATTTTCTTTAAGGTATTCATGAGACTAGGATAAACTCGATGGCAAAGGAGGGTTTAAATATTATTATTAATTTCTAACGTGTATATTTGTTTTCCGTCGATACGTAGCCGCTCACGCATTCCTGGCAATAATGTAGCCCATCTAGCTGAGAAAGAAGCCACTATTTCTGTTACTTCCAATTTCTAATCCTACTGTTTTAATGACTCGTTTCAAAACCGTCGTACCAAAAGTTAAAAGACAATAGCAACATAGGGGAAACCAGCGACTTACCAACAAACTGTAAAATATTAAGCCAACCCGGTCTTGATCGTTACAACGTAATAGGGGAGAAGAAGTTATTTTTCTGTCGCTTGAGAATAGGCCAGACTGGACAAACCCACTCACCCATGTCCTTTATGTCAAGTGCCTGTCACTGTTCACCATATATACGTCACACAGACAGACCGTTACCGACTCTTAGCTGACCTCGTTGGGAAGGTGTTGGACAGCAGTTCGGAAAGTGCAGATCCGCTGCCTTTCTTGTTGACATTCCTACCAGGATTTAACAGTGTTACGGTCCGTATCTCTAGCATGGAAACTGTACATGGCGCGTTAATAAAGAAAATAAGTAAGACAAGCATATAATGATGGATAGTTGTAGTTATGATTCAGAAAACTGCCTTCAGTAATGCAAGGTAGTAGAATCAGAATCGGCACTTATCTCGAACACGATTTTTTTCGCGATCACCATACTTACATTTCTTTACGGAATATGGAAGTAAACATCGGTATGGATAACGTTACATGACTTCCATGTTCTGAGATTTATATTTGAAAATTTTAAATACAAATTGAAAATTTGACAAGTCTGACAAATTGAAATGGAATGTTTTCATAGAAACTACTTCTTTGTTGCCGATAACGTAGTAGGCCTACACATATAAAAAATTGGTATGGAGAACCATACATGAATTCCATTTTCTAATTAATTATAAAATTATTTTTAGTACGTACACAAAAACTCAGAACGAAACCAAACATATTAGCATGCTCTTGGTAAAAACGCGGAGAAAGATAATCCAAATACGAATTCTACCTAGTTATTCATATTTTATAAATAAAGAATTAATTTGATTAAATTATCTTTTATTTAAACAACGCGAAAGCGAATACCACACAGAGTTGGTTTTCTGTGACTTTCTGAAAACGAAAAGTTATTTTGTTTACGTATCCGTGGTTACACAGCATGGAGCGATATCAATTGTTAATATTTTATTGATATTTTTAATTAAGTTTTCGGTCGAATACATTTTTAACGTCTGTTAAAAAATTACCTCTTTCTCCTTCATCTACCCTTTTCATTTATAGATTCATCTACCTATTTACAGTGGATTATTATGACATTCTTTTCAGGATACTTTATTTATCAAAATTAAGTACTTTACTCTTGTTAAAACGTAAAACGTTGCAGGTAATCTACCCCTTCTCCTTAACCGATCTTCACCAAAATCAATACGCTTTGAGTCCTCTACTCGGGCACATTTGCAAAAAATTATTTAAAAGATAAACACAATTTTGTGGTTAAGTCTAATTTTTACTAAACTAGTATTGGTAGTGGTCTAACACGCAGTTATACTTTCTGGAATTTCAGCGGGGTACAAATATAGGCATTCAGCGGCGCTTAGTTTCAGTTTTAGTGACGATTTATTCCAGTGTGGTTCGAAGTATTCAGGCGAAGTGTTATGTGTTTTATAATTGTGCGGGACTATAGTAGTTGACGTTTTTAATGCGTTTGAACAATTTTTATTTGATTTGTTGTAAGAGAGTATCTTGTTGATTACGGACTGTTTAATTGTGATAATTAAAGCTGGTGATTAGTGACTTTATTGGTGTCTTGTATTTTGTTTTCCACTGTGCCATTCGACGATCAGTAGATCGTCGTAACAATATATAGGCCTATACATACACGATCATTTTTGTTTCCGGTGCAGCAGGAATGCTTGTATTCTTACCCGTACGTTTGTATGTGTTGTACTGAATGTATGTCTGTACCCTTTACGGTAGTAAGCTGTTTATTTAAACTAGTGGTCGCCCAGTGGTCGAAATTCGACCGTAATTCATTAAATTTTTAAGTTTGAACGTTATTGAGTATACCTCTATAATCATTGCATATAATTTTTTTGAATTTTGTTCTATTACGTCAGCTGCGAGCGTGTACAAATACGTCATTAGCATGTGTTGTTTGCCTTAATTCCCTGCAATACCTATGAAATTTAAAATTTAATGTTAGTAACAGTTGAAAAAAAAACACAATTCGTATTTATTTTTTTATATAATTCATTGTCAGTTTTAATTTTTTCATGTTATTATTGAATCAAATAAACGCTAATAAAAATGAGACTTGACATTCATAGAAGTATAAGATACATTGTTTTCAATTCCAGTGGATTACATTTCATTTTTGGTAAGGTACAAAATTCGAAAACAGTTTGAAGATTATCTGCTACAAAGCTTATATAATTTTTTAATTTTTTTTTCTATGCATTAATTTTCGAGTTATTTGAAAAATATGAAAGATAGGGAAAATGAGGTTTAGCTTGGTTAAGCCATATTTAAAAAGCAGTACGCGTTTCTTGACATTTCCTTGGTTTTTTTTTTATTGCCATACTGACCAGGTTTCTCCAAGGCTACACAGTTATTTTGCCTATCTTTTTCGAATTATATAAAATTTAAATAAAAAATAATACAAAATAAAAAATGAAATAAAAAATACGTGCCTCGTATTTTTTCATATATTTTTCATTAAATAAAAAAAAACCGGGCGGTTAAAAAAATAAATGTTGTCCATTGAACTTAAAATAGTTTGAAAGTGAATTTAATGATTCAGAACTTCTGTGTAAACGATGTTTTTTGTAAAAACTCTTTCATCATTTGCTAAATGCCCTTGGCCATTATATTCGGAAATATAAAATCTCAAACCATCGAATGATCGAACTCTACTTGCTGCGACGTACAATTGACCATGTGTAAAAACTGGCTGCCTCAATAAAATTCAAAGTTTTTCGAATGTTTGTCCTTGAGAGTTATTTATTGTCATCGCAAATGCAGGTGTAATTGGAAATTGAGTTCTTTGAAAGTTAAATGGTAAAACAGTACCGGAATATATTAAATTTATACGTGGAATCAAAATTCTCTTATTGTGTGTGGTTCCAGTTAAAACTTCGCAATCAATAGCATTACGATGCATACACTTGATGCGCATTCTTGTTCCATTGACTAATGCTTCCTTTGTATTTAAGTTTCTGATCAGTAAAACGATGCAATTAACTTTCAAAGAATTCAAAAACTCTACTGGATAGTTACTGATTTCATTGTCATCATCACAAATTATTTTATCGTAGCTATGATATGTTTTCTGTTCACTTGGTATTCGATTAAGTATATCAGTATTAATAAAAGTACAATCATCATTTTTAGGTTCTAAAATAACTGACTTCAATATGTTATCTAAGAGTATGTTTTCGGAAATATTTCCATACACCTCATTAATAATATTATTTTCATCTCCTATTAATTGCTGAGGTATTTCAATAATATTTTCACCAAACTGAGGGAATTGTGGGGCTTCATCATTACCAATTTTTTTCAAGAATTCGACAAATTCTATTTCACTTGGTAAGGCTCTCATATTTTGAGTAAACGTTACTTTATGAAAATAAACAAATTTATGCCAACTCATGACACAATTTTCAATTAAAGTTGCACGTGATCCATGTGGGACAACTGCTAAGATTTGCCGAAAATCACCGCACAGAAGTATCATTTTCCCTCCAAGTGGTTTATGTTTATCATTTTCATCGCATAGATCCTGCAATAATCAATCTATGATTTTCAACACTTGCAGTGGGCACATAGAAATTTCATCAATAATTATCAATGATGATGAATTTATATAACGTCCATAGCTACTATTTGCGGTAATATTCGCTACAGAATTTTCCAAAATGGGTATAGGCAATTTAAACACATTGTGTAAAGTTCTACCTCCAAGTAATAGAGTTGAAGCTATGCCACTGAACGCTGTTGCAATGCAACTAAGATTAAGCGAATTTAATTTGTGAATGATTGCTGTTTGTGTGAATGTTTTTCCACAACCTGCATGAGCGGTTAAACATAAAACATTAGATCCAGTATCATGATGCAAAACTTCACGAATCACACGATCAATTAGATTACGCTGTTCAATATTTGCAGTTTCATAATGCTCAGAAAACAGAAGCTCTTGTTCTATTGGATCAATAGCATTTGCTTCGTCTGTTCTCTGCGAATACGTGGGAACTGGTAAACCAAGTTCTTGACATGAAAAATTATGAACGTTCAAAATATCTTCAATTTCTAACAGAGCTGTATTAAAGTATACTTCTTCGTTGTAATCTCTCAAAAAACCTTCACTAAGATATACTTTAAATTCATTCCATAACGCTAATGCATTGGCTGGCACATTTAATGCACAAATGTAACCAAATAAATTTCGCATTTGTTTTGGTGAATGTAATCCTTTTGCTTCATTTAAACATTCGCGCCATTCATTATCATTTGAAGCAATGCCGCGAGCATGGCACGCTTCAACAAAAGAAGTGTGTATAATTCCATTGTATGTTCTAACATCCTCAAATGATTTTGGACCACAGACATGTAATAAAAGCAATCGTAAATGGAAAAGTTCGATGTCTTTTGGTGATACTACATATATGCGTGTAATGATTTTATCACCTCCACGCCTTCTCTTCTTCCATTTTTTTCGGGAATCTTCCCACGCATAATGCAAAGGAATTTCAATATACTTATATTCATGCGCTGATGGATCTGATCGATTCAATTCAAAAAATGCTAATAATTTTGTTTGTCTTGCATTTTCAATTGCTTGACGTTCTTGCCCTTCTCGAAAGTAAACATTCTGTCTACGCGGTAAATGAATGTCAAGTCTAACGATGACATGTGATTGAAAATGCATTGGTAATTCATAGATGCGCCATACAGCTTCAGTTGATCCGACATAACGGCCATTTAAAAAATTTGTAACTTTATCAATTTGTATTTCTTGACCTGGTTCATTTCTCTCTGAACCTAATTCAACAGATGCACTGTCATAGCCTTTATACACGTATTTATAAATGTATTTAACACTTTTAACTGTAATGCATACTTCAACATTTATATGGCAATTAAATTTGGCAAGTAAATACGGATTGTATGGTACAACATAACGATTGTCGAGGCAACTACCGCGAACTTCAGCATTAATACCATTATCACGCCTTCTGTATAATGGATATCCATTTAATGATTCACATGTAAATTCATTAAATCGTTTTGGATAATCTTTTGTGCATTTTCCATCTCTCATACATACAGAATTTGGATTAAGTACACCGCATGGAACATGCATCATGTGTTTTACAACATATTCATGTAATGTAGGATGTGTTTGAATGTTAGGAATAGGTAGCGTTAACAATTTTATCTTGCTCATTTAAAGAGAGTAAAATGTGAGCATGAGGCAATCCTCTCTTTTGAAACTCAATTGTATAAATGAGTGCTTCAACTTTACCGAAGATTTTTTTTTAGTGTAAGGCCCTCAATTAATGCTTTCAGTTTGGACTTGAATACACGCACAACAATATCAGGTCGAAAATTAGCTGACTCACCTACACCAATATTGCTAACTATTTCAGGCCAACTTGGATTGCAAGTCATTGTAATAAACAAAGAAGGCTTTCCGAAATGTTGTACAATTGACATTGCATCTAAATAATTCTGATACATATTTCTTGGAGATCCATTGAATGAAGATGGTAAAATTACTCTACGGCCAACATTATTGGCATTGGGGTTCAATTCTAAATAATCTGTTAAATTGTTGTAACTTCAGACCTAAGACTTGTTTGATTTTGTCGAATGAAATGTAACCTTGTTCCCTCTATTCTCACATACATATCAACTATCCACTGCAGAAATAATTTTTGTGAATGGTGCAACATGCTAAAATCTTCTCTAATTGCAAGTCGATAGGCTGCATACTGAAGCACGGTTAATTTATTTCTGGGCGCTCTTGAATTAGATGTAGTTGGTACATTATGAGAAATATTGATATGCCACCCAGTATCGCCATTTGGAAAAAGTAATGGATACGCTAAAGGGTTCAATGATGAATCCAAAACAGAGATATTTTTAATGGTACCATTAACTTTTGAAAACGAAACCATATTTCGTTCAAAGGGTGGCTCACCATCAACTGTACTAAATATTACTGCTACATCAGTTTGAACTGCATCATTATAACGGCGTATATCTAAATCACGATTTACTTTAATGAGCATACAAATTTCTTTATTTTCATTTTTAACTCTCTGACAATGATCTTTCATTGCAATGAATGACCGAACGAAAGGATTAATGCGTTCCAATTCAAGAGAGATTTCGCGCATTATATTGTTATTGCATGTTTGATTATAATGTTCACGTAATCTATAATTGACAGCAGTGTCAACATCATAAAAATATAATTGCGCATAACATGGTGAGCGACCATATCCAGCAGTCATTGGACCTGATCTGTGATAAAAAACATTATGTATTTTAAAATGATACACTCCACGCGTAACTGTATCCGAAATTTTAGCTTCTGAGCTAACCATAGCAAATGATGAATTGTATTTACGAATGTTTTCAAAATAATGTTTTGACTTTCTTTTTATTAAAGGTTCATTTGAAGTAAGTCCATCATACAATAATTTAAAGTATTCATTTTGACTTAAGGCCGGTAATATTGCTTTACCCTTATGACAACATGAAGTGAATGCAGTCCTTTCACCTAAAGTGACCTCAGATTCGAAATGTTTTGCATTGCAAAACCTGCATTGTAAATGCATTAATCCACAATCAAAAGTATTAAAATTTCTTGGAATGACATTCAGTGCGCATTTAAATGTATCCCTCAAAATAATTTCATCATTTTGTATACTATTTACACTATTTAAATTTGCATTTGGTCTATTATCATTTTGACTTTCACGCGAATATATATTCCTTCTTCTTTGTCTCTCACTCCGACCCGTCAATGTTATACTATTTACACTATTTAAATTTGCATTTGGTCTATTATCATTTTGACTTTCACGCGAATATATATTCCTTCTTCTTTGTCTCTCACTCCGACCCGTCAATGTTCTATGTCGAGGCATAATGGAAGTAGGTGCGAATATCTGAATGTAAAAAAAAAAGACATGTAATGAAATTACTGAAACTAAGATTAGACAGGGTTTAATTTAAAAATAATAAAATGTACTCACTTTTTTAAAACTACCAATAATAATTAGGCGAGAGTAAGTCAATTCAAATTGCTGCTACAAAATTTTTCTTTTGTAACAGATGTATATTAAGCAAGCTGTATTTCACTTTCAACTGCACATTAATATATAAAACACAGATATCTAATATACAAAATATAAAATAAACGCTTTTTTGCCTTGACATACACTCCACAGACTATTGAAAAAGGACCATTTAAAATCACACAAAATTCACAGCTCATTCAGTCAATCCGTCAGTATTAAGCAAGCTGTATTTCACTTTCAACTGCACATTAATATATAAAACACAGATATCTAATATACAAAATATAAAATAAACGCTTTTTTGCCTTGACATACACTCCACAGACTATTGTTGCCTGGCAACAAAATTATTTTATTTTTAACAATTACCATTGTTTGAAAAAGTTTAAATGAATTTTCAAGTGCAAATGAATGTTTTATTTTATTTAATTTAATGTATTTGTAACACATATTATATATAAATTTTAGCTTTCTGCACTCCTTCTCCATATAAACTTTAACTATGCCAAATCTCACACTCCTCCGTGCACGCAATATGCTTAAAAAGGGGTACAAAGTTTTCTCTTCACGTATTAATATATAGATATATAGACATCTGTATGTACAACAATACTATTGTGTTTAAACTAAGTTTTCTGTTTAACGTAATCTAAGTAAAGAAGAACTGTATTTTTTCACCGATTACAAAATGCTCTCATTGTAATTTATTATGACACACACACACACACACACACACACACACACCAGTCATGTGAATAACATTACTAGTGCTAATTTTCCATAAAGCCTTTCAAGTTTTCAAAGTTAGTAGTTATAGAAAACTAGAAAGTCGTATGACAAGATAAAAAAGTTTACATAAGAGAATGCAAAGCATATACGAGTATAGTTTAACACTAAAGTTAAATTCCTGGATTTTGAAGTCCTGACGTGTCCGATGTTTTCAACTAACTGTATAGAATAATACGCGGAACACAAATTATTATTGATAGAAATGATTAAGACAGCAAGGTAAAAATTTAATAATTTTATCAATAATAATTTGGGTTCTGCGTTCGTATTATTCTACATAGTTAATTAAATTTAAATTAAGCATTCTTATAAAGCTGTTTCAAAAAGAAAACTACTTACTGAACAAATTTTTAGGAATAAATGCAATACACACTCATACATATTTCATTTTACAATAATTTTAAATAACTTTGGAAAAACTGAAATATTTCTTGTGTTTATTGCAGCTTGAAATTAATCGAGCATAAAACAGAATACAATTTACAATTAATTAAATTTTTGAAGTGAATTAGATTTGTAGCTATTTTGTGCTAAATTATCTATTTTGTAATTGGTTTTTTTAAAAACAATTTAAGCGTTAATATAAAGTTAATAGGCAACATTGTTCTAAAACTTGCATCTTCTACAAACCGGGTGCATTTGTTCAGAACTGTAGGCCTATTACGAAACTCTTACCAAATTACATTTACTAGTTGGAAAACGTAGAGCAAATGTTTGACTCGTTCGCGAACAGATTTGAGCGGCAAAACACCCGGGGACGAATTACAGCAGATGCAAATTAATTGCCGAAACTAATTACACGAAGGCCTCGAGGTTGAAAGGGACCGCAAAACTAACCCGAGTGTAAGCGACAAATGGGGAGAAATAATTCTGTTAACGAAGAGTCAACGTGCTCGGAATAAATTAACTGCTACTGATGCGTGACAAATTGTAACTGTGTTCTCTCAGATGTGTAAAACATTCTCCGATCACCAGCAGAACTGAGTAAAGCAAGTGTGATCATATACCTATTAAAACCACTGTGTACGCGGATTCGTTCGTGTGTTAAATATGAAGAGGCAATTGTTAGTAACTATTTGTAACCAATTAAAACTTTTTAATTACAAAAATTCACTACATTTATTAAGAATAAATTATATGCAACGATTATCGTACAGACTTTTGAGAATTTCACACGTTTAAATAAAAGCAATTGTTATTGCAATTACGTTTTAATAATAAGAAAAATAATGCACAAAACGGTTTTTTAGAAATGATTTAAAAGAAAAAGTCATATAGCAACAACTGCACAGGAAATGTCTTCGTGACTTTTTTTCGTGACTTACGAAAAAATCTGTTCTACAGGAATACTAAAAAGAACAATAATGTTTATTATATTTGTTGGCGCAGTGACTGCGAAGACGTCATCATTGAAATTATACAAGAAAGTTTTCAATTTAAAAACTGCCACCAAACAATGTAAATAACCGGCTATATTCTAACAAATATAAAGCAATTTCATAGTCTTTCAAAGAATTAACAAACCTATGGTTCTCTTCTATGAAATGTCTTGCATATAACGAATTCGTTGTTCTATTACCTTCTCCACGTTTGTGGTCAGACAACCTGCATACGAATTTCCGTCCTGTCTCAACTAGGTACACTTTTTTGCAGTCTTTACATTTTATTTTATAAATTCCGCTTCTCTGTAATACTGGGATTCTTTCTATATTTTTATTCCTTATCTTATCAAATACCGTTTCACATTTTTTAATAGCTATATCTACTCCGTATTTATTAAAACATTTTATAATTTTTCTAGTATGTGGTCCTATGTATATCAATGCTGGTTCTATTTTAGCTTTTTGTATGTTAATACTTTTCATAACTTTATCCACCCTTGTGGTGTTGTAGTTATTATTCCTTACAATTCCCTTTATCGTTTTTAACTCCCTATCTTTTGTTTCTGTCTCTTTTAAACACTTCTGAGCTCTATAACAAAATGAATTGATTGCCGCCATTTTGTATCTATAAGGATGGTAAGACTCTCTTGGTATAATTATATCAGAATAGATTCTTTCCTAAATATCCCAAACTGTAGTTTTTCATTATTTTTAATTTCTATGTTTAAATCTAAGTAATTTATTTTCTTACCTCCTATCTCTTCTTTAAACTGTAAGTTTTTATCCTCACTATTTACCTCATTTATAAACTCATGCACTTCTTTTATGCTTCCTTCCCAAATTACTAATACATCGTCAACGTATCTAGTCCATAATTTTATATTGTCTTTACACCTAGTGGAATTTATTAATTGCTTTTCCAAATCATTCATGTATATTTCTGCAAGAATAGGGGATAATGAAGATCCCATAAGTAATAATTTTTTCTGTACATAAAACTTGTTATTAAACCTAAAATAGTTTTGAATTAGACATTCTTTAACTACTTTAATCAATTGTTTTATACTTGTATTCTCCCATATTATTATCGTTTATCAACTTAACTTTATTACTGTAATAATGGTAAAGATGCCCAGTGATATCAATTTTGTATTTTCATTAATTCTAATATTTTCTAGTTTTTCTATCAATTTTACATTATTTTCTATGTTGTATTTTGTCCCAAATTCATATTTCTCTTTCAATATTCTGCTAACTTTCTTTGATAATTTATAAATAAGTGTATTAATGAAGGAAACAATCGGTCTAATTGGTTTTCCTTCCTTATGTATTATAACCTGACTTTTAAAAGTTGGTGCTGTTGGATTACTTTCCATTAAATACTTTTTCTTATTTCTGATAGGTTGTTATTTCCGATCTGATGATGAACTGAGTAGCTTGAAAGCGCTAATCGTAATAATTTCTCTATAGTGGTGTGCAACAGTAATAATTCTGTTTGTAATTATAACCACTAACACAACTTTCTTAATTAAATATAGAGTAAAAAAATATATGAATTAGTTAGATTTCATGTTATGTTAGGTGACGAAATTAAAGTTCAAAAGGCAGGTTGAAAAAATAAATTAGGTGACAAATAATAGGACCGTAATTCTTCTCATAATGAAGCGGAATGACTGTTAAATATTATTTCCAAGTTACTCAATGGCAACTCGGGAAATAAAATGTATAACAAAACTTTTGAAATAGATTTGGAACTTCATTAAATTATGATAATTTGTTACGCTTCTGTTAACGGGCAGACAAATAACCAGTCTCTCATGTTCAGTTAACAGAATTAATCAATGTCTTTCTGTAACAGAATACGGTGAAAATTTATGAGTACTTCATAATGACTCATGTTATGTTAGTGCCTCTGAGTGTCTTAAAACACATGAAGAATGTTTTAAAATGTATCATGTAACAGAAGAATCATGAAAATTTATTCTGTTAAATAAAGACAGACAGCTTGAGAATCAAGTCTTGGGAACACGTTGCTGATGTAGTGGCTGAAACAGCATTGGACGGATAATGTACAAAGTATTAGGTCGCTGATTTGAAAAAACTATACAGACCTTAAGGGATTAGAATTTCATAAGCAAGGTTGGTGGATCCTTTCAAACCTATTTAGACTAAAATAGGGAGGGTGGATTCTAATCTACCGTAAGTGACGTTTCAAACACTATTATCAAATTATTCAAGCAAAAGGACAATGTGTATGGCTGTAACATATGGTTGTGTGGACTACTACATACGTCTGAACAACTGCACTATTTTGGCAAAACAGGCCTCAGTCGAGTCTCCACATTGAAACGAGTGTCCTAGGTCATACCAAATCTTAAAAAAACAAAGTGTTTTACTTTAGACAGAGATAGAGAGAGAGAGAGAGAGAGAGAGAGAGAGAGAGAGAGAGAGAGAGAGAGAGAACTTTTTCTTGCTGATCCTGTCAGCGTCCTTATGTACAAAGATGAATCCATAAAAAGATTTAACTAATGTTAAATAAATTATCTGCCCGTGACTACTTGACCAAACAAGGAAGGCGTTAATGTGTTTGTTAGCTGCTTGCTTCTGCCACTGTAACCTCGAAGCTGTTGTCCTGAATCATTATCACGGGAACATATACGTATATATACATGATACATGACGTACTCCGAAATATCCGCGAGGGCTAGAAGCAACAGAAATATCCGCGAGGGCTAGAAGCAACAGAAATATCCGCGAGGCTAGAAGCAACAGAGATATCCGCGAGGCTAGAAGCAACAGAGATATCCGCGAGGGCTAGAAGCAACAGAAATATCCGCGAGGGCTAGAAGCAACAGAAATATCCGCGAGGGCTAGAAGCAACAGAAATATCCGCGAGGGCTAGAAGCAACAGAAATGTCCGCGAGGCTAGAAGCAACAGAAATATCCGCGAGGGCTAGAAGCAACAGAAATATCCGCGAGGGCTAGAAGCAACAGAAATATCCGCGAGGGCTAGAAGCAACAGAAATATCCGCTAGGGCTAGAAGCAGCAGAAATATCCGCGAGGACTAGAAGCAACAGAAATATCCGCTAGGGCTAGAAGCAACAGAAAATATACGATTTATAGAAAATGCAAACGCTAGACAAACTAATATTGAAAAAAAAAAGAAATAAACTTTAATTCTCCTTTTGTATTTCAGTTTTTTTTTTAAGTTAGTTATCATACTATACATTTATATATTTTTGTATGAGTTGAGGGTATTGTGTATTTATTACTGCCCTGAACGGTTAGGTACAAATTACAGTGATACATTGCACGCTGTACAAGTTGTATACATTGGTGTCTCATCGAAGGTCGTAAACAATTTTACTGGTTAGTTTGGCGTTTTTGGACTGAAGACATGTGTTGATTATGAGGTTAAATGTTTACCGATTCTTAGAATTTGATTTTAATTTATTTAAGAAAAAATATATGTATTTCGTTTAAAACACTTTCATACACTTATTCTAGCTACAAAAATCACTGAAATATTTCTAGAAAATTTTATAATAACGTAGTTTTATAATTGTTGAAATGTTAAATAGTATTAGCAAAATAATAAATTCTTCCTTAAGTAAATTCTATAGTAGGTGCAGTTAAGAAACAAAAGGCATAACTATGATGTTAACGTTTACAAACGTGAAATCTATAGTAGGACAGTCCTGCAGGCGTCGTTGGCACATACTGCACTCGGAATTCGCGTTGCATGAATTTAACTAGAAGCTGGGTTAGTCGTACTTCGATGTTGAAATTGCCCATTAGAATCATTGGAGTCTTCGTGTCGAGTTCGGAGTTGGGAGACGTTTTCTTAACGCTCTTCGAATAAGGCATGAGCGACAGGATGTCGTGTAGATATTCGAAGCTGTTCGAGCGCAACAACACTGGGATCTTGTTCCGGTCGAGCGACTTACTGCAAGTACCGCACAACGGAAACACGGCTGTATTCTTATTATGAAACGTAGACTCGAGGAGTCGAATGTGACGAGCCTTCACATTCTTCAAATCCTTTGGAAACTACAGGCGGTTGCAAACGCCGCAAGACAAACCGAACGGATTGTTCATAAACACGGCTTCGAAACTTCGTCAGCTGCTCTCCAGTGATAATGCACGACATACATTCTGTTGAATTCTACTTCCATGGGCTTGCTGTCGTCTTTGAATAAATGGAGGGTCCTCGTCTTAGTAGCCCTACTACTCCTCCACCTTCTCAGTTACAACAACCCTCGACCGTTATTCAAATCCAGAGATTCAGAGGTCTATTCCAGGCCAGCAATAAAATCAAGATGTTTTCAGTTCAAGATCAACTCAGCCTATAGAAACGAGTACATGGGTAAACAATGTTTGGTAATAGCGGCTGAAGTGGCTACACTAACTACCTTGTGTATCGTAGGCAGGACCGAAGCTGGCAATCTATACTGCCTGCACTTCTAAGCTATTTCGGTAATACAAAAATAAACCATATTATTGTTATTACTATTATTATTATTGTGCATAGTACATAACTTGTATCAACATTTCAATATGCTGATGTTCAAAAGAAAAAAGTAATATTGCGGTTTAATAGAAATTTCAACATTATAAGTATAGCTATCGGAAGTTATAAAATGATAATGTAGGTCAAAATATTTGGGATGTTTTATGTGTAACTGTGTTATATGTATAAATGAATAGGATGGCCTTCCCTTAGAACCTTTAGGACGGGGACCGGTGACGAATTCGACAGTACGTTCCTACTGATTACGAGCAGTAATAAAGAAATCAATGCCGCGTATTATCAAAAATATACTTTTTAAATAATTTTACTTCTGACCTTACAGAAAATCTATGATCAATAATAATAAGGTAACAGTAAGGAAGTAAAACAATTATTGGAGTTAAAACGATCCACTCGGTAAGTCTTATGTCAAATCCAATACGAGCATACGGCATTGATTAGATAGCTGTATTTACTATTGGTAATTGTACAACGAGTAAAGCGTTTTAGATGTGCATTTTTCCCTTTCCTAAGCATATTATTTATACAATTGTTTAGCTTAATAAAAATGGGCATTTTGCACAGATACAAGTGAATAGAACTAAACGAGATAGATAGTAGATAGACAGACAGACACTCAGACGCAGACACACATACACTATGTATATGTACCGTGTAGAGTAGATTCAGAGATACTAAGGAAGAGAGAAAAATTGAGCGAGTGAGTTAATATGTGTGTGGGGGGGGGGGAGGGAAACAAAAACAGAAAAAATGAAGGGATTTGAAAATTGCAAAGTCAGTTCAGCTAACGGGAATAAAACTGCGCAAACAAATTGGATTAGAAATACAAATACATCATTACGATTTGGAATTGAATTTTTGCTTCTGTTAATAAAATTTCCGGACAAAATTCTCTTCCGTTGCAGAAGTTGGCGGTACAACGAAGGCAGTGCAAACACTCACTGCCGCGCTCCAAACGTGGTATGTGTAGATTATTAGAGTTAGATCCAATACATGGAATATTTAGTAAGATTTTGTTAGTGAAAATACGCTAATAATAAAGAAAATCACAGTAAACTACTTAGTAAACAATAGTATGGAAAACACTAAAGAAAATTTTTAAGTGATATTTATCTAACAACAGTTGATATTATTAAAATGTATTTATTAGTGTGACTAAATTAATGCAACAAAATCTTTACTTAATTCACGATCCGTTTTGGTAACGAATACGTTGACAGAGCACCGTCTTGATCCCTTCATGCAGTTACACACTTGGAAGAGGTAGATAGTTCACAGGCTCTACAAATCTGTACTTTGAGCTTCAGACTTGCTGAAATGTTCCTCCACAAAAGAATGCTTCCAGGTAACTTGTCTTTTCTCAAATCTTTCTTCTAAAGTTTCCTAAGCCTTACTTGCATAGTTGCTACCTGCTACTTGCATGTATGTTGGCTAGTGTTTGCAATTTGTTTCACACTTGTATGCATGTAGCTTTGAATAACATTAGATTTAATTATATGAACTTCACAAATTTATTTATTATTAATGAATACAATTTTACTAAATCTGATTTAATTAACTTTTTTTACACCGGTCAGTAAAGTTTATTCAATTTTATTTGCAAAGATACATACTAAAATTATTTAATTAAAAAACTGCTGTTCTATGCAAGTATGTAAATTACTTGTGGAATTTACATCGATGACGTGCAGCTAATCTCAGTAACCAGGTCAGCGTAGGCGATCGATTCAAGATCAGCAAACATGTTCCGCATACCGATATCCCAACTTTGCTTTTGTGTATACGCAATCAATAAAGTCTGTTTATTTTGTACGTCATAGAGGTTTATACGTTATACTATGGAAATGTTAAATTAAAATGTCCGTTAGGGAGATAATTAACATCCAATTTTGCTGATGACCGAAACTTCATCAGAAAATCAACGTATTTATGCACTGTTGTGTCACAGAACTAATATCATTTTTATAAACACCCATTCGATGTAAAACAATGGTATAAAATACGTTAATAAATAAAACCTTATCTAGCAGCAGCGATGTTGTTTCTTTGTTATGTTCTACTGAAAAATTAAAATTACATGTACAGCGCCTAGTACTATCTATTATTTTTATAAGTACTATGTATAATATAAGTATAATTATAAGTATAATTACTTATAATTATACTTGTATAATTACTTATAATTATACTTGTATAATTACTCATAATTATACTTTTATAATTATAATTATAAGTACTATGTATTATTTTATTTTATCAACGCAAGTTGACTAGATAACTACAAATATTATACTATACAAATATATTTAGTGTCCGATGTATACTGAGACCGTTTGAGGCTTTCCTTTCCATTCCTACATATTTACGGCGACAATATGTCGTTTTCTCGCTATAGCTATTTTCTTCATTATAATCACCGTTATCAGCTATAGTACTGTACAATAACTTTCTGTGGTATTCAAGAGTCTCTTCTCCTCAACGTATAACTGACTTCTTTTCGTGAAGCTGACACATGTACAAAAACAATATGGCGACAAAATGTATTCATTGACATCTGTTTCTCTATTTTATTTTGAATTATAATTACCTCGTACAATTGAATTACAATCTGCTTAGTGGAAAACAAAATTTATAAATAAATTTTATAATATAAAATTGCTTTCTTTTATTACGTTCTATGATAATCAAATTCTCTCAGCATCATAAGTATTACACTTTTATGGTATCTGCAATGCAGTTACTAATACTTTTATGTTAGAATTGGTATTAATGTGGTAATCTATATAGGCCTATATTCAGCTATGATACGTACTCAGCTGCACGTCAACTTTCCCTTCCAGCACATTTGCTTCACGTGTCATAGGCCAACTTGACTAGCCAGCACTGGATCTGAAAAGTTTAAAAAAGCGAAGACTTCCTATGGCCATTTGCACAATCCATATTTCTTTATACCAACATAGACATACACTGAGTCTCTCTCTCTCACCCTGTGTCTCTCTATCTTACACACATGCGCGCGCTCGCGCGCACGCTACAATATATGCTTAGACATATGGAAACTCAGAGTAATTATTGTATTTATCGCGGTGTTCTACGGGACAGTTTTCAGGGCTGGTATTTGGGGGATATTCAACGGATAATAATCAGATCCAATAATCGGCTGCTGCAGTGGAAACATCTAGTCCAGCTGTGCCGAGTTTTGGAATACTCGGCTATTTCCCAGTTAATTATGTGACTGTCATTGCGGGGGTATGTGAATTAATTATTTGAGAGGTGTCTACCCTGTTATCTGCATGCCTTGTTGCCGATCCGCGCGCGCTCTGTGGGGAGCGATATGTAACGTTTTTCCTGTGACTGCGCTGAGCAGTATTCGTCAGCCAGCCGAACACTACGCAGCAACCATTCTCTTCCGGCGGCGACCAGTTTGAATTTTGTCTGCTAAAATCTACCATGCTTAGATAAACGACTACGCGATT
This sequence comes from Magicicada septendecula, assembly GCA_034769895.1. NCBI lineage: Eukaryota > Metazoa > Arthropoda > Insecta > Hemiptera > Cicadidae > Magicicada > Magicicada septendecula. Next base: position 183,757,478 of record CM068370.1, read on the forward strand.
CTCCGGTAAGTGTGTTCAAGGTAACTTACTTATTATTTAAGAAAAGAATTGTAATTTAGCTTAAATTAATGCCGATGCAATGCGATATATATACGGAAGTCACCACGTGGCAAGCGCGGGTTAAATTCTGTTTATATGCATGTCTTGAAAGTTAACACTGGCTGAGTTAAAGTATTTATAAAGTATTTATGGCTGTGTATTTTTTCCTAATTATATCATAATCTTTTCATTATAATCAAAGGAGGGCGTAAGAGAATGTTTTATTAACTATATGTAGAGGTATATGAAACTGTATATGTATTATGAACCTTTTTAAGTTGCAACTCATCTCGAAATTGTAATAAGGGATTATTAAGTTGACGAACAGTCTATAAATACAAGTTATTTTATTCTAAAATTTTTACTGAAGGTAATTTCTGTGCATTTTTAAATTTCCGAAATTTTCTTTTAATCTGAGCATGTGGTAGTGTGTGAATTATGCTGGAGTCTAGGGGGATCGTGAATTGGGTAACATTTGAGTAATTGTCCATATATATAATTGTTCAGGGTTCCCGACCTAAGACGATTCCCGATTCACTTCGGCTGGTGGCCGAACAGCTGCCACCAATGGCATTAAACGAGTGATTCTCCGTCTGTGCCGTCGGGAGGAAGAAATGGACAATACATCATGAGTACCTCAGGTTTTGTGCCGGAGTATACCAGGTGACATTTAACCCATTTATATATATTTTGGCCTCTACAATGTAGAACATCTAAGTCTCTTCCTGGAACATCTCCAGTTAAAGTTGTTGGTACACAAGTCCAGCGAGACAATTAGTGCTTGTAAATTTTGTCAGTGTATTTTACTAAGGCTTAAGCCCCCCTGAGTAAGTGTGAGCCCGGACGGGGTCATGCGTCACCGAATTTTGCTGCGAAATTTTCTTTTAGGGTAAAAGGGTGTGTGACTTAAGATTACTGATTTATAGGGGGTGAATTATGCTTGCATTGATTAAGGGTATTCATAGCTCTATATGGGGTTTTTTTTTTTTAAGTAGATTTAAAGGTTTGGGGAGGTGCTGTAACCTGTTGAGGTCACCTGTTGGTGCCGTTATCTACAGGTCCATAGCATGTTTTAGTTTGCTGGATCTGGTGGTGCGCATGGCCTCGCCTGTGGCCAAGCCAATTCTGTATGAACACCTTAAATGTGTTTTATTAGGGGCTGATGTTATAAAGTTTTTTTCATTAAAATTGTCATTATATATATTTTTTATAAGAATTAGGTTGACCCTGTAATAATTCAGTAATAAGTGAATTTTCATTCCTTTTCTTTTACTGCCATAGCAAGTGTATTACTAGTTCAGTTGTTAATATGAGTACACTATTGATTCTTACTTTCAATCATAAATTCTGTTATACATTTTGTACGGCCGTGCAGCCATGTTGACCTGGCGATGGCACATTCCTATCTGGGGGAACCTTTCTAAAATTTGAATACTTGTAATAATTTCATTGGTTGCAACGCAGTCATACCCGGACGGGTTAATGGATTGGTTTATGAAAAGTTTTTTATGGAGGCTGGGCACTTTACCCTTTTACAGTAGTTTGGGATGGGGGTCTAGGTCACGGATACTGAGGATTGTATTCTTTGGAGGCATGGTGAAATGTATATGGGCTGCCTGCCAGGTGAACATGTGTGTAGTATATATGTGTGTATATAGATATGTGTGTGCTATGTGTATTTATGTAACTATATTGATTGATGTTCTATTTATGTATATTTGGGAGAAATTATTATGCTGATGTTTACATATATTCTAATTTTATGAGATTACACGTGTATATTTTCAGAGGATTGTAATGACAGGCAGGGGAGTAAAAGTTTGTAACGAAGTTTTTTCAATTCTATAAAAGTATATTGTATACTGGGAGTGATACTTGCATGTTATTTGAAATGGCTGAATAAAATTGTTATTGTTGCTTAACAACGAGTTTAATCATTAGTCCCGTCATACTGGACCCAGCGCATTTTTGGCTTCTCTAGGCTCTTGCCTAGTTTTAAATAACTAGTGGCCCCTCTTTCAAAAAAAAAAAAAAAGGTTTTTTTTACAAAGTCTAAAAGTTAGAAAGAGGGGTTACACAGCCTGCCAATATTCTTTGGTTTCTACACAAGACAGGCGTTTGGATATTGATATCGGAAACATCTCGCGGGCAGCGGTGACGCATATGTATTATGATGGATCATTCGATTCCAGTAGAGCAAATAGATTAAATAAACAACGGCCACAGTTACACAGTTATTTTACCTGTTGAAAATCAAATACTGCTTTTTGTAGCGGCTTAACAGTCTATGAATGAAAAAAATATGAACCTCCGAAAAAAAATTTGAAAAAGGGTTTTATTTTTTATTCAAATAGCTGTTTTTAAGATACGGTGGGCAAAGTCCGTGGGGCCAATGAAGCGGCATTGGGCCGCTAGAACGGCAGGCAGCGGACTGGCGCCACTCTCCTTAATAAATTAAAAATTAAAGTTTATTTGCATTTCTTCAAATCACATTTACAGCCTCAAGTAATAGTGACTACAAATAAAGCTTTAGAATTACATTCCTTCTTTTACAGTTTTGTGTTTTACGTAAGACACGTAGGCCTACACCAATCCAAAATACGTATAACTTTATCGTTTACAAAACGTACACAAGTATATTAGCAGTACATGTAACTTACTCTGAGGTCAGTTTTAACCCACTGCTGGCAAGTTTATAAGCGCGTGCGCAGTTTATATTACAGTACTCATACGACTGTTTATATATTATGGTTTCTACCAGAACACATTTCTGTGAAAATTGTTATTCATACACCTTATTCTGCTACCTATTGTTCATAAGTACTGTGTCGTTTGAGAGAGACTAGACAGAATAATGAGATCCATGTCCCATGCACGGACGGATAAATAACGTAAGACCTCGATGGCGACAGAATAATAAAGTAACTATTCCTTAAAGTTTTAAGGACCGTATGATTATTATAATTTTACAATCATCAGAATAACTAGTGTATCTAAAAGCTTTATGCCCTCCTAATTTAAATAAATATTGGATAATTAAGTCTCCCGCCATAAATATTAGCGATGAAGGAAATGCACATGAAGATTGTATGAGTCGTATGGTTCATACTGGCGTTTAACTTTCAAAATAATTAATGTATCAACAATAGCCTTCTCCGACGTGCTCTAAAACACAAGACAATGAAAGAATCTATAACAAAATTATACAAATCCATAGCAGTTCCTACCCTTACTTATGGTTCAGAAACGTGGACAATGTTTGCTAGACAAATATCAAGAATTCAGGCTACAGAAATCAAATTTTGCGTTCCATAGCTGGGTACATAAAGTTATATATGAAAAGAAACGACCAGATAAGAGAGGAACTGAAGGTTGAAGAAGTAAACGGAATCATCAGTAAGTATAGAGAAAGCTGGAAACAACAGATTAGTAGAATGGGCAATCACAGATTCCCCAAGATAGCCTTAGGCTATTGTATCACTCGAAAGGGAAGAGAAGCCTGGGAAGACCCAGGGAGAGATGGTCCGACCAGTTTGGAGCCGGAACAGACTAAACAGTCTAAGCCGTGAAGAAGAAGAAGAAGAGGAAAAAGAACCAGAAGAAGAGGAACAATTGCCTGGTACACACTACTGAATACGTTATATGCAACATTATATAGCCTATGCAAGTCATTATCTCTGCACCTTAACGAAAACAGCGGTACTCAGTTGTTTCAAGCGCATGAAAATAGTCAACGCCTAGATGTTCACTTGTATAGTCTACTAACAATATTGTCTTCTATAGCACTACACTGAAGTTTATTGTATTGTATAAGTAGTTGTTCCACTGTATATTTGAAAGGTTAAGTAACCCTGGCAATTCATTGATATTAACAATTTATTGATTACCATGAAAATGAGATCTCTACATTCCAAATTGGTTAACAATTCTGCGACGCATAACGTGTGGCGTTAATATCGCCTGTCATTATTAGCAATCCTTTTCAAAAGGAATAATTTGTATTTACACCTGTTTTAGCACTTCTGTGTTTGTCTTATCACTACATATCAAGCTTTTGTTTTCGGTAACATTCTATAATCTAACATTTTGCATGACACAGTTGCTGTAGCTACTCCTGTAAGATTTGGAGTATTAACTGACGTTTAACGTCTCAACAAAACAATGTAACTACATGTATATTCACTGATTAAAATTGTGCACTGTTTATATATGCGAAATCGATTCAAACCCATCGAATCGAAAATAATGACTTCGCAAAAGAGATTGTTTTAAAAGCATGTAATAGCCAACGTGTAATGTGGAGCGTTTTTTAATTCATTTCATTACAATTTTAAGTATACTTATTCCACTTTATTTGTACAAGATTATTGTGATATTAGTAAATAAACTATCTGCTTTTTCTTTTCTTGCAAATATAATTATAAATTAATTAAATGGCCGTAGTAATCAATAAGGTCAGATAATTTCATATATCCCACCCTAACAAAACAGCTTGTTACTTCTATTAGCCACCTCTTAGTTTGATTTAAGGCAGAAGCCTCTAGTCAATTCCGTGTATAAAGTAATACGTTTCTTAGTTTGTTTCAGCTGGACTAATAACGTTATTGTCTGGCCTATTTATCTTAAAGGATCGACAACCATCGATGTCAACATACAGTACGTTTAAGATACTTTTTATTGCCTTGAAAATCTGTTTAATGTACGTATGATTGTGTCGCTAACGTATGGCAGTAAGATTGCACCCTCTTTTCCCAAGAAGCATCGGTTTTCTTAAGTCAGTAAATATATTATTTACTGCTAAATATCTTCAATTATCTAAAACATTAAAGTATACTTCTTGTAACTGGAAATATAACAGATTTAAATGAACCAAGAACTCACACCTTTGAGGCCCATGTATAGCTGTGCAGGTAGAGAATCTTCTTCTTTTTCTTCTTCTGATAATTATGATTATGTTATTGTTATTATTCTCACCAATGAATATACCGCTTTCGTCCGTTACATATTATGAACTGTTGCTGTTTAACTCTGAATTCAGAATCAAGTTTCTCCGTCGCTTCTTAGCTTTCTGCAATATACAGATGTGTTCACATTTTTCTAAGTAAACGTATGTTATCTCAAGAGATAATGTTTGCTTGCTACTTCTTATACAATCAATCTTTATAACTTTAAAAAAATTTCTGTCTTTTGTCAAAAGAAATGCGCCCTTTTTCTTCTTCTAAAACTACTTCTATATTTGGTGTTGAAAACGTTAACACTAATTAGATGGGTATTTCATTATGTTAACATCGTTTCTTGAAAACACTTCTTTCTGTAAAAGAGACAAGACAGTTCAAAACATATTAAACTGGAGCACGTCTACGTTGACATTCTCACCAGAAACCACAATATGAAGGCAATGTCTACTGCAGTCACTCACGTTGCAGTGAAAACTAAATTGTTCCTGATTTTGCTGCTGTTATTTTATAATTCCAAGCGCGGTTATAAAACTGCCAAATGCAGACCCTGGTAGGGGGTAGTATTGATTGCCAAAATGAAACTTGTTGGACAGTGTAACAGCTCAAGCTATAACTACGGCCTATTTATGTGTTTGTTTTCCTCACAGTTTTCATACATACACTATTATGAAAATTGTTGTTTGCGACTGTGCTTCAAACTTAAATTCACTTGTCTTTAGTTATGAAGATTTAATATAAATAAACGTATACTCTACACTAAATAACAAAATTCATCTATTAAACCTAGGCTAGATTAGATTGTACAGATTAAATTGGCCCTTTTTCTAGATATTTATTAAACATTAGAAAATTTGGAGGCAGCAAATAGTGAAAAAGCAAAACGGTGTGCATAAAGGAAACACTGGAAATGTACTAGAGCACAACGCGAACTTTACTTCGACAATACAGTCCGTCCAACTGTTTTTGTTAACCAGTCACGTTAACAAAGTTGCTAATTAATTAAAAGTTGTTCTTCCGTCAAAATCAGAAAGTTAGTGCTCAGAATGTAACTGCAAATAACGACTACTGATACTGAGTTTAAGTGCGCACTTTATCTAACGAAACTGATTTATTCAAACAAACCGAAATTATTCTATAACATATAGGAACGAGTTTTTGCGGTACCATTTAATGAAAAGTGAAAATAGTTGTTTCAGAGAAGTCTATGAATACATAATTGGCGGCACTTGCCTTTATTAATATACAGTTAATAGAGTAAAGTTATAGTGTGTTTCAAAAATAAATGGCAGTAAATCAAGAAGAACAGTAATTTAAAAGTCTGCTTCCATGTGTGTGAATGATGACTACGCTACATAAACTAACTCTCAGCAGAGACTGATATGTTGTGCAAGCAGTAGACTTGGTTTTGTTGTCCTACGTTCTTCACGGTCACTAACGTATACATTTCTAATAATCTTTGTTTATTTCTGTAAGCTCAAATTGATTTGTGAAATGTCAGAATGTACTTGGTGCGTAATTGAGTTCTCAGTTATTATGAACAAATCAATGATTGTTAACGATAACGGTTGCATTACGTCAATTGTTACGAATGGATACGCAGAGACTATTCAGCAGATATTTCTAATATCAGGCAATAGATGGAGTTTTAAAGTTATATATTTACCAGGAACCGTTAGTAAAAAGTGCAGAACTGTGTCAAATGAACTTCAAAAACTTTCAGTTTTCTGCTTTTTTGCAAAATGTGTGATATGCTAAGGCTCAATTTATCCATTTTTAAGTAAAAATAGTATTTACGTAAAAATTCTAGTCCAAGTCATAATTTATCATGTCGATTTCGTATTGCTTAAAAAGCCCATTTAGACATGTAGACAAGGCCAGAACCTTTATTGGCAATTATAATCTTGTCTGCTGCTAGCTACTATAAAAGACCAAGATGAGAGACAGCAACTCAATTCTGAGATTTGTGTTGCAGCTGTCAGTGTTGTACTACGTAGTACAGTTGGTTAAAATTTTTATTTTTAGTTGTGTTATAGTATAGTAATTTATCGACTTACTTATTGTTGTTACATGTTGTGTTCAAAGCACATTGGATATATGTGTAAGTTACACAGGAATTTGTTTAATAAAAAGGCAATTGATTTTATAGGCTAAAATAAAATCCAAGTATCAATTTCTATTACAATTAATAATTCACTGTGTTGTTTTAGGTTCATTAAATGCAACACAATTTAACCCGATTGTTAAATACATTTTCTATACAAATAAAATACATTAAAGGTAAGTAAAAATCTTTTACATGCCACTGCATTGTCTAAAAAGTGAATAAAAGATGAGAAGTCTGCTGAAGAAAATTACACAGCAGCTGATTAGGTTGCGGCATGTAGGAAGAATTGGAGAAGAAAGATATAAGGCAAGAGGGGAAGTAAAACATTAAAAAAGACGTCGACAACCTAGAAATCCATTGATCAATGACAGCTGACGTGCTGAAGAAAAGAAACCCAAAGAGAGGAATGGGAAAAGACTGCGGGAATCCTCGTTGTGGTACCGTAGACAGAAGGGCCCCACATACGAACAATCTTGTTGTTTGTAAAAGCGATTTAAGGGTTTCTCTCAGAAGGAACTTAACATTGAAATACTGTAGATTCTGACGTGTTGTGCAATCTGGAAATTGGATTATTGTGATGTGGTCGGATCTGTAGTTAACTTTATAAAAGGCTATATTTTAGTTTAAACCTGAGACTTAATTTTTGGGGCTCTTCATCAGTTGTACTGTATTTGTTCGACTATGAGAGAATGTAATGTAGATACCGTAGCCGATCACACTGACGGATTCCTAAAAGCGTTATATACGCGTACACTACAGAAATGTTTATACGTCAGTGAGACATGGGATCCGCTATTTTGGGCGATCCTGTGCTGCTACTCTTCAGTTCCGCGTCCCAACAGTCTCCCTCAAGCCATCTACCTACCAGAGCCTTGGTCGACCGAATTGGCTCTTCAATACGGTTGCTCCGACATTAATATTGTGGGGATATCATTATCATTCTTTCGAGCAATATGTCTGGCCTAGTGAAGCCAGCCAAATTTTAAAAAGTTGGTTACTCGCAATAAAACCAGTCCCAACTGGAAAAATTGGTCACCGCAACTGTAATATACCGTATAATTTTTTACAAATTCGATGCCCAGCACATAGTATTTTTGCCAACAGACTATGGTGTATTTGTGGCACGATACTTGTATTTCACGATATTTGTGTCGCTTATTTATGAAAGAATGAATAAAACGTGTGCGTTTACTTAAGAATTATATTTTTTTTTGTAAAAATTAATTCTCCATAGATCCGTACATTGTCTGGCTTAGAAAGGCCTTCTGCCTTTTTGTTACTTATGGCAACATGGTCCGTTGAATCTGTGAATATTTATGAAGAGTCTTATGTTATGGACAAGAGGTCTTTCATTGGTAAACGTGTTTTGGCAAAACTATCAATCAGCTGATGATTTCTGAATAAGCTGTTTACTTTAAGCTTTGAGGCTATTTTTCTGAGGTTTATGAGAGCATATTTGTAACTAACATTGATTTAAATATTCAAAAATAACAGTTAATTTAAATAATGTTTGTCCTTTCATATTTTGTTTTAAGTACTCCAATCTACAATAATAGTGTCAGACACGGAAAGTTTTTACACTTCATATTATAGTGGAGGTAAAATTAATTTAAGTGTGTAAGAAACCATTTCTAAGTTTACATACCATAGGAGAGAACAATGTAAGGAGACTTAGAAAACTTCTTTTAATCGTTGAATTACGTAGACATTAAAGGGGTCAACAACGAAACCGCAGACTTTTATAATGATTGCAGAGAAAAATTTTCAATTAAATCGTTTTCCTTGAACGTAAGCTATTATGCGTTCAAAGAGGTATAGTACTTAAATACTAAACTAGATTAAAAACTGTTTTTTTTTTCTGGAAATATTCAATAACACTAGCGTAAAGAATATATTTTTTATTACAAATATACAAAGAACATTTGAACTATCGGTTTGGAAGACCACAGATCCATATATGCTATGAAAGTGAGCAACTAAACGAAAGATTTCAAAACCCATAAAAGAAATTACAGAAAGAGTTGCAGTTGAACAGATACTTGTACAGGAAAATCATCTTCATCTTAGCATCACGGCATACACAAGGTATTCCCTGTTCCGCCTTCAAAGAGCTATCAGAGAGCCATCTCTTCCTGGGCCTACCTACATACGTGTGTCCTATAGGTTTATATTTCCAGATTTTTTGGGCAATCTCGAATGTGACAAACTTTCTAAGTGTTCTTTCCGCCGTTGTTTATTACCCTTTAATCTTCATTGAAGTGAAAACGTGTAATTCTTCTCTTAATTTGTAGACTTTTGAATTCTATTTGCCGAATTTGATTAGAGAATTTGGAGAGGTAGAATCTTTTTGTGGGTTTGATGGGGCACTTGTCCTCACAAGTTCCCAGGGTTGGATGAAGTGAAGTTAGCTCCCAAAAGAGCCCTCAGCCTCTCTCCAGACAAGAGCTATTGCGTGGTAAAGTGTCACATCCTACAAAAGGTGATCCTGTTGATGAAGAACAGTACGGAAATAGACCGAAAGTCGATAAATATTTGTGGCGGAGGGCATCAGTAGCCACCAGTACCAAGTTAAAGCGTAGGGGAACTGATCCTGGACCGGATTATCTTTGGAATATTACAGGCGTGTGATTGTAGTTGGATTTAGTCGGATGTAATACTGGGTCCTAATGTTATAGGATTATATTTTGCTGCCGCCTTGCCGTTGGATGTTGGGGAATCAAATGCTAGGAGGAGACAACCATGAATAAAAATGATCGAGAGTCATGGTCCGTAAGGAGGCAGCCCCTCCACATGTCTTACCATCTATAGGCTGGTACCCTATAATGGGGAAACTAACGTACTCAAAGTCGTCAAAGAAAACAGCCGAACGGAGTGCACAAAAGATAACGCAATAAATTACTTGAAACCAAAGAATATTGCGAGTCCCATAAAAATACACTGCTGTTTTATTTACACGCAAAACAATTTTTTAAAAATATTTCATTGCCAATCATTCCTGGTAAGGTATATAGTACATCAGGCAGATATAGATGTTTCTTTGCTGGTCATGCAACAAAAACGAAACAACATTCACTTCTATCATAAGGGAATCACTCAAAAAGGCAGTAATGATGTTTGCATATTCTTGGTTTTAAAAACTTTTGTAAATGTATTAATAAAATGAACGTGAATGCTGTGACATTAACTAATCTACAAGTGTTGTTATGTTTAATGAACCGAAGTGTAAAATAACATAAATTCCTTAAATATCTGTACATTACTAGTAAAATACAGAGTGAGCAAATAAGAGTTTTTGCGTTAATTATTAATTTTGAGAATTTACCACTTATGTGCAAAGTGTGCTAATCAAATAATTCTAAAGCTTGCCATCACGTGTAAAAGATTATTTAGTTATGAACATTGTAAAATTGTTAAAACACTTGAGATTTAAATCGTAACACAAATTAGCTCTAAACGTGCTACTTCATCAACTCTGCAAGTGACAAAGTTCATCTACTGAACAAAAACTGGAAAACGGAATAAACCCTCTCTCATTACTGGACATACACGTTGCTCTAACTACGGTAAGTAGGTTTACATTAGTTTATAATCATAATAAATTAACTGAGAATGTTTCTGAGTGTGTGACCCTCATTTTTAATATGGCTGTAAAAGCTAGTGTAACTGACGTTTTCCTATTTTAAATTAGGATATTAATATTACTGATTTCATTTTATTACATATACTAAAGCAGCTCATTTTCTTTAAACTTCTATAGCACACATACTGTCTCATACTTAGACATAGCTCACACACTCGCACTTATATTTGTCCCAATGGGGGTTTTACCAGCAGATAAGCTTCCTGCATTCTGATTGGTTATCAGTTTTGTTATCGTCTGCAACTGCAGAACGCTCAGTTCCTGTGCTTGTAGTGAATAAAAAATTATATATTATAATGAATATTAATTGTGAGGGTATAAAGGTACTATGTAATGCACAAAGATAAACAATAAAACAAAACTTAAAATTAATTTTACCATATCGTTTCATGTATTTATTACCCTGAATTGTATATTTTGTTTTAGCGTTTTTTTTTTCAGAAACAAAAATAATTATTAATTTCAGTCGGACTCTAGATAAATATGAACCCAACCTGAGAAGTTAGTGCAGAGGTAAAGAGGAGTTTTTTTTACCACAACTGGCTGAAGCAGTACGACAATATTTCAAAACCAACATTGCAAGTACAGAAAAACTGAACTTGAAACTGGAGAAACAATATTATATAAAGTAAGTATTTTTAATAAACGTATATTTTATATACCATTGAGACGATATAGTATGGGGATTTAATAGAAAGTTTCATATTTATCTGGAGTCCCATTGAAATTGTGATTGTTTTTTGATGAAACAAATGCTAATACTGTACAACAAATACAATTCAGGGTAATAAATGCAAAACAACAATATGGGTTAAATTAGTTCTACATTATGTTTTATCATTTATCTTAAAGCGCATTAAATACGTAACTTAATATGTTCACACTCAATATTCATTTTAATATAAAATTCTGTATCCAATATACACACAGGGAAAACCTGGTTGAAAAAAAATAAATGGCATAGGCCTACACATACGTTCAAGTTGAGGCGGAAGGCAAAGGGTTGACGAGACACAACGGCTGTGGAACAGTAACGAAGTTATCCGAACGGTTTCACAGTTGTAAATCCCTAGACTCAAGTGTGGTATACTCTATGGAACCTGGCCACATTTATGTTAACTGTCTTATTATTCACAGAAGTTATTGTGTCGGAATGGATCACCCTACAAACATTGCATCGCTTTTTCCACCCTGGTACCCTATGTGTTGTTCTTATTTCAAACAGTATTTACGTCAAAAGATATTCTAAAGTAACGCTTTATAAGACGTTAAAATGTATAAACTTAGACCCGAAGAATGTCTGATGTTTACTCGTGCTTTATCAAAACACTTTTCGTAAGACGATTATAACATTGATTGCCATGTATAAATCATTGTCACTACAATCGACAGTGCTATTCGAATACGTTATTATTAAGTTGTATCAAGTTGCGATATTTAAAGGGAATCTCAGATGATTTTTGTGCTAATAGAATTATAATAAGACAATTTCTAATTGTAAAAGTGTTCTATTTTTTTACAAAATGGCGTATGGTGAATCTGAAAAGGAAATTTGTAGCGTCTATAAGGAGCGACTAGAGTTTAAACAGCAATTTGTATGTGCACACCGTTTCTATCGAGTATGGAATCTGTTAAATAACATCTAGTCTAAGGAAACTGCTGATCGATTCAGCATAAATACTTATAATTTTATTACATTTTAATCCTTGTATATTTTAACTATGAATTTTGTTTACAAAAGTAATTACCGACCTACACTATAAAGAGAAATACTTACCTTACGCCACGATACTCAAAACATTTACGCTAAACATAAATTTACTAGATTCCACCATATTTACTATACAGTATTTAATGGTGAGATTTGCGGAAAACTTTGCTTATGTAATTTCTCGTTAAAAGCAAAAATATGAGGAAGTTCTTGTTGCAACAACGGAAGATACGTGCAGCAAGCAATAAGAATGTTTACACAAACAAACCGATCAGAAATAGAACGTGATAAAACTGGGCGGAATATTGCTTAGCAACTTACGATTTATATACTGTTCTGGATTAATAAAAAGTGGACATTATGTACAGTGTTTTTGACATTAGGTAGAGCGCGGAGGAGGTTTCCGTAGTCACCAGAGACTGCGAAAGAATTCTTCTAAGAGACATAATATAACAGACTAATAAAAAATTCCGTTAATCGTAATATGTTACTTAGGTCAACTCGACGGTCTAGTGGAAATCTCAACATAACAAGTACTGCCTGTTGGAAGTAAATCTATTTGGTCAAAATATTGCATGATTCACTAGACAAGCTGGTGGCAATAGAAAACTGTCCCGAATTTTCTTGAAACTCAGTCAGAACACTGACATACAACATTTTTAGGTTGATTTTCTGTGTAAACTGCGATAAGTTTTATTTTATAGGAAAATATATCTGTAATTAAATAGTTGATAATAGGTCAGAATATCAGATATCGATTTTTAACTTTGTCGGGCTTACTTGCCAAACTGCCACTTGTCATGCTCCGGATGAGGCCTTTCATTGTCTCCTGCGTTATGAAGTCCTAAACCACGATATCGTCTTGGTAGAGACTTGATACCACGACCTTACTTGGTCCTAAACAACGACTTGATAATGGTGGACACCAAAAGGCCTCGCCTGGAGCATGACAAGTAGCTGTTTGGCAAGTACGCACGACAAAATTAGAATTACAGAGACTGCTAATTCAAATAACAAGATGAATATCGATTTTTAATTCAAGAATCAACAAAACTCTTTGCTGGAAAGTTAAGTTTCTTAAATTTACATTGTCACAATTGTTACACATTCGTAATAAAAATTAACTGTTTACGCATTAGAAAAAAACAGAAAGTAAAAGGAGTAAGGTAAACTTTAACCTGTCTAAAATGGTATGGCAACCAGTGAAGAAACAAGAAAAGGCTTGTCTCAGTTTGACCACATGTCTGCAGCCGCTTGAGCAACTGTAAACATATGTCAGCCTTTCTACAAGAAGAACAAATAGAGCATGAAATATTTTAAACGTGCAAACATGCTTTGCTAATGTGTAGCTAATTAACGTACAAATGCTCAACACAAATATTAAAATAATTGAAGCGTGATAAGAAGGAACGAAACGTCATTGAAATGAATCGGCAGCAGAAAATGTCATCTTGTTTGTTTCTCTTACTAAAACTGACTGACTGTCAACTTTATTTATCCATATCGGTACATTAGATGTCATCGGTTGTTATGACTACACATATATGTAATACAGGTTGGTGGAAAGAGGTAGGCTTACAGTCTCTCATATTGTAGCAAAGACGTGAGCATTTATTTCCTTGTAGCAGGGGCACAATATCTTGGAATCCATTAAGATGGGAGAGAGGGTAGGAAAAATGCTCGGCGTACGGAAATGAATACAATATATTCTTCTCTGGACACTATTTGTATCATTTGTATCGAATCCTGTGAGATCAAAATTAAGATTTACTTAAAGTGTTTCACCCGCTGCACATACAATCTTCAGCACATGGTTTAACATGATGCAATACAATTTGTGGAGAGAGATATTTTCCATTAGTACTAGTGAGATCCTCATTTCTTGACGTCTGGTATGAGTTCGTTTGTCTCATACGCTGGCTCTATGTTCTTTTCCAAGGTGTGTCGTCTGCCGTCTCTCTCTGTCCATTTCTTCCGTTATGTAGCCTCTTCCAGTCCTCCACTAGTAAGTGTATGGGAATTGTTGTAATTACCACAAGCAACACCATTCTGTAGACGCTTGGCCACTTTTAAATATACTCTGTGCAGAACTGTCTACATTATTTCTCTGTAGAGCTTCAACCCGAGGTTGTCTCTTATCAGCACGAGATTACCATATGACACATTAAGAAGACTAAAACGAAAAATTGAAAAACTGGAACAGACATCAGCGTCTAACTCTTGCAAATAAAAGATGACAACCACGACGATTTTTAACATATTTACAGGCAGTTATAATATTTTAGTAACGGTAATCACGTTTACAGTTGAAGGCGGAGAAAGAGAAATTACATTACTCGAAGGCTCAACAGAATTACATTACCCGAAATTTTACGGAAGAGAGAACGAAACTCTTAGTAATCTGCCCGTTGTCAGACTGGTGGGAGGCAACAACAGTAGAACTCTCAAGGACAAACAGGCAGCAGCAACAAGGAGTTCTCTCCAGTTACAGCCATCGTTTGGGCGCTTCTTCTATCTTACGTTTACTAAGGCTAACTTATTGACAAAAGGCTATATAAACATAAAAAATAATTAAAATTTTAATTGTTGACATGCTAATAGAAAAATCGTTTCTAGTCAGAAAAATTAAAAGACCCCAACTTCGTCGTGCTTATTTGCTAAACGTCTGGAAATAAAAAGCACCCAGAACATGTTTCCGTGTTTCCACCATTTTCAAGTCCTATATCACGACCATGGTCCAGAACATGGCACCTAGCAGTTTAGCAAATAAGCACGACGAAGTTGGAGTTACGGAGACTGCTAATTGTAATAACCATTTTCATATAATAGATCTGTTATCTATAATGTTGTGTTATAATAGTTAGTAACCCTTCAATGCAAGTTTGTTAAATCTATACTGTTATCGTGTACATAATTCTCTATTTTATGTGAGGACGATAGTGTAATAAAAATCGTGAGTGTTTTAGAGTGTCAATTGTGGACAAAGACAAGTGAGAGAGAGAGAGAGAGAGAGAGAGAGAGAGAGAGAGAGAGAGAGAGAGAGAGAGAGAGAGAGAGAGAGAGAGAGACAGACATAGGCAGAGAGAGAGAGATAAAGAGAGGGAGAGAGAGATAAAGAGAGGGAGAGAGAGAGAGAGATACAGAGAAGGTGGGAAGAGAGAGAGGGAGGAAGGGAGACAGTGAGTGAGAGGTAGTAAGAGTGTGAGTGGGAGGGATAGTGAGTGAGAGAGCTATTTCAGGTTGGAGTGAGAGGCTTTGAGAAGGAGTGGTAGGGGGGAATGGGTGAGAGAGAAGGTGTGATTGTGGACATATGCATAAATTTACAATATTCTATAGTACTCTTGACTATAATTTACAATATGATTACAATTATTATCCAAGTTTACTTGTTAGATAAATTTACCATAAACTTTTGTTTGTAACCTTATGTCAACTATCTGATGTAAGGTCGTAAAGTTCTACAGTTATTGTGTAATTTGTATGTTTCTAAATTATGATTGTTTTTTAATACCAGTAGTGAGTGAAACATGTTAAAAATAACTTTTAATATTACATAGTTGAACATCTCCTAATCTGTTTTTAGTTATAGGTAATATATTTTACTATGCTATATGTTGACTGCTGTATGTATAAACGTTTTGTGTACCAATCTAATATCCAATTGTTGATTACTGTTTGTTTAATTAATTAAAATGTCATTACATATAGTAATTTAAATTGTAATAGTGTATAAATTAAGTTCCGTCATACTATAATTTTCTCGTTTTCTTAAAGATAATATTGGAAGATGTAAACAAACTATCTCAAGTCTTCACATATACAACGACACATACACACGCACGCACACACAATCACATACACGAACACGTTCACCCAAATATTTAATTGTTCTGTTGTGATTGACATTTCTTTTTTATTTCATACACAGGTACTGATGATGACAATAAACATTGTCGAAACGTCGACACAAATAAGTTAAAAAAATTTGTGTTATTTTTGACCGATCCTCACTAACCCTTCACTGAAACAAAAAATTTAAATAACAAGATTAAAAATTAAAAGAAATCGCTTAATTCTTACTGAAATTGAGTTGGGATGTATTTCATTCCTGTCTCTATTCATGAATCCTTGCCATGGCAGTTCAGCTTTACGAAACACTTGAGGTATATAGAATTTTAAACCTATGAATTGCATTGTTTTTTGTTGCATTTGCCTACCCTAGTTTACATTTTTTACATATTAATTTTGAACAGACGTTACCTTGTATTATTACAACTTTTAATACTGACAGTGTTAAACAACCAATACAAAAAGTAAAATGTAACGAACTAGTTGGCCTTCAAGAAGTATAAAACAATAAAAACTAGGGAAAACATAGTGATCTGTTATTCACAAAGTATTGTACAAAAAAATATAAAAGTAATGGTTTGTTCTTAATTTTGGTACATCACGATGTTTAACACACGTTTTTGATAGTAATACATCATCCGTTTTATGAATGATTAATAATGTTCTTAATGTTAACCAGCGTACACAAAAAGTAGTATAGCCAACTAGTGGATCTATGCAAAGTAGATAAACAACGAAAAATAAACATTTACATATAAACGTGTAAAAAACAATATTATACATTCTGATTTCCTTGTAATCACAAAACTAGACTAAAGTATTTGATACACTACATAATGTTAAACATTCTACACAAATTTTGTATTTGAAAAATTGGTAAATATTCAAATAATATGATGACGCAAGAAACTACACTCATTTAAATAAACTTTTATATTTTTTTGCTATTTTAAATCTTTTTAGGATTCCCAGAATGGGGTAACTTCTGATAAAATTGTAAAAACTCAGTATTCTAATGATAGGTGTGTTCCCTTTACACAAACCCATTAGAGCAGCGTAGTTGGCAACAGATATCTCTGGAGGCTGCTTCTTGATACGCTGCGGAGTAGAAGAATCAGACACAGATACTCCTCTTGGTAACTAAACCCCGTCATGCAATACTCTGACGCCAAGTGACTGACTTGGAAATATAACCTTTCAGGTTCATCTGACTTTAACATTAATTCCACAATTTCAGTCCAGCCAGTTTCGTCTTCATTATCATCTTGTCTTATATTCATGATTCTTAAACCTACTGCCTGTTCTTTAAAATTTAAAAATATGTTTGTAGAAAGTGCATGCACAAGAAATGGTTCTGATGGTCTAGCAACTCTGAAGCTGTGAAGGCCAATACAACTCCCCATCAGATTTCATGGATGTTGAAATACTCGAGTGAGCCGAATGTCCTTCACTTTGACAGTGAGTATGGCATACAAAAATTTAAAGTAATTATTCTAACCAACTCTAAAACAAATAAAGCAGCATTGTTGCAACTATAGTGTATTTATTTTGGCCACTGGTACGATCAGAGAAAAATAAACTTCATTAACACCTTCTTCATCTACCTTCTCTACATACATGAAGACGCTTCATACAACGTAGAGTACTTTTACTAATTCACTCATGTTGCAGTATTGCAGTAGCACTCTCTTGTTCTTAATTATAAACAGTAAAGTCTTCTTTTATAAAAAAGTTTACTGTTGTTGCATACAGGAAAGTATATGATTTGTTGGAAGTTGAAAACTGCTGCTGCCGTTCTGTAGCTAACATCATCCAACATATCTTTTGTTTGTCTCTTTCCCCTCACAGATTTCTTTCGAGCAGTATTGTGCCGTGTTTTGGGAAAAACGCGGCTGTGTTCCTATATATATATATATATATATATATATATATATATATAGCGGAATGATTAAAATTACGTATTTGACTACGCGAGGGGTTGCGTAAAAATTTACGTACGCTTATTCGGACTTTTTATGATTTTCCCCTCTGCCGGCCGACATGTGCGCGCTCTAGGTCGGAGGTTACGTACTGTTTTTTCAATCGCCGGTTTGTTCAGTTCAATTTTGGCTTTCGGCGTATTAACGACTGGTCTCCGGCTGACAGAGCAAATGTAAAAGTTTTCGTCTTCTAGCTGCTCTCCTTATGAATAAGTAGAAGTCTACGCGACCTCCGGTAAGTCTATTAACATATATAAATTAGTTATTCATAAAAACAAATTGTATTTATTTGATATTAGCGCGGATGCGTTGCGATAGATATTGCAGTGATTCATCGCCACGTGGCAGCCACCAGGTTAAAATTTGTTTTATGTATGTTTTAATTTTAACGCTGGTTAACCGATATTAGCAGTAATAATATAATAATGTGTTATAATAATGTAGTAATAATCATACTCAATTCATTAAACCAGAATGGGGCGTAAGTCAGTTATTTTTCTGAAATCAGTGTACCTCACGGACTTGTTAAATGTTGCTAATTCCTGTAAGGGGAGTTAAGTGCTTCATGAAAACTTTTGCATAACTATTAATTAAAATGATTATTATTATGGAATGACTATATTTGGACATATTATATTTTAAAATATTTAAAAGGGTTATTTTGAAGCGATTTATTAGATTCAAGCTGTTCTATACTTAGTGAATTTTTGGAGTTTATAAACTGGGCAGGCCATGCAATGTCAGCTGGTAAATGTGGTAGTGTGTTTTACTAAACTTGTAAGTAATCCCAGATATAATTGTGCAGGGTTTCTGATGTAGACGGGAATCTGTCCCGCTCCAGAAGGAAGGCCGAACAACTGCCTCCGATGATGTAGATGTAGATTCAAACGCTTCCGTCAGCTGTCAGCCGGAATGGACGGACAAAATACACTCAACGGAACCCTCTAACTACACGCTACTAACCAGGTGAAATTTAACCTTATTAAACCAAAATGTTGTGGCCGATAAACTCTTTTGAGACACTTGTGCAGACGCTCCAGTTTGGAAAATTATTTCCGGACAATGGGGGTTATATTTTACTTTGTAATTTTTTCTAAGGCTTACGCCTCAGGAATATATCAATGATTATCTCATTCTGAGAATTGTAACTCGGCCAGGGTCATGCATCACCCGGGTCGAGGGGAGTCTGTAAAAGGGGTCGGCACTAAATTGTTTCTGTGTTGTGCATGCATGTGCAGATGTACCTGTCCACGTGGGGAAATTTTACGGTTAATTAATTTTTCAGTTAATGAGGGCTCATGTATTTTATTATTAATGTAAAGATCTGGGAGGTGTTTTAACATGTGGGCGACTCCCGTAGGGGCCGTTCACTGCAGGTCTGTATCATGTCAGATTTTGCTGGATCTCGCCCGGACGCCTGACCCTGTCTGAAGTCAAGTTTGTTTATGAACACTGTAAGCATGTTTCAGTACCTTCATGACATAGATTCTGTTTTGCAAAAATTCAGTTCCACTGTTCAGCTAATTTTGTAAACCTTAAATTTTGCCATAGCCAGTTAAATATTGTCAGTCTATATTTTGCCATAGTTTAAATTTTGTAACGGTTAACCTTTTATTGCTCACTATACCAATTAATTAACGTTAAAGAATACAAGACTAATCAGTATCAGTTATGAATATTCATGGCTGGTCACGTTCCACTATTTTTACAAATTCTGTCAAGAAAATAAAAAGAAATATGAAATGCAGTTAGGCAACCGGGCATCCATGTTAACCTCGTGATGGCACTCTTTATCATTGTCATTGACGAGATCCGAAATTGATAATTAAACATCTGCGTGGTATTTGTGCGCAGGCCGCAATGCTTACATAGAACATTTAGATTACTATTTATCTAATTAAAATTTTGGGGCATGTCTGCTCCACTCCTTGGGATATATTAATTGAGGTTTTTGGGGTTTAGTCATTTATTAATTGAACATTGAGGTGGGCCGGATACTTGGTCAGAATAAGGGGGCTTGAGGGTGTATGATGACAAATATACGCTGCTAACCAGGTGAACATGTGATGTGTTACTTACATGTAAATGTCTTTCTATGTCAATTATCTGTGTGTGTTGTGTCTTATGTAATTGTTACATTATTATATTTGATTATGCATATGTGTATATTTCTATATATTTATATCATGTTAGGAAATATGTAATTACTTGCAGGTCGAGATTGTGTGCCATTTCACAATAGTATTATTATTATTTATGTGCCATTCAACGATTTATTATTCAATAATTATTCAGCTATTTATTATTTATTCAATATTTATTTATAATAATAATTTATTATTTATTATTCAACTAATTGGCGATGCATAGCTTAAGGGAATTATAACAACAATTAAGGGTTTTGAAGTGGGCTATATTGATTGTGAAATACTTAATTATCTTGCCTTAAGGGCGCATATGTTGTATAAAGCAGAGCACAATAAATACTGTTATTGTTATCTTAAGATCAGTGTTCCATTTGCAAGTCCCATCATACTGGACCCAGCACAATTTTGGCTTCTCTAGGCTCTTGCCTAGTTCTAAATAACTTGTGGCCTCTCTTTCAAAAAAAATAAATAAGGAAATACAAAATTAAATATAAATAAAAAATAAATAAAAAAAAAAGGAAAAAGGGAAGTTTTTTCTGTAGATAAAGGCATAAAAGGAAAGAGGGGTTACAGTATGTTTATTGTATTTTTCTTTCAGCTGCTGCTTCTTTATCTCATTCCCCTGCATATAAGTTTGGCAAACACCATACACGTCTTTCTTTGGGTTATGGAAATAAAGGTTCATTCCCTTAATGCTTTTTTTTTTGAAAATCTGAATAAATTGGCAGTGGTTATTGCATAGTTTTATACAATTCAGCAAACATTTTGTACATCTTTTTTTCTAAAGTAATGGTGAAGATATTCTCGTATTGATTTTGCCCGATAGTATGGGATTCTACCTTTGAATAGTTACTTATATTTTTAGTAATTAATTGTCTAATATTCTGGTCTCTTTCAGATTGAGAAGCACACAGTCTAGCATTATTTTTAACAATCCCTGTTTCATTCTTTTTTATTTTTTACTAAAGTAGTTGGGAGAGTATTTTTCTAAAATTGATAGTGTGTTTAAAACATAATCTTACATTCTTGCACATTTCCTTTTTTGGAAAAAAGTAAGAGTTTTCTTGATCTACGTAAATGTTCTTTATTAGTAGTATGATATTTGTTGACAGAAACCCTAACAAATCGTAACTCACATTGCAACTGCAAGTTTCCTGTCTTATAACACTGGGACAGAATATTTTCTCTTTCTTGATCTGATATTTGATATGATGACCCCACTTGCAGCGGGTTTCTTCATTGCAGCGCGGTTTCAAATGTTTTGCCGCAACAGATTTTTAAGCATGTAAAATTACATAAGATTTGAAAGCATTTCTGTTTGGTTTTACGATTTTGTTTTTTTGTTGCTTTTGTAATATCTATATCTCTACAGCAGCCATCCAAGCCAAAATTTTTAATTTATAATTTTAAATTTACTTTTATACCTGCAGTACGACTAGTTTTTGTTTGATGGGATGAATTGTTAGCTTCCAAAGGACCTGCTAAACTGATACCTATTGTTGATTGCCCGAGTGGTGATGGATCTACCAGACTTATCCATTGCATTCAAAAAGCTTTCTATGGCAAGTTTTCTCATCCTAGTAAACTGAATTGCACTTGAATCCTGAAAAACGTCTGCATCTGTCACTGAGGTAGACCGTCGTGACCACGGCCAAGATGTTAGTAATATAACTTTTGTACAACTACTCCTGTAACATCTTAAGTATTAATTCACATTTTACGTCATACTCAACCATGTGGTTAGCTACTGTATATGGTTAAGACTGCCTGCGGGCCACCACCCAGGGCATGCTGCTCTCTATCGAATGCTTTTGTGTGCCTTCACAAATTCAATGTGCCTTCGAACTTCACCGTAGATGTACGATTTTTGTCAGCCTGGTTCTGAAGTCACGTGCTTTGTGTTCGTACATTTTGTTCCTTATTTTTGTTGGTGTTTTCTGTGTTATAGTGTTGACGTTTTGACGTTGTGCTGTATGTATAAATGTGTTTCGATTTATTGTGTTTTGTTTCAACCAGAGTGGTTTCTACTTTAAGGAAAATAACTTAAAACTGTTACTGAGTATAGCAGTGATGAAGCTGTTTCCAGCAGTACCGATGACGAGGCTTTTGAGACAGAGTCAGAAAATAATGAAGAGACTGAATTTGAGTCAATTAGGAGGAGCCTAATTGTCCCCTCTGTGTAGTCAGTTGTTACTAACAGAACGATACCAATCACGTTAAAAAAATTGATTCCCATGCCAGGTGAGGGAAAACCAATTGTTTTTTTTTAACTTTTTATTAGATAACATATGTCTAGAAATAGTGTAAGAGAAATGCTTTTGACGGTTTTCTTTTTCCAATTTTTTGGTACCCCAATCTCGTTTAACAAAATGGAAAGATTTAATTGTTATTGTCCTGAACTAAAAACATTTAAATAAAACTCTTATTACATAATATAGAACGATAAAACTAACCTCTTTGAAGACTACATTAGAAAACAAACTGGCTATTTGGCCTAAGTGGTTTTCAAAGATATATGAGCAGAGATAGATTTTTACTAATACTTCGAAGGTTGTTCTTTACTGACAATTGCATACAAGAGCCTAATAGTGGATTTAAGGAAATACAATGTATAAATGACTCTTTAAACTGGCCAATGTATTTTATCCCCAACAAGAATTATCTGTTGACAAAAGGATGGTGTTGTGGAGTGGTTGTGTATTATTTAGACAGTACATAAAATAGAAGAAAATAAATATGGGATAAAACTTTATACACTGACCAATTCTCATGGACTTATGTTGAAGTTCTTAATGTATTGTGGCATTCGTGATGATATGGGAGAGAAAGAGCACTCGGCAAGTGTCGTTCTCAAGTTTATGGAGGGAAAACTCGACAATGGACATTCTTCATCCTTTCCTTCCTTCTCCTGGCGTTACAACCCAGCATGGGTTTTAGCCTGCTCAATGACTTTCTTCCATTCCGCCCTTTCATTACACATTCGTCTCCATCCCCCACGTTCATATATCTCAAATGCTGGTACAAGAAGCTTTTGAGCACATTATGTACATGTTCTTTGTTAAACTCTCACCTGCTGTTAAGTATTCCATTAGCAGTGACAACAGAAAAATGTCATTTTATGAATTTAGACTGAGTGTGCTGGAGAACTTTCTTTCCAAACCAGAAAAATCACAAACAGCTCTTCCTCTACGTGGAACCAACCATTCCCTGACGAAACTTGACCTATGAAAACACAATAATCGCACAAAAACGAAGAACTACCAGTCGGGGGCGTGTATTGCCCGGTCCGTGTTTATTGGCGCCGTCATTTCGGAACTGTCCTCGGACTACTGCCCCATCAGCGTGCATCTAGCCACCCAGCACCCCACCTTTCGAGACGAGCGGCGGATAATCGAGTGGGAACGCTTTGGCCCGGCGTTCAGTCGCCGCCTGCCCGAGCTTGTACCCCTCGGCCAGTCCCAGCATGTCGACGAGGCTACAGCCTTGTTCGACACAGCCATAATCTCGGCGGTGGATGTGTTCTCCCGGTTGAAGCCGGGCCTCACGCCTGACTACCAGACCATTCCCGAAGAGGTGTCTCAGCTTGCTAGCGAGAAGAATCACCTCTGGAGACACTGGCAGATGACCTTGACTCGGCAGACAAGGCTGCGTTTAACAGACCGACCGGCAAGTTGCGTCGCAATATGCTGGCGTTCCGTAGGCGCAGCTGGGAGCTGGATGTAGCGCAGATGGATGGTCCTGCCGAGGACCGGAATGTCTGGCGGATTCCCAGTGCTCTAACGGGAAAGCAAAGGCGTGGGAACCTCCCCGCACTAGAAGGACCCAGCGGTCAATCCCTTAGACGTTCCCCCTTCCGAGAAGGCAGAGTTCTTGCCTGACTGTTTCAAGCGACAGTTCGCCCCTAATGCATCCAAAAACCTGGCCTTCAATGAGCAAAACTGCCGCGAGGTAGAGCGCTTTCTTTCGGCCGGTATCATGGTCCCATCTCGCCGGAGGAGTTCACTGAGAAGATCGTGCAGCTCAATCCCCGAAGGCGCCAGGTCCAGACGGAGTTACGAACTCCGCACTTCAGCGCCTTCAGGAGAGAGAAATAGGCTTCCTATCTAATCTGTTTACTACCTGTCTCACGCTGACCTACATTCCGGCGAAATAGAAAACGGCTACCGTGATAGTGATACCCAAGCCGGGAAAGAATTTTTCTTGCGCGGAGAACCTCAGACCTATCAGCCTATCAGCCGAGCGACTGACCCAGTGTAGGATCCGCGACCATCTAGAAAGACTGGACGTGCTGATCCCCGAACAGTTCCGATTTCGTGAGGTGCACTTCTCGACTCATCAACTGATGAGACTCGTGGAGTGCATTACCGAGGCTGGCTGCCAGGGCAAACAGACAACCGCGTTCTTCCTGGACGTACAGAAACCCTTCGACCGCGTGTGGCACGAGGGTGTCCTGTACAAACTTACGGAAGTCCTTCTCCAGATTGCTACGTTCATTTGATCGACAGCTTCCTGCGAGACCGGAGCGTCTGAGTAAGGATAGACCACGCTCTCTCTTCGGAGAGGTGTATTACCGCTGGTGTCCCTCAGGGCAGCGTCCTTGGGCCTCTCCTGTTCTCGGTGTTTGTGAATGACACTCCCCGAGTGACTGGAGTACGGTTGTCTCTGTTCGCGGACGACAATGCGGCTTTTGCCTCAGAGCCGAACGCAAACTTTGCGGCCGTTAAGCTCCAGCGCCAACTCGACTGGTATGTCGGGTGGGCCGTGGATTGGAGATTTGATGTTAACGCTACTAAGAACGCAGCGGTAATATTCTCGAGACGCTGGGACACTTACTGGGTATCCTCGAACTACCCGGGACTAATAGCGTCGTCAGGTACCTCCGTGCTTCATGTTGATTCCCGACTCAGTTGGCGAACCCATGCCCAATATATCAGATAACGCGCCTCGGCGCAACTCACCAGGCTTTGGCCCGTGCTATCTAATCCGGCGGTGACCCCGTGGGTAGGTAAGCTCAACACGTACGTGTTGCCCGTGATTACCTATGCCTGTCTTGTTTGGGGATACATTTGCACGCTGTCATAGATCGGCGCTCCAGCGCGTTCTCGACCAGGGACTGAAGCTCGCGTATAAAGTCCCCCGGAGGTTTTCTTCTCAAGCTTTGAGGAGAGGACTAGATGTCCGATCTTTTGAGGACACTATAACATCTTTACTTACGTTATGACATCGGGAACCCGTATTAATTGACTCTGGCCAATTATACAGGCTGCCTTCGTTGTAACAAGCTGAAAATTAATCAACTCACCAAAACAATTAATATAAAAGGAAACTGGGGAGGGGAGACTGCTGATTTATGCACTCAATTTAGCATGTACTAAAGATGACATTTCTTTATTTATGACTGTTAGGTTATACATAACATATCAAATTTTAACTTACAGTGAAAATCGTGAGGGGTTTTCTACATTAAGATTTATAATACAGTTAGCGCATTTTACCTCGGATCCGAGTTTCTATATATTACTTAGGAATTTCAAGTTTACTCTACTCCATTACTGAATTACTTTATTACTCTTTATACCATTTGAGAAATGGTTTCATTTAGTAGTGCGATGTTTCAACGCTACATCACACGAGTTATTTTACAACTTATGGTTACTGAAATTACTTGTTACAACATTTATTCTTAAACTTTAGAGATTGTCATTTTAAAGTCTTTTAGTTTACAATTATTTCTATTTAAAAAAATACATATCCACGGAAGACCAGCTTCCGTGCTACCTCTTAGTTAAGTTTTTTAGTCCATGTCGTCCACGCGTGCTTCTTCCGCACACTCTAGGTAGAGGGTTGTCATCGTGGTCGTATTCCTGGTGAAGGTCCTTGGAGTCAACTAATGGTAGAGAGAGTTACGATGTCATGAAGTCGCCCTGTTCCTTGGTGGTTTGACAACTACAGTTGAGGTCTTCGTCTTCACATTTTACATTTGGTAATAGAACGGTTGTATTTCACTTTACATATACAACCCTAAAATAACTTAACTATCTTTCTAGATGTGAGATGTCACCTTTCGCACTTAATCCTCTACATTCTTCTTTACTGATACACACTACATACTCGTTACATAACTCTTCACACGGTTATTTAACTTAATAACAAAATAATAAAACATATTTTGTTGTAGCGCTCCGTTCTGAGCTGCTTACTGGCCGAACGACGCATCTCAAGTCTCTCTTACTATGTTAGGAAGGGTCAGTTAATCGCGCGGAGTTTACGCGTCGCAATAAAATAGTTCCACATTTATCCTCTATTTAAAGGGTTAAAGTTTGACCTTTTAATTATCCAAAGCTATTCTTAATTACAGACTTTATTATAGTACACTACTGTGGTCTTGTTTATTTATTTAATTAATATCAAATTTACAAGTATTATTAGTTTGTTTAGGGGTCGGTATTCAAGTTAATTCCGGTTAGCGCATGTCTATGCAGGGTTAATTAACAAGGTTTTCCCTATCTGTACACTCGTATTCCTTTTTATTTTATTATTAAAACTCTTTATTAAATATTATTATAATTTTATGATAGCGATAAAATTTAGTTTAAATGTCCGATTTTATTAAAATTTAAAATTTCTCAGCTTTTACATTACCTATTTATTAATTATTTTATTTTTAATTAATGAAATCGTCACAACACCTTGAGACGCCTGGCGCGTAGATTCTATGGTCGGGCTGCTAGTGTGACGCACAAACCCCTCATCGCCGGACTCGGAAAATACACTCCAATGCCAGGTGAATCTTGGAAGCGACCCCGTTTGCTAGCCCCAGTGGTATAATCCACCATCGAGGCCCTCCAATTAGTAGAACAAAACTGTGGGTGCGTGTACGTATGTACGCGCGTTAGAAGTTATACTTCTTTGGCGTGATTGAAAAACTAAGGGTTTAACATGCATGCTAAAAATTCATACGAGTAGAACGATAAGAGGAGTGAAGGGAGATGGTAAATACGATTATCGGTTATAGATACCGCATCCAGCTGGACCCGTGAAAAATATTTGGAACGGATTGCGGTTTGTTGGAGTTAATAGATTGGAGATGACATGTAGCAAAAGTTCTTTTTGTTTATCGTTATTATTATGTCATTTTTCATATGGTTGACGTTTGAGAAAAACTCTTGGCCTCTTAATTCCAGCTCGAAGTATATTGCAATAATCTTCGTCTGAGGAAATATTGTTATTTTGATAAAAAGAATCAAAATCAGAATAATCATTATTTTCGAGATTAACCCTAATATCTTTATAACAATTTGCATAATTTTTGAATTCAGGCTCATCTTTTCGCATAGGTGATAATATAGTTGTAGATCGGCAATGCATAAAAGTTGCTTCAAATCTACACTGCTGAGGTTTATTTGCCACTATTTTTTTATAGCATGTAAACGTGTGTTTGTGTGTTTATAATATGACTATTATACACTAAAAGATAAAAATTTAATTAATTTAAATTCAATATTATAATATTTTAGTAGAGAAAAAATTAATTCTTTATCAAATAGCTCAAAATACTTACGAATAGTGTATTACAGTATGGATTTACTTTTCGATAGACTTCTGAATAATTAAGTGTGATCTATAATTTAAAATATAGAAATATGTATTAGATTATTGGAGTAAAGCAAACATAATGATAGAATACTTATCGAAACTTGTATTGATTTAATATAAAAAAGACTTTTGAAAT
Organism: Magicicada septendecula; assembly: GCA_034769895.1. NCBI lineage: Eukaryota > Metazoa > Arthropoda > Insecta > Hemiptera > Cicadidae > Magicicada > Magicicada septendecula. The sequence goes on from CM068370.1 coordinate 183,785,637, forward strand.
TAATACTTACGAAAAATTAACCTCAAATATTTTTAAAAACTTATTAAAATTTGGTTACACAATTTTTGTCACCGAAAAATGTTTCACAGCACAATGTATATAAAGTTATTTAATTATATATCCATTCACGATCAGCACCAGCAGGTCCATCGGGGTCGCGACCGAAATGTTTTTTAAACACTTATTAAAATTTGGTTACACAATTTTTGTCACCGAAAAATATTTCACAGCACAATGCATATAAAGTTATTTAAAAAGAAAAGTTAATTACTATAGTGAGTTAGAGTTATAAGTTAGTTGCCCGGTGGTTTCTGCAGAAAGTTTCTGAATAGACTTCTAATGAACACAGAAATTGATGTAATTAAAAATTCAGTTTTGCTGACCACGTGATATGTGTGTGTGTGTGTGTGTGTGTGTGTGTGTGTGTGTGTGTAACGTTTCACAATTATTATTATTTACGAATACAAGCCTGTGTTTATATTTAACGCAACTGTATTGAGTAAACCACCAGCTAGGTAATAGAATTTTTTGTATGATTCTTGCCCTATGTATAATTGTTGCGCAGCAATTTTCTTTTTCTTTAATATATAAATGAGCAAGACGTTGATGGTCTGAAATAACTAAATAAAATTGAAGAAATAAATCATCGGGTTATTAATTGTTACTTTTAAATTATATATCCATTCACGATCAGCACCAGCAGGTCCATCGGGGCCGCGACCGAAATGTTTTGGTTTTTTGGCCTCAGGCACGTTGTCCACGGTTAATTTCATCCTGTTAACTTTCCCTTTCCGTTGCATGGTATGCGCGCATTTCGTTACATACAAAAAATTTCACCCTCAACGCGCCTAAAGAAGTATAACTTCAAAAAGAACTAAATTGATCTCAATCTGACCCAGTGGTAGGAGTCATAACTGAGATTCGGGACACTGCACATCTTGCTTCTAGCGCCTCGCGCGAGTCGCGCAACTCCCAGTCATAGTGCATATGTAAATAAATCTTTTTATAGTTTATTTTGTAATGTTTTACATTATTGTTACCAAAAACCATAGTATTACGTAAGTTTGGAGGTGTAAAAACTATGTTGTAGTGACTGACAAACAGTGCGACAAACGAGTCAGTACATGAGCGGAGTGCTAGCCACAGCCTAGGCTGTGACCAGTTCAAGATGGCGCCGTTACAAATTTTGTAAACCAAAAACTAATTTTATCACTTTTGACTTGCTACAGAAAGGTAAGTAATTGTGTAAACAATTTTAGCACTTAAGCCGGGTAAACAGTATTGTTAGCAGTCAATGGGTTAAAACTTTTTTCCGTTTATATTTACGACGTTGATTCAAGTCTATTGATTTGAAAGTACTGTTGTGGAAGAAAAGATTGTTTTATTTATAGTATGTAAGGTAATTCATTTTTATACAGAGAGCTTTCTATTGATTCACACAAAAGCTGTATATAAATACTTTTAACGTTCTTTCAACGACGAATGTATGACAGCAAATTGTACTAAACCAACCCTATAATAAACAGTTAAATTTACCTAATTTATTTTTCGTGGTTGAATGTGACCGTTTGCCTTAGCAATATAGGCAATAATAATTTTTGTAAAAGATAATCATTGGTCAAATACCCGAACAAAGATTGAAATGCAAATAAAACAGAAATATTGTCACTGAATTGATTCCCGTGGTTTTTGCTAGTGTTTGGGTTCACAGAATAAACAGAATTGTTTAACAGATTCCCTACAGGAGAGGATCAGGGCGGACATACAAATTGGTGGTTATACTCCAGTCGTGCTTTACAAGCGCTACAGTTTTCCTTTTCAGATTTACAGAGTAGTTTGTACAGAAATACTACGCCTTAAGAATGACAAAGTTTCTCTTTAAATTCTCTTTTATATATATGCGCTTGAGAATTCTTTTAAAAACCGAAACTTAATAATAATGTACTGGAATAGCAATAACGATTATAATGATGATGATATTTATAATCGTTATAAAATTTTTAATAAATCATTTTAGTATGATTAGTTCAGTTTTAAGATGTAAATTCAAGAATATATCATGATGATATTATTCTTTGGTCTTTGAATTAGTACATTTGAACATCCTACAAAGTGTTATTTTTTTCCTTGGTAGTATCTCTTGATGATTTGAAGTTTCTTGTAGTAACTGAATGTTAAATTGTATTAGCAAAAATTAATTTCGTCTCCAAGTAAATTCTCTATTATTAGACTATATATACCTTAGTATGTTACACAAACATAATCTACATTGCTGGAGCTTTAAATAATTACATAACTAAATATGTAAAAAGTAAATTGACCTAATTTGTATATAATATGCGCAAGAGCTAATACTGAACTTTTATGTATATTTAAACCTCTGACGATAAAAACTGTCTGAGAAAAACTTAGCTGAAATGCATATAATTCTACAGAGATTACTTGCAGAAGAAATTTATTATTTGCTAATACCATTAACATTACGAAAATTACGTATAAAACTACGTTCGTATAACATTTTCTAGAAACGTTTCAGTAACTTTGTAAACAGAATAGATGAAAGTGAATAAATTAATCGCTTAGGCAAACAGAAAATATTTTTAGTGAAATATTTATTTTCAGCTTAGACAAACAGTAAAGAAGTTGAAAGAATAAGTAAACTTTTAAACTGCCAGTGAACGTCTGTCATCAGTTCGACAAGTTCATCTGAATTAGCTAAATCGTTCTGACCTTAGTTAAAGACATCATAAAGACATCAATGTATGCTGCTGGTACATAGACACGCCATACCCTCGAAAAATGTGAAATACAGCACAGAAGATTAATAAGCGAAAACAGAAGAAAGAAAATATAATTTTATATCCCCGTTTCTTTCATTTTTTAATACAATTTTAAACGGTATTTAAAACAAATTACAAAAATACATAAAACATTAGTAAGTAGATTTATTAATATAAATATTCACGAAAGGTTTTGGCGATTACAAATTACCCGAGAAGATGTAGGTAGTGTCATATATTAACAGCAGAGCAGTGTTAGACCATCCGTTTGTAATAAAGGGTTTTTACGAAAACACCGTACGGAACTGAGTACAGTATATTGTATGTTCTATCTTGACGATTACGATAGAATTAAGATTTATTCACTCCACTCTGGTACTGCGTGAAAATTGAAATGTTCCCTGCAAATACACTTTACACGTCAATTTACTTTACACGTCAATTTCATCTACCGATATAACTTAAAATATGAGATAATATTTTACATCTATAATGTAGTCGATTAATTTTTACATTGAGAACAACCTTCTGTAATCTCAACGATGGCTTCAACTTTTTTTGCAGTCTCTGTAATACCGAATATTACATTATCTTTGTTTTACAGCATTTACATAGAACATGTTTTTCCAACAACTTCGTATCGTTCAGTCAAAGGCTGTTACTGTATATACTATATAATTTTCTCCTTTAAATCTCTTTCTAAAAAAGTTTTTATGTATTATATTTTTATATTCACTAAACGTAATTGCGTAATACATTTTTGTTAATGAACGTGTGAAATGTCTTAAAGTGAAAAACTTAAACGTCTCACATAATTTTAATAAATGCAATGAATTTGTTTCAAAATATAGAGGTAAGCGGTTACAAAGCGTTACTAACAGTTAACTGCCTGTTCAAATATAACGCACCACAGGATATATCCATACAGGGTCTGACATACTTACATATAGTATGTATTCCACTGTATGCACAGACACGTGATCACAATTGCTTCACTCAGTTGTTTAGAAGTAGTCCGTAGGTGATCAGAGAATTAATATTCTACGAATAGTGGACAACACATTTGAGAGAACGTAGTAACATTTTGTGACGCATCAGGTGCGGACAATTTGTTCCAAGCACGTTGACTCTTTGTTAACAGAATTATTTCTCCCCATTTGTCGCTTACACTCAGATTAGTTTTGTGGTCCCTATCAACCTCGAGGCATTTGTGTAATCAGTTTCAGTAATTAATTTTCATCTACTGTACTTCGTCCTCTGGCGTTTTGTCGCTAAAATCTGTTTGCAATCGAGTCAAACATTTCCCTAATGTTTTCCAACTGGTTAATGTAATTTGGTAAGAGTTTCGTAAAAATGTGCGCTACATGGGTTTACAACAAACTTTACCTGATCGTACAAGGTACACGTTATAGCAGAATTTATTACTTTCTGTGAAAGTTTATGTTCCGTTTGAAAATACGAATTAACTTATAAAACATATGTTTAACATAAAAATAGCTACAAATTTAATCCACTTCAACATTTAATAAGTTTTGCTTTTTTTTAGAAATTCTGTGTGCCTTATGTCGATTAATAAAACTCCAACAAGAACGAAAAGTAAAACTTCTTTGAATTATTGTAAAATAAAAAAAATTATTATGTATTTTTATACTTTAACAATTTATTTTAAAAAGTTAGGATGCGTTTATCTATTACACAGTTACATAAGAAGTTTAATTTGACTTTTTTGTAGTTCTGAAAATCCCTTCTTTTCTTATACGTATAAATGATGTATAAGTCTTCTCTCTCTTACGACTTAACATTTCAGTTTCCTGTAAACGATAACTTTCAGGTGTAGTTCAGTCTGTATGTACAGTTTTCGACGGTCAAGACGCTCAACGCAGTCGTCTACTTAGTACTATGTAATTTTTGTGTTTATCATAATAATTTATAACGGTGACGTTTTGTTTTCAGTGGATAAGGGACCCTTTATTCAGAGACCTCAAACGTTCGACAGCAGAGAATTGTATAGAAGACAAGCGGATACGTACGTAATCATTGATATGTAGTGCTGAATAGTTACTACCATTTAAATCACTATAAAACATAACTGATTGTTGTGTACGTCTGCCAACGCCGTATGTTAATTCTTTACATTTCCAGCTTTAGTATCTACTTTGTTTGTACTGGCAATTCATCGGCACGATGCTTTGTTTATTGATTATTTTTCTAGTCTTTTGTTTTCAAATTCATTAAATGGTATTCTGAAATGGTGCAGTGCTCTTGACGGTGGGAGTTAGCGTTCTTGCCTTCCGTGGATCTGCCAATGATTTCACTGCCTAGCAATTACGGAACATTTGTCTCGACATTGTCAAATTAAATAAGATAATTTTAACTCGTAGACGAGTGCGTAAGTACGTTCGCAATAATGAATGTGCACCCGTGTGCATGCATATGTATGTGTGCAGCCATAAGAACTGACACATTTCGTGTGTATACGAATTACGAAGTATTCTGTAATTTTACTGAAGGAAAATCTTCAACATGAATAAAAAACAGAGCAATCTGCAAACCGCTGTGGACATACTGTATTTTTCACGTCAGATCGCGTGTACGCAGCGAGGCTGTGTTCTATCACTGAGATTGCCAATTACTCACTCTGTCTACCGGCCAGATGCAAGATCTCTCTATAATGGCCGACCAACCATTTTTTCCAGTGAATAACTCGCCCAGAAAAAGCTTAAAATCCATAACATTAATAAAACTGAACGCAGGTTATCAATTTTCTAACGTGTGTTTAACTGTAGCCTACCCGCATCGCGCCAAGATAAATGTAGAGAAAGGGTGTCGTTTTAATGTATGGCAACTATAATTTAGATCTCTCAAAAAGAAAAAAAAAAATGGTTTCACAGCAATTCGAACACAGGCGGCTATCATGTAATTCTACAGTTAGTTTGTAGCATTAATATGACAAAGCCTTGTTATTGTATCTTTATACAGAGACGCATAACTATGAATGTCTTTCATAATTAACTTAAACGAGATAAATGTATCACGTATGTCAGCAGCCGTGGACAAGATGTAATGGAGAAACGTATATAGTGTAGACATTATCACAGTAAATTTTCTGCCTAACACAATTTGAAATCACCTGAAAACTCTTCCTGTCCGATTGCATCAAATTTACAAATTTACGAATTTCCAATAAGGTCCAGAAAGATGCTCATTTTGAAGACGGTTTCTCGTCACTAAAACGCGAAAGGCCCCAAAAACAAGATCATTAGAGCAGGGGTTTGTTATGCTATTTTTTTTCATGTGTCATATCAACACGACACAGAAACCCAAAATAAAAAGATCATTACAGCAGGGGTTTGTTATACTATTGTTTTCATGTGTCATATCAAGACGTCATAGAAACCGCAAATGGCAAGATCATTATACATCATGGGTCTGTTATATTATTGTTTTTATGTGTTATACCATACCATACCTGTGTGCCAGAGATGTTCCTTATGCAATTCCTATGTCGCAAACAAATGATTTAACTTGAAATCTTACCGATTCGGTCACCTTAACTGCTTGGAAAATAATTCTGTTTTTACAGTTTGGTAAAAGTAATAATGAACAGGCTGTTATAATTTTCCCCCTATGCTCCGCTTAATCATGACCTGAACATTGCCATGAGTCACATAAACATGTCTTTGAACATTGTCGTAAGAAAGGACAGATTTCACTCTCCCCTCGTCAAACACATCACATCTTTTTGGAAATCGCCGAAAATAACGGATTGTTAATTTACTAAATTTTTACTTACATAAAAAACCCGGCGCAGTGGAAACTCATCTTTTTATAGTCACTTCCCTTTGTAGAGGGTAGTTAAAGATTTTTATTAAGCCTACATACAACCATCCTTATGCATGCAACAGAATTTTTTTAATAAATACGAATGAAGCCAGAAATACGGTGTGTTTGTGTTTGTTACCGATAAACATAATAGTAAACCTTTGGAAACATAAACATTACATAATAGAGATAATCTACTTGTCGGCCAAAACAACACATCTTTATGCGTTGACGATTTAAATTGAAATGAAGACGTAATTTTATTGCCAGGTAACGAAATTATTGTATCATTAAAACAGTGACTATTGTCTGAGAAAGTTTAAATGTGTCGTTTTATATTTTTATGTAATTTGACAAACTTTTACATTAGAATTGACCGAAAATTCTCCTACTAGGTGTGTCAACCAGAATGTAGTGTTAAATGTGACCCGTATTTGTAGTATAGCCTTTACTGATAAAACAGTCTACTGTACGGAGATACGTTTTATTTAACTGCATCAAATTCTCTTCAAATGACAAATTCGTTGCCAAGGTGACCATAAATATAAGACGCTAACAGTCCCGCTTATTATGAAAATTAATTAATTAAATTATTAATTAATTAAATGAATAAATAAGTCCCGCTTATTAGGAAAAATACATTTAATTATTTAAGGCAGATGAATAATTCAAATATTTATTGTAAATGTCATAACTCATGTTAACGTATTAGTTGCCTTTAATCTAAAAATATGAGTTAATTTCATCTTTATCATCTTTTCATCTATTTATGTATTCATCTTTTAAAACAAACGTTGATTCAATATGCATTTATTGTTTGTGCGAAATAATATATAACAGCTGTAAATTCTTACAGTAGGCCTACATAAACTTTGTCAAATAATTGAAAATTGTAAAATTTGTAACAAGGTTGGGCTATAGAGAGGCACAAAGACATTCAGCCATATTGTGGTGGATGGAATACAAAATTATAATAGAATTAAAAAGTATAATAAATGATTTAAAATAAGAATAAATTATAATATTAATTAATGTATGTAAAACAACTAAAGTTCATTTAAACAATGTAGTGAATACATAAATACCATGTTACAGACAAAAATAAGAATTTAAAAAACATTATAGTATAAAACTAAACCAAAGGGGAATAAGAAAGCACTTTCTAAGCATAGAGTGTTCTAGAAAAAAAAACGCCGAGTCACTATTGTGTAAGCGTCTGATCATTTACTATAAAAGCCGGAGTGTGGTATAATAATTAATTGTTAATCAAAGTAGTTCAATAGAAATAAGAAGTCATCGTAAATAATAGGCCTAATAGTGTTTAAAAGGTGAAAAGAAAACAAGTTACTAAAAAATATTATTAGGCCTACTATCATAGAAAGACAATAATTTTCAAGACTAAGTATAACTACCTACGTACAACAGAAAGCCTAGTGGGAAATAAATAACTCAGTAATATTACGAATTATACAAACTTTGTATCAGGTAAAGAGTAGTATTATATTTAAAACACACGCATTCCAAATTACGAGATAACCTTAATTACATTACAAGCACAACACTTCTTGGTCTGTAATCTTTTGTCTGCAAAACCAAGTTATAAAACCTAACATTCAAGCACTATACGTTGTTGACTGACATTAACAGTGTTGATTTCCAAACAGTACACAATAAACTGAACCGTAGAAAACAAACATTTAAGATTAAACTTCAATTAGAGCAAATCAGTTGTTGGTGTTGGTTGTTGGCGTAAACCAATACATATTGGGAGTTTATCATAACAAAATGGCGACCCCGCCTGGCAACTTTTAAAATATTTTGAATAAATTGAACATTAATAATTTATTATTGCGATTTAAAAATTATTAAAATTAATAAAAAATGGAATTAATAGTTTGTTTATAATCTATAATTATAATTATAATTTATATTATACCCTGATATGCTCTGAGAATCTAATGTCCACGCTTAAAAAAAAAACAAATATTAATTGAGCATTTTGTTTGATTTCGATTAGCAATAGTACCGATAATATCACAATATATAATAATTAAAGACTTCGTAGTGTTGCCTAATCTATACAGTTTTTAAAGTTTACTGATTATAGAAAAGATAAGATAAGATGGGAGAATATAAAATAAAAAAGAATACAGTTTCCTATTTTAGTAGAATGTATTTTTTTTTAAGCTAAAGAAAAAAGTATTCAGGATTGTTTTGTAATTATTTTGTATGTAAAAATTAAAGCCTAAAACGGCGAGTTATTTAATTAGTCTTACAAAAGTTGGAACAAACATTGTAGAGACTATTTGGAATTTAAACACAGGGAATTCAATTGTGCGGTAAGTGTATTTTAACAGGGATGGTAGGACGTCCTTTATAATGGCCACTTGATACTGAAGTTGACCGCAGGTTAATTGGATTACTTTTCTAGTTTAAGGTTGTGGCTTGTTTATTTGGTCAGTTTTAATCTACTAGCCGTGGCTTAACAGTCATAATCTGATTCATGTATTGCTTAAGTTACATCGCTAGTAATTTTTTGTTACACTGCTTATTGATATACTTAATTTAAATGTAGTTAATGTAACATAACAGATTTGGAGTTTCATTAAGTTTGCAACAAAGCGTTAGCTTGTAACGGTGTATAGTAAGAAATTGAAACGCTCGTACGTTTTACGTGTTTGTGTAGTTGATTTATAGGTTTATGTAATAGTTTACTTGTACTGGTCGGAATAAATGAGTATTATCACATAAGTTTAATGAAAGAGTCATTTTTTAAATTCTGTGGTTACAGCACTTTATTAAAAAGTTATTTTTTATTTAGCAAGTAATTCAAATATTATATTAGAAAAAAATGTACGTTCATTTTTATATAATTATATAAATGCATCCCGTCTTTGATGGTGGAGAAATTGAGAATGTCAAATGCATGACCAATTGTGTAGGATTTAATACTTAAGGAAAAATATAATTAATTTTAAAATGCTTATTTAAACAGAAGGAAAGTCACGAATTATAATGTTGTATGAATTTGTTAAATAAATATAATTTTAATTTGGTATTTTGTTGGTTTTGATGGTAGTATATTGCAATAATACATATATTTGCATATTTACTTAGAGCAGTATTTTGTAAATAATTAATAGAGAGAGAGAGAGAGAGAGAGAGAGAGAGAGAGAGAGAGAGAGAGAGAGAGAGAGAGAGAGAGAGAGAGAGAGCGATTATGATGAATAGTTTAAAAAATGTAAAGTACCGTTTACCAAATGGTAAAAGTTTAAGAGCATGATAATGTCTTTCAGCCGCCAGCTAAACGCAACATTATTATGGTTACTGACTGACTGATTGGTTACATACCTATCTACAGCTATGCAGTGTTGTTTGCTTGTTAGGTCTTTAATCTGCGACGGACGTTAGCACGTTAGCGGTCGCGGTTTTAGTTAACGATTCCCGGCTGGTAAATGATGACGTCATGCAGCGTGATGCGTTACAGAAATTTCCAAATGATGGCCATAAGACATTATCATGTCAAAATATGGCGTGACATGCGGAACCCTGTCGAAAGTGTACACCTCACCCGACTGTGTTTACAGTGTAAATCGTATATATGTGTGTCTGTGAGTGAGCCGGAACAAACCTGCATTGTACTGTGTTAGGGGAGATGTCTTTGTGTACGTATGCATTTTTGGTTTGTATTATTAAATCAGGTATTGACATGAGTAATGAAAATGAATATATATGTTTTTTTTACCTGTTACAAAATACATATCACAATTTAATATCACCAATATAATAAGTATTGTCTTAGAAGCTTGATAAGTAAAGATATGTCCTGCACTCGTGAAATTAGAGCAAGAATGTCTATAGCGAAAGAGGCATTTAACAAGAAGAAAAGACTGCTGTGTGACAAAATTAATAAGAACTTAAGAAAAACGTTGGCCAAATGTTACGTGTAAACTATTGCTTGAGCCTATATGGTGCAGATACATGGACACTGAGGAAAGAGGATGAGAAAAGATTAGAAGCATTTGCGATGTGGGTTTGGTGAGCAATGGAAAAAGTGAGGTTGGTTGATACAGTAAGGAATGATGAAGTTTTAAGAAGAATACGGGAAGAGAGAAGAATCCTGAAGGTAATAAAAAATAGGAAAAGAATTGGTTAAGTCATTGTTTAAGAAGAGACTACTTGCTTAGCACTGCAATGGATGGGATCATAAAAAGGAGAAAAAGAAGAGGGCGTAGAAGAATGAAGTTAACAGATAGCATTACAATTAGAGGGTGTTATAAAGAAACGATAAGACTGGCATGCAATAGGACAGCTTGGAGATCTCTTACCATTTGAAAACCTGCCTTAGGGCAGAACATCAAATAATAAATAATAAGTATATTAAAATGCGTATGATGATGCAAAATTATTGTAGACAAGTGCAATAATAAAGACCTTATACAAATTAAAGTTAATTACTACCGCAATTAGGCTACATATACGAGTGTGTTATATGTAATTAACGAGTGAAAAATTAAAAAACAATGCAACTACTCGCATAAAGATCAAGTTTAACGTTATCGCGAGAACAGACTAAAAAGTGGTCAGTTAAAAAGGGTCGCAAACTTGATCGTGTTAGAAACAAGCTCTGACATGTCCGAATCGCTGTCTACTATAAATAGCACCCGCAATTTTGGACGAGAGACAGACGCTAAGAAGTTACACACGGCGACACTGTTTACGTTTGCTAATCGACAGAGAAAACAGACGCTAAGAAGTTATACACAGAGAAACTAAGTCCGTTTGCTAATCGAAAGAGAAAAGACGCTAAGAAGTTACACACAGGGACACTATGACACTACTCCGTTTGATCAACGATTTTAACTCATCTTCATTATCACCATCATCTGCAACACATCACTATTGATGGAGGAAGCAGGACCACCATTAACATTAGGCTATAGAACACTGAGGAAGCCTCATCATTATCATCATCGTTAATGTAAACATTCAGCACACACACACACACACACACACACACACACACACACACACACACACACACACACACACACACACACACACACACACACACACACACACACACACACACACACACACACACACACACACACACACACACACACACACACACACACACACACACACACACACACACCCGCGCGCGGAGTGACAGTTTGGCAAACGGTAACTCCAACAATACGCCGGTGACAAATGAACAATTATATTTTGTGTTAGACAAACAAATAACTCATAAAAACAAAATATAAGCTAACAAAGTAATACAAATACGTAATTGTAAATAGTGTAAATGGTCAGAGTAAAAGACACAATTGTAAGTTGGTGTTAAAAAAAATAATTTTATTCTGTTTAATTTAAAAATTGGATGTATCATTATAAATAATAATTATTCTAAATATTGTTATTTATTAAAAAATTAGAAGCATTATAGATCATAAATATTTTTAAGTAAATGTTATTTTTTAAAATAATAATAGCAACAATTCAATTTTTACTCAATAAATTTAATATTATTTTTATAGATAATTTCCTATGATTCAAAATTTCAATAATAGTTCAAAGTCAGACAGCCAAGCAATTTAAAAGTATTTTATAATTTGTTTATCATATATGTTTAAATATTTATGACTATATGTTATTAATGTGTGTTGTGTATTAAATATATGTTATGTTTTTAGAGTGTAAACTTATAAATAAAATATTCTGAACTTTTAGTTTTTAATTTTTAATAATCAATTAATTTTCTTTCAATATTTAATAATCCGTTGATTGATTCTTTACAATGTTTTAATTAATTATTTCATATCATGAACGTCTTACTCCTCTATTTAAAAATAAGTTTATTGTGCAACCACATATACTTAACGCAATGAACACACAAAATCCTAAGACCTAGCCTGTAATTGACACTATACAGTTGCGTTGGGTACATGGACAGAAGTGTATTCACTTTATAATACTTGTAACGCTGCAATATATTTTTTTATTATTGTTAACAATAAAATAACTTTTCTTGCAAGAATATATTATTTATTATTGAATATTTTACAGTGTTTAATAATTCCATCTGTCATCATCAGAATACTACAAATTAATGAAACTTTTAAAAATATTATTAAATTTTAATACATGGTGTAATAAGATAAATATAGGAAGAGAACTTTGAGAGTGACAATGTTAATTAATTACTAAATTTTGGAAAAACAATTTTCCTTACTCTTAAGGAAAAGAATAAAAACCGGCTGTAAAAGCAAATTTAGAAATAATGAATATTAAAACTAAAACAATGAGTGGGCTAAGACGGTTCTGACATTATATAAAAATCGAAACGAGAGTGATTGAACCGTTTATAAATTTTACTTTATACCTGGTCATAGTCCAACAATTCTTCGCTAACAACTATTGAAATATGAAGAATTAAAATTCGTTATACTTCTGTAATGATTAAAAAATATAAATAATTTTTTTATATTCAATCATAATCACAATCACACAAGTAGCTACTGCAGTATCGCAGCTCCTATCATAGCACCTTCACTTCGTCTATCGCAAGACGCCTGTAGGCCTATAAGCAAGTTACTTCGGTTCTACATTTTGTCTTGGATACTTTCCACAGTTCTGTAAATTTTGAATTTTAATTCTAATTACGCAACAATTTGGTCAAACAGTTGCTACAGGCGAGAAAATGTTAACTATTACAATCTTTCCTTAACAAGCTAGGCAACTTTGGTTATCATCATACCTGCAAGAAATATTTATTACACTTTCAGATTACAGAAATAGTTTTATCTATTTTGTACTTTTATCTTCTTTTACTTTCAATTTGATTTGACAATATTGTTACATTGTTTCTAAGTTCTAAAGAGGGTTTGGAAGATTAGAAAATTGAACAGTAGTCGTTGAATGTTTTCAACTGAGTAACAAATCCATACAATGTACACTTTTAAATTGTATTACAGTGAAACCATAGGGTTTTCACTTTTTAGTATATTGCTACATATCTTATACTTGCAAAAAATCTTTTAATAGTCTTAGTTTTTAATTTTTGACAAAAATGAATGTTGTGAGTGTTAGAAATTTGTACAAATTGTATGCCAGCAGTAGGTTGGTGTCGTAGTTACAAAATCGTTTTTGTTGAAGCAATCACGTCACAAAAGTTAGTTAATTAATGCAAATAAATGTCAAAAAGTTAGTCTTTGCAAACTGTAACAAACGACTTCTGCTCCTACACTCAGGACCAACGCTCACGTCACGAAACTAATTTATGCAATTTAAGCCGAACGTATTAACGATAATTAAAACGACCTCTCAGTTAAACAGAGTTTGAATTTTAAAACAAATTTAGATAGTATAGTTGATAAGAAAAGAAGGTTATTAGTTAACCTTGATGTGTACTTTACTTAAAATGGGTAGCCATTGTATATTTGTAATTCGTAAGTAACGTCAAAGAAAACAAGAATGTAGGGATATTTTATCAGAAGGAAATACCCAAGACAGGGACACTTAGCACAATAGGTAAGATAACACCGGTGTATGAAGGAAGGTTGATGGGAGAATACTAGAGGAAGGCTGACAATGAGATTCTTGGATCAAGTGTATGCAGAAATAGACGTGAAGGGATATAGAAAATTAAAAAAAAGATGACGAACAACAAGATGACCCAGTGTATTCAGTATATTCAGATTACAAAGATTTGAACTGATTTTGTAGAATGAAGCGTCTTAGTGAGAAATTAGAATAAAAAATTATTACAAAATAATTGCTATTTGAAAATGTTTACTACATTTGAAAATTTTAAACTATTTTTTCGAAAATTACAAACAAAATTTAAAAAAAATCATTAATTTATAGTGTGAGTTTGTAAAGTGTACATACCTTCTCAGATTTATAAAAACTTTTAATTTCTATGTCATTTTTACCTGATACGTGAGTCATCATATTCCAACTACGTCTTTTGATTAATTGTTGTAAAAATATTAAAGAAAATAAACGCAAAATCTTATTTGTCAGTGCTTTTTCTGTAATATATTTTTGCGACGAGGCACGCAAAACATGATAGCAAAATACACAGATTTACACTTGCTTCAGCACTTGATTGGCCTTCTACCAATCTCATCAACTCACGAGTATTTGACTGGCTTGTGCGTGTACGTGGCCGATATGAGTGTAAATGTATACTCCTTGTCCTTGTCCTATTTCGTAATCACTGTGACGGAAATCCATTTCTGTCAGGCAGTCAGCCAGAAAGCAGGTCAGGCTGAATTTTGTTGAAAAGGAATTATGAATGAGTCCGTAATCAAGTTTTGACACACGATTGGATTGATCTTCGTTCACTTTACCTGGTTCAACCCTTTCCATCTTTTTCTCGGTGAAAATATGTATGTAGTGAACAGAATAAATTATTTGATGTTGGTGTTGACTCTGAAAGAAGAGTAAAGATTAATCACGTTTAATTTAACATTATTGGGTTTTAAAATTAACGTTTGTGACTCATCTAAAAGTTGCTCAGATCTTAAGATCTGTAAGAACAATTAAACACTTTTTTTAACAGACAGCACTTTTTCTTAAGCATTTTGAACAATGTCATTTAGAGTAATTGCATGTAAAATATAGAGTTAACAAATGTGCACTACGTGTACTCTGTCTGGTCGTCTTTTCACTATTCTCAGTAAACGTACATATTCGCCAGTAAAGAATTATATAGAAGAGAAGCGGATAGGTACGTAATCATTGATATGTAGTGCTGAATACTTACTACCCTTTAAATCAGCCATCAGTATAAAACATAAATGATAGTTGTGTACGTCTGCCGACGCCGGATGGGAATTCTTTGCAATTGCAGTTTTAGTATCTACTTTGTTTGTTACTGGCAATTTACCTGCACGTTTGTTGATTATTTTTCTAGTCTTTTGTTTTCAAATCCATTAAATGGAATTCTAAAATGGTGCATTGCTCTTGACGGTGGGAGTTAGTGGTCGTAGGTAACTTTACGTCGCAAAAAAGTGGTTTCAAAACAATTTGAACATGGGCGGCTATCATGTAATCCTACAATTAGTTTGTGAGGTTTTTCAGTTTTCTTTTCTTCTTCCTCACGATCGAAGTTTTCTTCTTCCTCACGATCGAAGTTTTCTTCTTCCTCACGATCGAAGTTTTCTTCTTCCTCACGATCGAAGTTTTCTTGTTCCTTACGGTCGAAGTTTATAATACCGTTACGCCATTACGGAAAGTTCTACACGTTTCTCGGCTATCCCAGCAGAGTCCAGCTGTAATGTTTGCTGCGTACTTGACACTTAACATGCGTAACAACCGAGACAGTTTTACGTAATGCGGACGTACTCCTGCGTCGATGGTATCGTCATACAAGCTTCTCGACTAGCCTGCCGGTGTGTGTTTGCGCCAAAGCCGCGCTGAAGTATACTCTAGAATTTTCAAGTGTTTGTTAAGGACGCATATTGTTGGAACCCTGCAGACTATAAATAGCCCATACCTGCCGCTTAGTTTTTTTAGTTTTTGTCGGGCGACTTACACAGTGTGTCTCAAGTGGTGTATTAGCGAAAAGTGATTATAGTGTGGAATACTTTATATTTGACATTATTATTTGTCAGAATGATCACAGTTGCACACCACTATATAAAAATTATCCCGATTTTATATAGTGGTGTGCAACTGTGATCATTCTGATTGTGATTTCAACCACTAACACAAATTTCTTCATTAAACGATTATTATTTGTGTGGACAGATTAACTTGAATTATTGTACGAGGATAATCTTGTTGAATAACTTGTTGATTACAAACTGTTAATTGTGATAATTAAAACTAGTTATTAGTGATTTCATTGGTGTCTTGTATTTTGTTTTCCACTGTACCATACGACGATCAAGAAGACCGTCGCCGTCGTAACGGTGGTGTCAGAAGTGAAATTTTTTAATTTCTCTGATATTTTAAATCTTCTTCAGCATTTATTAATGGCCGTTCTTTATCAACTATTTCTTTCATTAAATGTTCCACTTTCATTTTAATTGGCTTTATTGTATTTGTAATAGAATCTTTTAAACTTGACATATTTGTTTTCATAGTTGACAGAGATTTTCTATTTCAGATATTCTGTCAACTTGTTTGTTTGATCACCTCATAACAGGACAAATGTTTCAGTGGTATCACCTTGTACGAACGCTCTGCTTCACGACTAAATTCTTTTTTTCTCGTCTCTCTGGTGTTCCCTTTTCGCGCTTACGTTTTTCGTCTTGCCGTTTTCCTGCTTTGTCTGCTTCCCGTCGGCGTCGTTTTTCTGCCTCTTCTCTTTCCTGCCTTCGTTCGTCTTTTTGTTGTTCCTGTGTTTGCCGTACAATTGTTCGGAAGGCTTCTATCAACTGACTGGTATTAATTCTTTTTTTGTTGTCAATTACCACTCACATACTTTTCTACAAAGTCTGCTCTGTTTCCACTGTTAAAGACCCCCCTCCCAGAAATTTAGAATCAGGAGTGTTTAAAGAATTAGGCCTATACCGTCTACTCGAAATTCGAAATACCATGACAATGCATCTCCATCTTCAGTCAGACGTAATGGTTGAGAGATTCAATAGGACACTTGAGCAGCATCTTTCGAAGGTTTTTGACGAGAACCAAACGGACTGGGGTCAACGTATACCACTATTCCTCATGGCGTATAGGTCATCAGTACACGACACAACCGTCATGATTCCAGCTAAATTGGTGTTTGGGCGGGAGATTCGTCTTCCTGTGGACTTTATGTTCAGATCACCTGAGACTCAGTCCCAAGGGCCACAGAACTATTCGTCGCAATTAGAAAACCAAGTGATTGCCTGATAAGAGGACGGTTGGAAATAGCTAGTCATAAAATGAAAACTCGGTACGACATTCGCAGCAATACTGTGGGCTGTCAAGAAAGAGATCAGGTTTGGTTGTTCAACTGTAAGCGCCGTCGTGGTCGCTCACCTAAACTTCTGACCTAAACTTCACTGTGAAAAAGAGAATTAACGATGTTGTCTATCGAATTCAACAGGAAGGACAGCGAAAATTCTAGGTCGTCCACCTAGATCGCCTGGCTAAGTATTACTTCAGAGATGGTTTGCTTATTCGGAACAAACAGGCTTAAGGAGGGGGCAGTGTTACGCCATTACAGAACGTTCCCAAGTGTTTCTCTGCTATCCCAGCTGAGCCCAGCTATAATGTTTGTGTGCATACGTGACACTTAACATGCGTCTGCAATCGAGACAGTCTTACGTAATACGGAACATTCTAGTACATTGCAGAGTGTTGTTCGACAAGCTTCTCAACTAGCCCAACGGTGCGTGTTTCTGCCAAGGCCGCGTTGAAGATTCCTCTAGAATTTTCAAGTGCTTGTTAAGGACGCATATTATGGAAACCTGTAGACTATAAAGAGCCCACACCAGCCATTTAGTTTCAGTTTACTTCGGGCGATTACTCTGTCCGTTCAAGTGGTTATTAGTAAAAAGAGATTATAGTGTGGAATGCTTTATAGTTGGCATTTTTATTTGTGTGGACAGATTAACTTGAATTGTTGTACGAGTATGATCTTGTTGAATAACTTGGTGATTACAAACTGTTAACTGCGATAATTAAAACTGGTTATTAGTGATCTTATTGGTGTCTTGTTTTCTCTTTTCCACTGTATTATACGACGATCAAGGAGACCGTCGTAACAATACATATTACAATCCTACAATAAAACGATTGCTTATGTAATCAACAGAAGAAGCATTTTAATATTAAAATTATACATTCTTCAACTAACTAGCTTAACTAGCTTATCCATTACCATTTGAAGTATTTGTTATGAACATTCTCAAATTAAATGAAGTAACGTCAAGTCATACGTGTACACAAAAATTCGTGCGTTCGCGATTATGTGTGTGTGCTAACATACGAACGCACACTTCATGTGTACACGTATTTCCTATTTTCTTTTATTAACAGAGCAACCATTTCTTTTATTAACATGGTTTCTAAAACAGAGCAATATCAACCTGCTGTATGCATACTCTATTTTGACATGAGATCGCGTGTAAGTAGATGATGATGTATCACTAAGATTGCCAGTTTCTCACACTATCTACCGAGTTTTATGCAAGTTCTCTCTGCGATGGGCAACCGACCAATTTCTCCCGTAACTAATTCGGACAGAATGAAGTCTTAAAATCTGTAACATTAATAAAACTAACACAAGTTATACATTTTGTAACGTTTTTTACACTGTAACCTACCCGCATTTACACTGTAACCTACCCGCATTTACTTTGTAACCTACCCGCATTTCAGTAAGATACGAGAATTGTTCAATAGAAACACGTTTAGAGGCTGTAAAGCATTTTTTATTCAACGATTTTAAAAGAAGTCTCCATTAACATTAAGGCATGAGTCCCACTGTTGCACTAATCTGTAGATTCCCTGCTGGTAAAATCCTTGCGGCTCTTTGCGGAACCATTCGATAACTCAGCGTTCGATTTGGACCGCCGTCCTTTTAGTGATTTCTTTGCACGAGGACCAGTCGGGAGTGTAAGGTGGACGTTGTAAGACTTCCCACTTCATACGACCAAGCAAATCTTGAACTGTCTGGGCTACATGGGGTTGAGCATTATCATGCAGAAGAATGTGAGCTTTGTGAGCTTCCCGGGACGTTTATTCTTGATGCTGACCCGTAAGCATTTTAAGCTGTCAGCATATCGCTCAGCGTTGATGTTGATACCAGATTATTTAAAATCTAAGAGCAGCACACCCTGATAATAAAAAAATACGGTCAGCATTACTTTTCCTGCCGAAGGTTGGGACCGACATTTTTTCGGAGATTGTGCATGCTTCCACTGCATACTCTGACGTTTGGATCTGGTTCGTAGTGATAACACCAAGACTCATCACCGGCAACAATTTGGTGTAGAAAAGCATTACTTTGTTGTTGATAGCGTATCAAATGCTGTAATGAGAAGGTCAAACGCAAATTTTTCTGCTCATCAGTAAGCAGTCGTGGAATCGAGCAGCAAATTTGTGATAACCAAGACTATGAATAATGGAATGAACAGTTCTCACGCTGATGCTCAACACTTGAGAAAGTTCTCTAACTTTGATGCGCCTATTTGAGCGTAAAGCAGTTTCCAGCTGTCTCACATTTTCATCTGGTGCTGCAACACTTGCAGGTTCGGGACAGACCAATTCTTTAGTGGATTCTTTTCCTTGTCAAAATTTATTGCACCATTCAACCAGTGCCGTATGAGAATACCTATAGTCACCATATATAGCTTTCATTCTCGTATAAATTTTCATTGGCTGACGCCCCTCACCGGCCAAAAACTGAATAACGGTACCACGCAGATTACCTTTGGACGGATTTTCTATCATAGATACCATTTTCAACCCAGTAGCAACGCTTAGAAAAGAGCAAAGTGCAAATATTTTTGACAGACGTGTCAGTAGTACTTAAACAGACAATATAAACAAATGAATTCCGTTGCCATGGCGACGAAGTCACGGCTGCGCGGATCAAACGTGTTTCTATTGAACAATCCTCGTATGTATATAAAAAGGGATTGTTTTAAAACCTGATTAAATTTTAATCCATAAAACTATTCTCTTTTAGTCAAACGCCTATCGGTTAATTTTACAGTGAAGTTTGTGTTTGTGATTTAGGATAAGTATACGAAGAGTGCGTACAAAACAGACGTTGAAGCTGGTAGTAAGTTATTATGTTTAACGTTAAATACTTAATAAAATCAAACATCTCAACAGTCGTGATAAGCCGTAATGTTGAGGTACGTACTGTAGTCATTGGCTGGGGAAACTGGAGCTTTATAACACGTGTGCGAAAGAGACATATAGGCCTAATCAAGTTACGTCTATTCAACACCTATTCAAGTTACGTCAGTATGGATAAAATTAAATTTTAAATTTACCAATTTTATCCATCTTGTGACTTTGTCTAGTGCCGATCACGACGCATTTCGAGACATCATCATTTCGAGGACTCATCGTCAACTTTTTCTCTCTGGAGAGGTTGTCAAACAATTAAATAAAGAAAATTAAAAACTGTTTTTCAAAACCGCTTTTATTTAAAATAAATTGAATAACAAATATACTAAAAATAATTATTTTAATCTAAATAAAATGAACTTGAAGCGATTCTTTCAAAATACAACATCTTAGATTTAAGATCATTAGTGACAAAAACGTGGGCTCTCCTAACCATGAAATGTAGTTTTCAAGAAGCATACGGTCTTAAACGATCTGTGTTGTCTTTTATATTTGTATGTAAAACCTACATATACGACTTTAACTGACGTCAATCTACGTCAATCTATAGAAGTATAACATTCATCTATAATTCATCGTACTTCAATTTCCAAATTTGTTTAATTCTTTATAAAAACATGATAAGCCCCAGACGATTTTTTAATTTGTTTTGATGATGATGCGCTAGACACAATAGTATTTGTTTTGATGGCACCTACTTATAGACAAAATTAGTCACGGAAGTGTGTATATTTCTTTTTCAACTGTAAGGATGTAGATGGTGTACTCTGAACTTCTAAAACTGCGTAACTATTTATTTGCAAACTAATGTGTAAAGCACTAAATATTAAATTGTTTATACTAAATATGGATGGCATTATGGGGAACTGTGTCAGTAACATAGGAAAATTTCTCGTCTGAAATGCTTAGCAGCATCGCCAATGCGTCACATCAAATATATATGCGATTCAGAAATATAAAGTGACCCTAAAGTTTGTAAAGTGGAAGAACAATTAACGAAAAATAATGAAGAATATGAAAAAACTTGTTAAATAAGTAACAATTTTATACCACAGTGGCAACATGGAAAGAATATTCTTTTGTAAATTGAATGTTGCCAGAACGATTGTAGAGGCTCCTAACATTGTTTCCACAATCTTTGACTCCTAGCAAATGTGTCTCTTTAATATCATACTACACTTTTTTGAATCAATATGAATTACCTAGAACCATTGTTTCTCTGTGCAAATGTCACTCTGTCGACACAGCTTTCGAATGCAGGGGGTTCCCTCTTCCTTCGGTGGCATCGGCACTGATAGTTGGGAAATATGAGTATTGCCTGGCCGAACGGTGAAGGGTGTGTATCCTGACTCGTAGTAGCAACTTAAAAACGGGAACCCCTGCGCAATCCCTGCCCAGTAGCAGTGTCAGGCCTCTCACACCAGTCCATGATGTCCACTAAGTACACAGCTGAATCTTAGTAGCTTCGATCTCGCCCGCTTGCTCTACCCTCTTCGGCAGGCTGCGGTCCGAGGAGTCGGCGGAGTCCTATGTTGGCGCGAGAAATAGTGGGAGGTCACGGCACCCTGTCTTACCACTGGAAGATAGTATCTTCTTCATCACATTCTAATATCTACAGACGGATGAACCCTATTGCAACCAGTTAATCGTAAATGGTTAAACGCCCTCCAAAATGTTCTCAATACTAGCAAACTATTTTTAAACCTAACTTTCAGTAGTATGTGATTATTTTCTACACAACGTTTTGACCTTTCTCTGATCGTTTTCAGGTGCATCACGTATTTAATATAATAATTTAAAACCAACTACCTGACAGAATTAGCAACAACAAGCAGAAATCGCCAAAAAAATAAATATAGTAAAAACTAACACTAAATGTAAAATAAAAGTGACAGACAACCATTAACAAAAGCCTGAAACCATTAACAAACCATCTTCTTGTTCCCGAAGCTCGCTGCGCAATTCGGGAATCAGAAAACTGAAAAAGGTTCGCATTACAAAAAACACCAGAAATGTACGATGGTTAAAGAGTTTTACTAAAGAGTGGTTAAGAGATTCAGTATTTCTAAAAATCGAATTGTATACGTTCATTGTTTTCCTTGCAGTGGCTTTACTGACAATTTTCGTCATTGGTAACTTTAAGGATTAGACCTTGCAACCTGTTTCGACTCCAAAATGCTCCTCTTTCTAGTGCGGCCAAAAAGAAGCTGCATCTTCTGAAAGGTGTACACTGGAAAGGTAGATTCAGCAACCACATGATCGTGTCGTCGCTTACAATTAACATAAACTCATTCGAGTTAGGAGAATGGCGAGCTCCTCCCAACAACATCATTTCTAAGTCAACCTCGTTCAATGGATCCGTTAACAGATTGGAAGAACTTTCTCCTGACTGGTTTCATCATTCAACTTAATTACCCATATCTTACACCCGTATAATAACGCTCGTAACTCTATCGTTATATAAAATTTCAGTTGTGTCTCCTTTCTAAAATACCTTTTCAGTGTCCTCCCGTTCTAGATAGTATAGCTACCTTATTCCGATACCCCTGTCAAGGCCATAAGTAATACCACAAACCAGGTATCTGAAGTGGTTTACTTGTCCCAGGGAAACGATATCCAAACAAATCATTAATCTTATGGTGCCCTTAGCACAAAATGTGATTTTATTAGTTTATATTTTAAAGTTTTATATTTGTAGTGTTTTGATAATTGGTAGCAAGCTTGCTGTCTGCATACCATTTCACTAGACTCTGGTATAATCTGATCGTCAGCAAATTAGAACGTATATTTAATTCTCCTAATTCCTCTAGATACTCTGGCTTTCCAGAGTTTGATTATATCGTCAAGTACAGATTAAACAAAATGAGGGGCGTATCACAACATTGCCTCCCTACTTGATTTATTTGAATCTGTTTAATTAGCAGTGGCAGTTGCAGTACACCGATATACTCTATTAACAATTTCTATGCAAAGCTTATTTTTTTTTAAGTACTGCCCGTGACTTAAGTCTAAAAATTCTGACTCACTTGGTCATTAAAAAAATTCCAGAGTCTCGATTGGATAACGACAAATGCAACAAAAATGATGGAAGTCTATTGTATTGTGACAATTAATGTGATTAAAAAATACTAACTGTATAAACATATTCTGACGCGGAACACAAATTATTAAATTTTTACATTACTGCATTAATTGCGCTATTATTTAACCGGGCTCTTAGTTGATTGCGCTATTAGTATATCTCGCTATTAGTTAATAACGCTATTATTTAATCGGGCTATTAGTCAGTCGGTCTCTTGGTTAATCGGGCTATTAATTATTTGCGCTATTAGCTAATTTCTCTATTAGTTAATCGGGCTATTAGTTAATAATTGCTCTATTAGTTAATCGAGCTATTTGTTACTTGCGCTTTTAGTTAATCGGGCTACTAGTTAATTACGCTATATGTTAACCTGGGTATTGATTAATTGCGCTATTATTTGATTGCTCTATTAGATAATTGCGCTGCTAGTATATCGGACAATTAGTTAATTGGACTATTAGTTAATGGGGTTATGGGTCAATTGTTCATTAAGCTATTAGTTAATTTAGCTATTAGTTAATTTCGTTATTAGTTAATCGGACTATTTGTTAATAGGACTTATGGTTATTTGCGCTATTAGTTAATCGGGCGAATAGTTAATTGCGTTATTAGTTAATCGGGCTATTAGTTAAATGGGCTATTGGTTAATCGAGCTATTTGTTAATTTGGATATTAGTTAATAACGGCACTAATAGATAATCGAGCTATCAGTTATCTACGCTATTAGTTAATCTGGGTATTAGCAAATTGAACTATTAGTTAATCGGGCTATTAGATAACTTCTCAATTACTTAATCACGCTGTTAGACAATAGATCTATTGGTTCACCTGGTATTAGTTATATCAGCTATTATTTAATAGGGTTAATAGTTAATTATGCTATTAGTTAATCGGTCTATCGGTTTATCCTGGTATTAGTTTTAGAGTTATTATTTAATTGCTCTACTACTTATTTGGGCTATTAGTTAATTACGCTATTAGGTTATCAGGCTATTAGTTAACAATTGATCTATTATTAATTCAAGCTATTTGGTATTTATGCTATTAGTTAATCGGGCTGTTAGTCAATTGCGCTAAATGTTAATCGGGCTATTGGTTAAACGCACTAATTTTTGATTGCTCTATTAGGTAATAGCGCTACTAGATTATCAGGCTATTGGTTAATTTCGATGTTAGTTTTTCAAGCTATTGGTTAATCGAGCTATTAGTTAATTAGATATAATAGATATATTAGTTAATTGCGCTATTACACAATCTAGCTATTAGTTATTCGGGCTATTAGTAAATTGCTCAATTACTTAATTGCGCTATTAGTTAATTGGGCTATTTGAAAATCGACATATATTTAATTGCGCTAATATTTAATCGAGCTACTAGTTAATTACGCTATTCGATAATCGGGATAATCGGGTTATTAGTTAATAGGGATATTAGTAAATAGTTCTATTACTTAAATGAGCTATTTGTTAATCGCGCTGTTATTTAATCAGGCTATTGGGTAATTGCGCAATTAGATAATCGCCCTATTAGTTTGTCCCGCTGTTAGTTAATATGTCTATTAGTTATTTGCTCTATCAGTTAGTTGAGTTATTAGTTAATCGGGCTATTAGTTACTAGCGCTATTAGTTAATCTGGCTGTTAGTTGAATGCACAATTTATTAATCGCGCTATTTGGTAATCGGGCAATTGGGTAATTGCGCTATTATTTAATTGAGTTATTAGTTAATTGCGCTATTAATACATTACGCTATTAAATTAATCGTGCTATTAGGTAATTGAGCTATTAGTCAATCTATCTGTTGGTTAATTGTGCTATTAGGTAATTGGTCTGCTATTAGGTAATCAGACATTTAATTAGTTAATATAACTGTTATTTAATTGAGCAATTCGTTAATCGGGCTATTAGTTAATTGAACTATTAGATAATCGGTCTATTGGTTAAATCACTATTAGTTAATTGCTCTAATATTTAATCGGGCTAGTTTGATTGCGCTGTTAGTTAATCGGGCTATAAGTTTATAGCTCTATTATTTATTTGCGCTACTAGTTTATCGGGCTATTAGTTAATAGCTTTTTTAGTTAATAGTACTATTAGATAGTTCCTCTATTAGTTAATAGAGCTATTGGTTACTTGCGCTATTAGTTAATCCGGGCATTACTTAATTGGGATATCATTTAATAAGGTTTCTACTTAATTGCGCTATTTATCAAACGGGCTAGCAGCCAATTGCGCTATTACGTAATAGATGTATTAGTTAATTGCGCTATTAGGCAATCGTGCTATTAGTTAATTCAGCAAATAATAAATTGCGCCGTTAGTTAACCGGTCCATTGGTTAACCGGGCTATTGTTTATTTACGCTTTTAATTTATCAGGCTATTAGTTAATTGCGCTATTATCTATCGGGCTATTAGTTGATTGCGCTATAGGGTTATCGCGCTATTAGTAAATAGGTCTATTGGGTAATAGGGCTATTAGTTATTTGCACTATTAGTTAACCCGGCTATTATTAAATTTGATTGCTCTATTAAAGAATTGCGCTACTAGTTAATGGGTTTATTAGTAAATCGGGCTATTAATTGCGGGAATTAGTCAATCGGGGCAATAGTTAATTGCGCTACTAGTTAATTGGAGTACTGGTTAATTGAGCTATTATTTAATAGAATTATTATTTAATTCAGCTATTAGTTAATTGCGCCATTAGGTAATCGAGCTATTACCTAATTGAGCTATTTGTTAATTAGGCTAATAGTTATTCGCGCTATGGAATAATCGGGCTATTAGTTAATTGCTCTATTAGGTAAACGTGATATTAGTTAATTAAAACTAATTGTAAATCGGGCTGTTTGTTATTTGCGCTATTAGTGAATCAGTCTATTGGCTAATACGGCTATTAATTAAATGCGCTAGTAGGTAATCGAACTATTAATGAATTGCGCTTTTAGTTAATCGTACTATTAATTCATTGCTCTTTTATTTAATCGTGCTATTAGTTAGTTCCGCTATTAGTTAATTGGACTATTAGTTAATCAGGCTATTTTTTAATTTGTCTATTAGTTAATTGCGGTATTATTTAATCCGGCTATTAATTAATAGAGCTATTATTTAATTGTGCTCTTGGTTAATCCAGCTATTAGTTAATTATGATGTTAGTTAATAAAGCTTCTACCTAATTGCGCTATCAGTTAAACGGGCTAACAAACAATTGCGCTATTATTTAATTAGTCAATTAAATAATAATAACTCACTATTTATTAACTAATAAAGACTAATTAAATAATTAAGTAGCCGATTGCGCTATTAGTCAATCGTGCTATTATTAAATTGCGCTATTATTTGTCCGGCCTATTGGACAATCAGGCTATTAGTTAATTGCGCTATTAGTTATTCGGTGTATTAATTAATTACGCTTTTAGACAATCGACCTATTAGTTAACCGGGCTATTATCTGATTGCTCTATTAGTTAATTGCGCTATCAGTCAATCGGTCTATTTGTTAATCGGGGTAATAGTTATTTGCGCTATAATTTAACGGGCTATTAGTTAATTTCGGTGTTAGTGAATTAATAATAATTGTTAATAATTGTAAATATTTTTTAATAATTGGGCTATTTGTTAATAATTGCTCTATTATTTAATCAAGCTATTCGTTATTTGCGCTATTAGTTAATCTGTTTATTATTTATCTGCTCTATTAGGTAATCGCGCTATAGTCAATTGGTCTGTTGGTTAATCGGGCTATTAGTTATTTGTGCTATAAGTTAATTTCTCTTTTACTTATTGGGGTTATTAATTAATTACGCCATTATATTATCGGGCTATTAGTTAATAATTGCTCTATTATTCATTCGAGCGATTCGTTATTTGCGCTATTAGTTAATCGGGCTATTAGTTAATCGAGCTATTAGTTAATTGCGCAATTATTTATTCGAGCTATTAATTGATTTATATATTAGTTAATTGCACTATTAGTTAATCGGGCCATTATTTATTTGAGACATTAGTAAATATGGCTATTAGTTAATTGCGCTATTAGCTAAACGGTCTCTTGTTAATCGGGCTATTTGTTATTTGCGATATTAGTTAATCAGGTTATTGGTTAATCCATCTATTAGTTAACTAGCTTTGGCTAGTTATGAGCTTCATCAGAGGCCGCCTTGTCGGACACGTCATGGGCAAAAAATATTCAAGAATTCAAGAATACCGTTTTCTGTCCGTATATAATGAAATGAAAGACAAGTCTTAAAGCTTTAAAAAAGAAAAGCTGTAACAGAAACAAAGCGTATTGAGGAGTAGAAAAATGTGTTAGAAAAACAAAGTTCTAGCAATGCCAGAAAACTGTTATAAGTATGTAAAGAAAGAATGCTTACTCAATAAAGACGCACCGCAGTCACCAATTTTGAGCGGTATTAAGACGTTAATGAAACAGAAATAGTTTTAAAATATTAATTGTATTACTGACATTTGAATATTAAAATAAATGTTAATTTAATATGTGTAATACTTTTTTAGAGTATAAAAGTGAGTATTGTAAGAGATAAATCAACACGGTCTTATATACAACTACATCGACTGTAAATCTGTTAGCGTTAAAATGGTAATGCATGGAAACAAAAATAAAATACCGTTTCCGTGTTAAAGAAATGTCTTTTTATTAAGTCAAAAATTTGTTTATAACTAGGCTTACTCTATATTTAGGAATTAATGATTGATTACGGCTTCGTTTGCTGTAAACATATATTTTAATGTTGCACTGAAAATTTTCAAAGTTTTCAAAAAGTTGAAGCAAAGACTCAAGTTAATATTTACTTAGATTTTAAACACAGAATTTAGAATTTAGAAATATGATTGTGTGGTAACTGTACGATAGTACGATGTCTGTTATAATGGCTTGATACTGAAGTTGACCTCAAGCGTTCCTTAATTGACAAATGGGGTGTTTATCTTTAGGAAAATGAAATAATTTAAACTAAAACTAATTTATATTCAAGATAGAAATAAAAAAGAATAATAATTAAAATAAAAAAAAATATATTTACTTTTGCAAAGCATGAGGTGTAACAGATATATGGTTACTATCTTAAAAAAACAGGACACTTCTGATACATTTTATGATTGCTGCAATGCTTTTTTTGTAAACTAGATTACTGCGTTCTGTTCTATTAACTAATTTTTTGTAACTTGCCCTGATAGTATTGTTACTTTGTTTCCCAATAACGAGAAAGTCTCTCGTAACTTAGTTACGCCGTTCCTTCCGGCTATGCGTAGAACAAGCCACATCACATTTGTGTTTTACGAATCAAAACGATGAGACGTGTTATTGCTAATTAGTGTAAGGTGTTAAGTGAAAATTATTGTGTGCTAACATTTTTAATTGGTGACTTGTTCAATTTTTACTTCCATGTTCCGTAAGGAAATGGAAGCATCGTGATCGCGTAAACAATCATGTTCAAGATAAGGGCTGATTCTGATTGTACTACCCTCAAAACCTGAAGAAAAGTCATTTTACGAAATTTTCTGTGTCCATATGTAGAATTTTTTTGGCAAATGATAACCGCCGCAAATTTTTTGCATGTGTACCCGAATTGTAGAGGACTATTAGTTTTGGTGAAGATCGGTTAAGGGGGAAGGGTAGTTTACCTGAAAAGTTTTGCGTTTTAACAAGAGTAAAGTACTTAATTTTGATAAATAAAGTATCCTGAAGAGAAGGTCATAATAATTCACTGCAGAAAGGTAGATGAAAAGGGTATATCTATCTATAAATGAAAAGGGTAGTTGAAGAGGAGGGGTTATTTTTCGAAAGCTACCTTTTTGATGTCGAATAAAATAGTTCATTTTGAAGGATAAGGTAGCTTAGTAATTACATATAATGAAACTATTACTGAATAAAACTGTAAATATCAAAAATGGTGTTATTCGGTTGAGGAGGAGGGGTAGTTTATCTGCATTGTTTTGTGTTTTAACAAGAGTAAAATACTTAATTTTGATAAATAAGTGGGCTGAAAATAAAGTCATATTAACCCACTGTAAAATGGTAAATGAGGTATCTCTAAATGGAAAGGATAGTTGTAGGGAAAGGGGTGATTTTTTGAAAATCACTTTTCTGATATCTAGTAAAGTACGAGTAATTAATTTTGATGGATAAGTTACCTTAGCAATTACATATGATAAAACTATTACTCTATTAAAGTGTAAATATCATTAATAGTGCTGATCGGTTGAGGAGGAGGGATGATTATCACCGTAGTTCAGTTTCTTTATAAGAATGAAATACATAATTTTCAAAGTAAGGTGATTCGAAAATAACATTATATTAAACGACTACCCCATAATAACAAAAACATCCATAAATAGTAATAATTGTTTAAGAGCAGGGAATATTTTTTTGGAAATTATCGAACCGAATTCAAGTAAATGATTTTAAATATAAATCTTAGAGCATGGAAGTCATGTATGGCTCTCCATACCGATTTTTTATATGTGTACAACGTTATCGGCAACAAAGAAGTAGTTTGTATTGAAACATTCTATTTCAAATTGTCAAACATAAAACTCGATTTGTAAGGAACACGTCTAACTTGTGTAGCTGCAAGCCTGAGCTATTCTACCTCAATATTGTATACAGTTTTTACAAATTTTCTCTCGATGGTGATTTTACTTACAGACGTGCTAACTATTTAATGTAAAAATATTTACCGACTTTACTGCTACAACTGACAGACATGGGAAGAACGGTGATCACGCCGCTGGTCATGGCTTGAGCAGTAAGTAGGCCTGTTATGAAATCAACAACAGTTTCATTCTTGATTTTACTTCCATGTTCCGTAAGGAAATGGAAGTATGGTGATCGCGTAGGATGACTATCTGCGTAGTTCAGTTTTATTATAATAATGAAGTACCTAATTTTTATAGATAACGTGACTAAAAAATAACAATATATTAAACGACTACCCCATAATAACAAAAATATCTATAAATATAAATCTTAGAACATGGAAGTCATGTATGGTTCTCCACACCGATTTTTAAACAGAAGACATGACACTTTATTCTTTTTTTTTATTGTTTGTTACGGTAGTTGGTATTGGGTGACAAAAAACTCCAAGAATTACTGTTTACGAGTGTCTTTCTTTATCGTAAGCGTTGATAAAGATAGGAGTAGGAGTAATGATTTTTTTGGTACCAGTTGTGGTCCGTGCGACCGTCGTTGGGTATTTACTGCATTTGATGTGATTGACTTTTATATTTTTACTTATAAAAAATAATTTATTGAACTTAACTGTTGGTAAAACGCTGAGGCTGTAGAAATCGGATATACGAACAACTGTTTAACTTTAACAGATCAGTAGACAGTGATGAGAATTATAGTAACACAAACGCTGCCAACCGTAGGCTGCTCGTTGCAGCAACCACTTCACCGAAGTTAGTTAATTAATGTAAATAATTGCCACACTTAAAGTTCAAACGTTAGCGCCGTTTTAAAACTGACAAATGACTTCTGTTCCAACAAATCAGGCGGAAAAATTGTTTATGTCAAGAAACTAATTTACGCAAATCAGGTTGAATTTACGAGTGCAGATTAGAAAGGTTTTTGATTAAAATAAATCTAGGATTTAAAGAAACTTTACTCGTGGTAAATTTAGTTTTTAAGAACGCATACCTTTATTACCTCTATTTGTGCATCTCATAATTATAATTGATACCGTTAGTGTATTTGTTGCGTTGTAAGTAACGTCTTTCAGCATAAAAACCATAAAATTATAAAAATTTTGTCGTTTAAAGAACTGTGCAAGCTGTTCACAAATATAATGTTTATCATGATAAATTGGCTACCTTTAAAACATACAAACGCCAGTTCTCCACAGAAGAGTTGCTAATTTGTGTAAATTTTTACATTATATCAATTATTTTTGTATTATTTGTAATCTTACACGTCAGTAACATTTTATTTTTACTCTCTTACAGCTTTCAAAACTGTAAATACCGAATGTTTTAATTTTTGCTTCTTTTAGCGTGCTTTGTTAAGCGCATGACTATAACACAGAATGTAAAAATTTACTAACGTGGTTACAGAAATATATCTCTTTATTGTTCAAAGGTACACTAAATGTTTGCTCAACCTTGAACGTGAGTATGGGACTTCACTCATAAATATGGAGACGCCATACAATTTTCAAGATTTTTTCTGTACATAATGATTAGGCCTGTGGCACATTACGTAGAGATCAGATAGAGAATATTCTCACTACCCACAGTTTATCCTTCCACATTTTGGTTGCTTACATGCTGCCCTCCTGTGCATGTTAATTGTATGTGCTGAACTGTGCTGACTAGCTGTATAAAATCACATGGTTTTTACCTTGTTAGAACTGGCCTCGTCAAATCACACAATTCATATTCACTGAAGTTTGTTTATGTTTGCTCCAGTTGTCATTAATGTGCATGATTTGACTCTACTTTCTTTGTTGACACCAAAACTTTTAGCGCAGAAGAATTCATGATTCTTGTTAACAGTACACCGTTAATTCAGTCTCAGATCGTGGTGTCTTACCGTTCCTTCAGAAACAATAAATTTATTAAACTGTATAGTTCTTGCAGTCCTTCTGATTTGTTGACTGGATAAATATTAGATTATACGTCAACAATACTTGCCACTGTTTACGCAAAAGTTTAATTTAATTTTCTGAGTCTTTAGAGATTTTTGTGTGTGTAGTATATCATCCTTCTCCGACGGAGTCCGTGCTAGAATTTAGTTACGGGTAATTTTGGATACGTTGTTGATGTGCAAGCGTCAGACTATGTGCTGCCTCCTAAGCGCGCGTATCAGTTGAATATCTGAGTTAGTTTTATTGTAGGTGAAAATACATTACAAGATATAACACAAGACTACGGCAATACCTACACTTCTAGTACTAGTGGTATCTCCTATAACAGATAACGACTCTGTGAGAACTCCTAGTAAACAACAAAGCAAAATAATTGATAATAATGGTTAATTTTTAGAACAAAGAATATAACGTGTCCTTTATAAAATATAGGCCTATTAGAATCTTTAATGTTATAAATCAAAGACATGAAAGTAACGATTGAAAGAAAAGAAGAGAAAATTGAACCAAGAGAAATGTAGGGAATTAACAAACAAGAAGTGATGGGGAAACAGGCACAGAGGGAGAGAGAGACAGACAGATAGACAAACAGACAGACAGGCAGAGAAGTACACAAGGAAATCAAGTAGACAGATACACAGAAACAGTAATGTGAATTCTAAATACAACAGTACTTTGATCTACCGGGAATGTTCTTGCAATTCGGTCACGTACAATTCACACTTCCAACGATTTTGTTCAAATGTGAATAGAATCTACTTTGATGACTGTAATTAGTCTTCGACGTCACACAGTAGTTTAGTAGTTTACACGTAATTGGCGGAGGGGGCGTATACGCTCACTACTGATTTTTCTTGTACGTACCAATAATCAGCACAATTGGGACTTACAATTTCTACCCAACGTCTGTTACAACCATTAATTTTAATTTATAAGGCTATATTGACGGAATGTTAACCAAAATTATTTTGTATTGAACACAAGTATATCAGTGAATTATAAGAATGTAATTACATAAGATGTATTTATGATTTAAAAATTATTTTTAATAATTTAGTAGTAGTAGTTACCCGAAGTGGTTGTGGAATCGATAATTTTTCGTCGTGTTTCAATCTCAAATTCCTTTTCCAGAATGTGTGGCATACATTTTTTAACGTGAATAATAAAACAATGGTTACTAATGTATAACAATTTTAATAATGTATAGATTTGTGTGTAGCTTAGTTATTCGTTTGTTTATATTATTTTTTACCGACAGCAATAAATATTAACAATATTTTTCAATTCATATCAAATATATACGGACCTGAAGTTTGAATATGCATTATCAAAACCTGGAAAGAAAATTTAGTATTTGAATTGTAGACATATAACTGGCAACAACATTGCTGGCTGTTAATATAAGAGGATGTTAAGAAATATGATTGTTGCGGTTTGGAAGCTCTTGAATAATCGCGAGTTATTCCAAAGACGCTAAGCAGGAAAGGCTGGATTGCATTAGAAAGAAGTGGACTGTATTGCGAATATTGAACATGCGTTTATTGACAATTTTAATTATTAGTTATGATCGGCACGTGCGGATGCATTTGGGGCAATAACGCCCGAAAATTAATTTTGAATGAAATCGTGGTCCATTGTAGATGGACGCAGGTAAATTGAATTAAATAGAATCTTATGAATGCATATTAAAAAATATCCAGAAGCCGCGGCTGGAAGAAAAGTGTTTAACGAGAGATGCGCTCGGAGCCTTGTTAGAAATTAAACTAAACTTGCCTGTAGCCGTCGGTGAGGACCGGCTGCAGCGTTTGATAAGCGCGTGACGTCATCCGCGCGTGCCGCATTGCGGCGGTACACCGCGTACAGCTGATAAACAAGTACAAAGTTTAAACATACTGCCCGCCAAAATCGGGACTATTTTGTACATTAAAGGTTAACTGGGGACAGTATATTACAAACATTATCAATGTATATATATAAACAATACATAGTACACTTAAAGGCTTACACATAAAATATGTAGAAAACAAAATTCATTAAGCTAGCACAAAGCTTAAGTCAAAACAAAACAATTTCTGTGCTAGAAAGGTACAAAAAATAAAAAATCATGATAAAAACGAGCCTTTACATAACTAAACATGATCTCTCTTGAAGCATAACATGTGGATAAGAAATACATACATTTAAACCTTGACAAACGTAAATAACAACCTTAAATTATATAAGAGAAATCATCTTGCTCACTGCTTCATATATAGTAATAGAAATAATAGAAACATAATATTATCATAATCATATCAAAGTTCAATGGTACATGACATTGAAAAATACAATACACACGTAGAATGATTGGCACTATAAGGAACACTTGTAGTTCTCAGAATTTGAATTACATAAACATATTGACAATGCACAACATCCATAAATAATTGATAGTACATATGAAACACAGTCACTGTTGCAGTAATAGCTAGCGGCACGTAAACAATATTACAATGTTTATGATACAATTGACTTGTATGCTCGCCCGGGGAATGTCCCGGGCGTGGTCCATGCAATGTGACACGCACACACTCACACACACACACACACACACACACCTCGTATGGCACGCATACGATTAGCTTGTTGCCACCGGAAGGGGGCATAATTTGTGGATGGGTCGGCGTAAGATACCTAGCGCGGTGCGAACTTCTGCGACGCGTACTAAGGAATCTTGACCCGGAAAAACATTGGTAATTACCCCACGCTTCCATTCTAGAGGGGGGGAATTGTCATCCAAAATGAGGACAAGCTGTCCGACATTCAAATTCCTTAACGGGGTGCGCCATTTATTGCGCTGCTGCAGCTGGTGCAGATAATCCCTAGACCACCGTTTCCAGATGGTCTGCGTAAATTTTTGGAGCAGAAGCCATCTGCCCAAATGACTATTATTGCTTTGGGTATAGTCGGGTTCCGGTAGTGCCGTCAGTGGAGCACCGACCAAAAAATGAGCAGGTGTTAATGGTTCAGGGTCTCTAGCATCGTCGGACACCGCGCATAACGGGCGTGAATTAAGGCAAGCCTCAATTTGAGAAAGAAGAGTAGAATATTCCTCAAAATTCAATATCGTACCGCCTATTACGCGACGTAAATGAAATTTAACACTCCTTACACCACTTTTCCACAAACCACCGAAATGAGGGGCTGAAGGGGGGATAAAGGACCATTTGATACCATGGAGACCGCAAAACTCCAGAGAATATTGCTCAACTTCCTTGGAGGTTAGAAATTTGTACCAGTCATGCAAAGTGTGGTTGGCACGACGAAAATTCGTGCCATTATCCGAAAATATCTGCGCGGGAATACCTCTGCGCGAGACGAACCTTTTTAAAGCCGCTATAAAGGCGTTGGAAGTGAGATCCGACACCAATTCTAAATGGATGGCCCTAGTACACATGCATATAAATAGCGCGATGTATGCCTTGGTCGTGGACTTAGAGCGCTGCCCGCCATGGCGCAAAAGCACAGGACCGGCGTAGTCCACGGCCGACTGTGAGAATGGCCTAGAAGGCGTGACCCTTGAAGGGGGTAACTGACCTAGTAGTTGATTCGCGCCTTTAGCCCGGAAACGAAAACAAGTGACACACTTATGTATCGCTGAGCGGATATAGGATTTGTCGTGTATGATCCAATACTTTCGTCTAAGCGAAGCTTGAGTTGATTGCACTCCAGCGTGCAACAAACGGATGTGTTCGTGTTCAATTATTAATCTCGTGAGATGAGAGTGCGGGTGCAAAATTATTTGGTGTTTACTCTCATAGCTAAGTGGGGAGAATTGCAAGCGGCCTCCCACTCTTAAAATGCCCGATTCATCCAGGAATGGGTTGAGAGCAAGAATTTTACTACTGCGAGGAAGGCACCGGCGTGCCTCAAGTTCCATAACTTCTATGCCGAAATGCAACTGCTGAGATTGCCGGACAAAAATCAAGAGCGTGTCTGACAATTCCTGAGACGACAAAAAGGACGTGTCTCTATCAACAGCCGCGAGCCTAGAATTGCGAAAAAATCGACGGCAATATGCGAAGACGCGAATAAGCCTCGTAAGTGATGAATAATTTTCAACATAACTATGTGTTGAGGATGCGACAATTAGTGAGGTTTGAACCTGCTTGCGACGTTCCTCCTCAAGGTCGGGAAAAGTACAGGGAGTATTAATGTCGAACGCGCTGACCGGCCATGAAGCTGACTCATGCGCTAACCAGGAGGGACCATGCCACCATTGAGTATGATAGTGCAAGCTACGAGGGAGGCAACCGCGCGATAAGATGTCGGCAGGGTTGTCATTTGATACTACATGACGCCAAGTACCCCTGCTGCTAACAAGACGCTGTATTTCCGCGTCACGGTTGGCCACAAATACCTTCCAACGGGAAGATTGCTGATGTATCCAGAACAACGCTATCATGGAGTCCGAATAAAGATATATTCCGTCAACATTGTAATTGATGGCGTTTAAAACTTTGGACGTTAATTGCGCCAACAATAAACAAGCAGAAATCTCAAGTCGTGGTAGCGTTATCTGTTTCAGCGGAGCGACCCTAGATTTAGCACACAACAAGTTTGATGATATGGCGCCGTTCGAATAGACCGCCCGCACATAAACGCAACACGCGTAACCTTTAGCCGAAGCGTCGGCGAATCCGTGCAGCTGTAAAGAACTAATTGGGTAATTGTTCGAACTCTTAACCGACCTCGTAATCTCAAAATGAGTGTCGGAGACTAATTGAGCGTATAATTCCAACCATTGATTGGCTAATGACCCAGATAGGGGTGCGTCCCAATCTGTGCCCGCCAACCACAACTGTTGCACGAAATGCTTGCAGTAAAATGTGATGGGAGCGATCAAACCTAATGGATCATAGATCCCGGCGATGATCGACAACACGCTTCTCTTGTTGAACACGGTTAAATTATTATCACTCCTAACGGTGTATAAAAAGTTATCCCTTTCAACGTTCCATTGGATTCGCAATGTACGCACGTTTTGACCTTTGCTGAAGTCACGGGTTACTTGGGCGCGAAGGGTCATAATCTTATGGTGGTTAGAGAACCACTTATGCAACGTAAAACCATACCTACTCAACAACTTCACGATCTCGCATTTCATTTCAGCTAAGCCGTTCGGATCATCCGAACCCGTTATGAGATCGTCTACGTAAAAGTCATTTGCTATGGCCTTAGCAGTTGTAGGGTAGTCGGGTTCATTTTCGTAGTCTATCTGAGCCAGACAACGTGTAGCAAGGAAGGAGGCACTAGCAGTGCCGTATGTAACCGTCCTTAACGCGTAATGTCGCAATTCCTTGTGCGGCGCATCACGCCAAACGATGCGTTGCAGGTTTGAATCCTTGGGATTAACAATGATCTGGCGATACATCTTTTCTATGTCCGCAATAAGTACGTATCGGTGGGTACGGAACCGAACCATTATCGAAAACAGATCCTGCTGTATCGTAGGACCGACCATTAAAGTATCGTTAAGGGACAAATTATTTGTGGTTTTAGCGGAGGCGTCAAATACCACGCGCAATTTAGTGGTTAAGCTAGAGTCCTTGAAGACTGCGTGATGGGGCAGATAAAAGATGTCTGACCTGTCAAGCGACAGATCGTATTCATTAAGCGGCGACATGTGGCCAAGTTTCAGATAGTCACTCATGAACTCGCTATAATCCTTATAAAGGATAGGGTTCTGCTTGAACTTGAACTCTAACGATTGGAATCTGCGGATGGCTCCGCGGAGAGAATCTCCCAAATGAAATTTATCATATCTGCGGGGCAGGGATACCACGAATCTCCCATCGCGGTTACGGCTAGTGGTTTCCACGAAATGTTTTTCACACGGCGAGTCCTCAGATCGGGCTTCGCGACTAGAGATCTCCTCCAACTTCCAAAATTCTTTTAGTTGCGAGGAAATCTGATTATCATCCTTACAGACCATAAAGGAAGAAAAAGTTTTAGTTATATCGACGTTGAAGGGTAAGTCACCGGCCAAAATAAATCCTAATTTGGTTTCCTGAATTATAGGAAAGTGTGGTCCGCGTGTAAATTTCATAGGTTCAATTAGTTGGAGAAAATATTGAGCGCCGATTAATATATCGACTTGCGCCGAGCAATGTAGGTGAGGATCCGCCAAGAATATGCGCTTGGGTAAATTCAAAGAGGCAAGATTGAACGACTTCGCCGGTAAATTATTAGTTATACTGGGTAATACGGCACAATGTACGTTTAACGTGAAGGGTTTATAGCGTGAATGTAGTCTTACATTAGTACTGAATTCAGCCTGG
Organism: Magicicada septendecula; assembly: GCA_034769895.1. Classification (NCBI taxonomy): domain Eukaryota; kingdom Metazoa; phylum Arthropoda; class Insecta; order Hemiptera; family Cicadidae; genus Magicicada; species Magicicada septendecula. Next base: position 183,824,053 of record CM068370.1, read on the forward strand.
GAAAGCGAGTTGTTTATACCCGTGATGGGCAGTTGCGATTTAACCAATTGGAGGCCCATTCTGCGGGCGAAATCCATTGTGCAAAAGTTTGCTTGAGAACCGGAATCCAGTAATATCCTAACGGGAAATTTTTTGCCGACCTTATTGGAGGTCATACAGACGGCGGTAGATAACAATACCGATTTATTGGTCTGTGATTTCAGTGAACATTGGTTGTTAACAGAAGTTGCGTCCCTGTTGGGGACATGAATCGTGGTGTGGTGACGCCTAGAACATTTTTTGCATGAGAATTTTGAGGGACATTTTGAGCTTTCGTGTCCCGAACGGAGGCAGTTTAGGCAAAGTTTGTTTTTTATTAACACGTCTTTTCTGTTAGGGATAGACAGCGATGTAAATTGTAGGCAGTCGCTAAGTCGATGTCCACCGTTACACAGCCTGCATAAATTGTTTCTAATATGTGAGTGGAATGCGCCCTTTGGAGTGCTTATCTGTTTAACTGCCTTGCGATAAGGAGACTTATCGCTTTTGTTCAACCTGCTCGTTGGGCTAGTCGCGTTATCGAGATTTTGCAGTAATTTTCTTCGTGAATTTAGAAAATTTATAAAATTATTAAATCAGGGAACTTGTGCTCCGACAAACTCTCTTTCCACAAACGTAAAGTGTAATTGTCAAGTTTTTTGGCTAAATAATTTACGACAATAATTTCGAACGTGTTGACTGGCAGTTTGAGATTATTTAAAGCGTTTATATTGGCAGAGATTTGATCAATAAATTGCGATATGTTAACTTGGGATTCTTGTTGAACTAATGGTACGTCCAAGACATTCCATACGTGATGGGCGGAAACAATTAGCTTACTGTCATGTCTATTCCTCAACAGATCGATAGCCACCGCGTAATTCTCATGAGTGATTGGCAACGATTTTATTACGTTAAGAGCCTCGCCATGTAATGACGAGTGCAAATAGTGTAGTTTCTGTATATCCGTCAGATCTGTTCTGACGTGAATTAATTCGAGAAAAATATGGTAATAATGTTGCCACTCAACAATACTACCCGCAAACCGTGGTAATTTTATTGGTTCCAATTGAATGGGGGGTGTTTTAGACTGTTTACTTTCAGCATTAACTACTGGTTTTTGGTTCATATGCTCAGCTTGCTCCAGCAGGTGTTGCAATTTACATTCTATATTACAGAGATCGTCCTCAGTTTGTACTCTATCACTCGTTAAAACAACGTCCGCTTCCTCAGCTTCGATTTGTGACCGTATCTCATCATATTTGGTGGATAATTCCATCAAATGACGCAGTTTTATTTTCAGCGCATGAGGATCACTGGTTAACAAATCGAAGTTATCCGCGAAAGTATTTACTCGGGATATTGAGGCTTTAATTGTGCCTCGTTTTTTTATTAGAGCCCTTACATCGGCCATTATTACAATTTAAGAGAAAAAAGGAAATATATTTAGAAAGAAATTGAGCATAGAGCATGTGAACCACAAACTTAATTTTGAATAAATTTGAATACGTTTCGGTAGCTAGCGATCGTTGTTTAGAACATAAACTTACTCTCTCTAACTAATCAAGTTTTGTTGGCAATTAAATTATTAAAATTATGAATCTAAATGGTAACAAAGTATATCTTTATCTTTAAAGTTTTAACTGATAATGATCTGCCAACCATTTATTAATTTGTATTGTGTAATGACGGTGTTTGTTTATACAAATGTGTTAAGAAATAACCACTAAAGTGAAATATTATTAAATATCAAATATAAGTAAAGTTTATAGTCACGTGGCCGTCGATCCATTCGTGATGAAGCTGGCTTCGATCCCGTTTGGAGCTGTTACACCTCCTGTCTCTGCTGGTCAGATGACGCCTCATGTTGTACCCTCCATGAATTAAAGCTATGGAATCTTTTTTGATGACCTCGCAAATGCTGTCCTGCTTTGTCCCGTCGTCTCTGGTCTACTGCTTGGCCGAATCTTTTCGAGATGACTGCGACGTGATTCACAACAATGGTGTCGCTCAGGACGAGAATTATGCCCGTAGGGCGTGATTAAATTCAGATCGGTTGGTCCAGAAATGATGCGTATAAAGAAATGCTGTCGCTTGTGGACCCAAACATGAGCAATCCGTCCCGTGGTGACCAAAAACGTTTTCGTTTTTGGGCCAAAAATATGAAATCCTGCCCGGTGGGACCAAAAATGTTGCGGTTTGGAAGCTCTTAAATAATCGCGAGTTATTCCAAAGACGCTAAGCAGGAAAGGCTGGATTGCATTAGAAAGAAGTGGACTGTATTGCGAATATTGAACATGCGTTTATTGACAATTTTAATTATTAGTTATGATCGGCACGTGCGGATGCATTTGGGGCAATAACGCCCGAAAATTAATTTTGAATGAAATCGTGGTCCATTGTAGATGGACGCAGGTAAATTGAATTAAATAGAATCTTATGAATGTATATTAAAAAATATCCAGAAGCCGCGGCTGGAAAAAAAGTGTTTAACGAGAGATGCGCTCGGAGCCTTGTTAGAAACTAAACTAAACTTGCCTCTAGCCGGCGGTGAGGACCGGCTGCAGCGTTTGATAAGCGCGTGACGTCATCCGCGCGTGCCGCATTGCGGCGGTACACCGCGTACAGCTGATAAACAAGTACAAAGTTTAAACAATGATTGCAGAAGAATATTAAAATTAACGTGAAGAACAATAAGGTTTAGGTCTAGAGTTTTCTGACAAACAATATATTCACAGATAGAGTAATCACAGGCATCGTACTGGAACGACGATCAAACTGGATCGTAGCCTTTAAACAGTTAATAAAATAAACAGACGTTACAAAATTCGTTACTTGCAACCTTGATACTAATTTCAACATCCTAAGACACTTATAATGAAACAATTCTTCAAGTTTGCGATTGTCCAACACACACTAATGTAATTAATGTAACTGATACAATAAATATCATCTAATTAAGTCCGTCGCAATAAATGAATGCAAGTCACCAATTACAGTCACCAAGTCCGCACACAATAATACACCATCATCATCCACGGCCACATCTAGGAATCCCGAGCAGCATGGTTTTCGCGGCGGGAGCTGTTTAAGAAGCCCGGAACACGGCAATATAGCAGGCGACGGGGGTGTCTTTCTTTCCGCACAAACAGCACTTTACACTAAGTCTTAAATTAAATTTAAGTCTTAAATTCTCACAACTTACCACTTAACAAGACACGCGTAATGAATCGCAACAACTAATAACACTTCTTGACACTTCCATTCACAATGAAAGTTTACAGCTGACAACTGGCCTACAGCTTTCAAAACATTTTTCTATTTACACTATAGTTATGTGTCGCGGTAACATCACGAGACCATTTCAGAATAATCTACAACCGTCTAGAAGGTGCAGAAAATTCTTCGTCTGGAACGTGCGAAAAGTTTCGTCATCCAATTGCTCATACATAGGATGATAATATCGTGTAGCCATGCATTTTAGTTATCTCCTTGGCGAAATACTATTCACAGAGTGTGTATTGACAGACAATATATTGTTACGATGCCACTGTTGCAGGGATTGTCGTGTTTAAACAGTAAAAATAAATGTTTGAACACTAGAGAATTCGTTACTCGTAAGTTCAATTAGGGGTTCATAAATAAATATGAACAACAACTTTATCACTCGTAGCCAAAAATTATTATGGTTTACAAATGTTCAACACTAACGTAACGTAACGTAACTAACACTAACATAAATTTCACCTCATCAACTCTGTTAAAAATAAATAATACAAGTCACAAATTAGTACAGATGTCCGCACACAGTAATACACAGAAATAACTTTTACACCAAACAGCTATAAAACTCCAACGCCTAAAACTTTTAATAGCCTCCCTACTCAGTCTGAAAATATTCATAGTCCTGATGACTGTGTATCGTGAAAGAACTGAACGCCATACTGATGAGAAGAATTGAACAGGCAACAGGCGAATCCTCTCTACATCACACTCTCAGCCGCTACCTAATAGGCTACATCTGTAATTTCTCAGCGATACTACGCCAGTTAAGGTTACCCGGTAGGCAAAAAATCCAAAAAATTCACATTTTCTGTTTTTTTCTATTAAATTATAGAGAGTTTCTTTCTGAACATTTTGATATATAATACGTGGTATTTTGGTTGCTATAAAGTAGTGAAAAAAATTATTTATACGGGAATGTACATGAAAACTTAGAATGAGACGCGGAGTTGATGCAGTGAACGTTATTGTTACTATTAGTTCTTATAGTACACAGCTTATAAACTTATATTTTGGTTTCTGTAGTTGGCTATAGAATTTTTGAGTTGGCTAACCTGATCACAGCTGAATTCACAGTCAGCTGTGACTTCCTTGTTGTGATTTGTGAATAAACAAAAATCAACGTAATTTTGTGTTTTTATTAGTTTTATTTTGGTGTTTGTGATATTTAGTATTTGTGAAATGCCTAGAAGACCAAGAAACCGTGCACTGTATTCAAAAAAAGAAGAAATGTAGGTATTCCTCTGAATAATGAAAGCCTAATTGAAGAAAGTAGGACTAGCCATAACCAAACAATTTCAACTGGTGAATATTCACTTGAGCCTAGGGCTAGGTCTAGCCAACCAAAACCAAAAATTTCTGACAGTGCCTCCAAGAAAAAACTTGGTAATATTGATGACAATTATGAAAAATGTAATACAGAACTAAATAAAGAAAACATAATTGTAGACCTAGATTTGTTGAAACAGGCATTACCGCAATCAGTGATGTGTTCTAAATGTCACTCACTTGGTATCGAAGTGCGGAATGTTTCAAACATATGTTTAGCTTCAAAACTTGAAATTTATTGTAATAAATGTAATTATTGCGATGACTTTTCTACCTCTGATAAAGTAAAATCAACAAAATTATTTGAAATCAATGTTCGGCTACCATATGGGTTTCGTGCCATTGGTAAAGGGGGTGAAGCTGCAAAGACACATTGCGGCATTATGAATTTACCAAGCCCTCCTTCAAGGTTTTCACCTTATGTTGAGGTTTTGGGGTCTGCAGCAAAAGATATATGTTTCGAAACAATGAAAGATGATGTGGAGGAGGCAGTGGGAGTGAATGAGGGAGTACGGGATATCCCAGTCGCCATCGATGGCACATGGCAGAAAGGTGGCCATACGTCATTGAACGGAGTTGTGACGACCATCAGTTTTGACACATGCAAGGTTGTTGAAATGTCTATCATGTCAAAACATTGTATTTGCCCTGATAAAGCAAAACATCTTACCACTTGCATAGCTAACTACAGAGGATCCAGTGGGGAATGGAAATTCAGGGGGGTGTTGAAATTTTTAAAAACTCGTGTCTGCATACAGTGGACGTCCGGTATACAAAATATTTGGGTGATGGCGAGTCAAAAGGATTTCAAGCTATACAAGACGTGAAGCCATATGGAAATGAAACATCTGTTAGTAAGTTAGAATGCATTGGCCACATTCAGAAAAGGATTGGCACTAGGCTAAGAAAGCTAAAAGCAAAAAATAAGAGCCTCAAATTGTCAAGTGGTAAAACGTTAGGTGGCAAAAACCGATTATCATCCAGTGTGATTGATCAAATTCAAACATATTGTGGTCTTGCTATAAGTAGTAATAAAAGGTTGGTTCTGGGACAGCCACGCCCCCCTCGTTTGTTTATGTTTACATTTTTTTCACCCTCTCCACCCCCGTCTTCACCTACATAACCGCCGCGCGGTCACCGAACTCCGCGTGTTTGTTTACATTTTTTCAGTTTGTTTAGATTTTTTCTCTCTCGCCACGCCCCCACTCGTCTGTTTATGTTTACATTTTTCCTTCCTCCCCACCCCCGCCTCACCCCGCAGCCGCCGCGCGGTCATCGAACTCCTCGTGTTTATGTTTACGTTTTTTTCACCGCGTGTCCCAGCTTTGCGTTGTTTACGTCCTCTCGTCTGTTTATGTTTACATTTTTTCCTTCCTCCCCACCCCCGCCTCACCCCGCAGCCGCCGCGCGGTCATCGAACTCCTCGTGTTTATGTTTACGTTTTTTTTTCACCGCGTGTCCCAGCTTTGCGTTGTTTACGTTTGTGCCGAGAGAGAATGTTTATGTTTACGTTTTTTTTTCTCTCTCGCCGACGCGCGGCCACCATTTCCTTGGCCGATCGACACGCTGACCCAGTAACAAACGTAAACATAAACACTCGTTCCGACACGTAAACAAAGTAAAGTTGGGACACGCAGTAAAAAAAACGTAAACATAAACATTCGGAGTTCGGCGGCGACCGCCGGAACGCGTCTGTTTGTAAACAAATGTTTAGGAGAAGGGATAATGGCATGATATATTTTTTTATAAGTATTCACGCCCCCTTCGTTTGTTTATGTTTACATTTTTTTCATCCTCTCTACCCCCGTCTTCACCTACATAACCGCCGCGCGGTCACCGAACTCCGCGTGTTTGTTTACATTTTTTCAGTTTGTTTACATTTTTCTCTCTCGCCACGCCCCCCACTCGTCTGTTTATGTTTACATTTTTCCTTCCTCCCCACCCCCGCCTCACCCCGCAGCCGCCGCGCGGTCATCGAACTCCTCGTGTTTATGTTTACGTTTTTTTCACCGCGTGTCCCAGCTTTGCGTTGTTTACGGACGAATGTTTATGTTTACGTTTTTTTCTCTCTCGCCGACGCGGCGGCCACCACGTGCTCGTTGTTTTCCTTGGCTACCGATCGACACGCTGACCCAGTAACAAACGTAAACATAAACATTCGTCCGTAAACAAAGTAAAGCTGGGACACGCGGTGAAAAAAAACGTAAACATAAACATTCGGAGTTCGGCGACCGCCGGAGCGCGTCTGTTTGTAAACAAATGTTTAGGAGAAGGGATAATGGCATGATATATTCTTTTATTCCAGCGGAGATGATATACACCAAACCGCTTATAATAAAGCATTGGTTAACGTTTCCTCCAAGAAATTTCACAAAAATTTTAGCTGTATATCAACGGCCATCTGGCGAGATAGTTATGTTTATAGATTCTTTGGTATTCATGTTTGATTTAATGAGTCTTAAATTAAGTCATGGTTATCCGAAGCATATCCAGTCTTTATTTAACATACAACCGAATAATTTGCATGCGGTATTCAACAGTTATACAGGTAAAACTTATATATTTCATGATGATAATTATTATAGAGAAGTCAATGAGTGTATGTTCACTACTAAATCATGGGGTTATATATCCGATACATTTCCTGGAATACCGCCTAAAATCGATTCATCATTTAGATTTTCTGATGGCAATTTATACTTTTTTAAGAATAACACTGTGTATGTCTTTAATGAATTTACGGGTGGATTAGTTAGAACAGAACAAAATTATCTATCGATATTCGGATTGAAATGTGTAAATGATGATGTACTATACAAATTGAAAGAATTAATATTACAATTGATAATTCAAAAGAAAGACCAATCGATTTCACACAATAATCGATAGTAATATCGATGAAGAAGAATAAAAGTTCAGTTTGTAAATAAAATTTATAAAAATAGAGTTGATATGTGTTTTGTATTATTGTCGACGGATAACCTATAGCCTTCAAATTGATATGGCTCGAATTTTTGTATTGAGATATATTTTGCTGTTGTGAAGAGTGTAATAAATTGTATTATTAACAAACACTGGTTTTATTTTAATTATTCCTACAAAATAATAACAAAGCAAAGCAGATCACAATATTTATTATTATACCATCAAATACATATATAATGAACAGATTATATTAACAAATACATACAAAATGATTATTTGAATAGTTACAAATTTTGTGATAACAAAATAATTGAGATTATATTAACAAGTACATACAAAATAACTATTTGAAGAGTTTCAAATTTTATGATAACAAAATAATTGAGATTATATTAACAAATACATACAAAATGATTATTTGATTAGTTACAAATTTTGTGATAACAAAATAATTGAGATTATATTAACAAGTACATACAAAATAACTATTTGAACAGTTATAAATTTTATGATGACAAAATAATTGAGATTATATTAATAAGTACATACAAAATGACTTTTCTATATATGATTTTAGTAATTAATAACAAACACTAGTTTTATTTTAATTATTCCTACAAAATAATAACAAATCAAAGCAGATCACAATATTTATTATCATACCATTAAATACAAATATAATGAACAGATTATATTAACAAATACATACAAAATGATTATTTGAATAGTTACAAATTTTGTGATAACAAAATGACTTTTGTATATATGATTTTAGTAATTAATAAATGAAAATATTTTAAAAAAAACTTTATTTACATATATTACTATGTTTTTTTGTCAGCAGTTGGAAGTCAGTCCTCCCAACCTATAACAAACAAAAATAATAATTTGTTAACTAAACGCACCAAGAATCCTTTGAAAAAAAAGAGTCATATTTTTTTTTTTAAATTAAACAAAAGATAAACTAAACTTTTAAGAACTAAAAATTGAACCCTATTAACTAAGATAAAAAACTAATAGAGATACGTATAGAATACATTATATATTTTAATAATTACATATTTTTAAAAAAAATGATACAGGAAAGACTTATAAGACAAAATTTTTGGAATAGAGAAATGTAAAAACGACATATGAAGAACCTACTTATTTTACAGGTAACGAATAATTACTGTATATGTATGTTCTTGTGTAGAACATATTATAATAAGTTATTTTACAAGTAACTAAATTACATTGTGAAACTAATATAATCACCTATTTTTTTAAAATAGTAAAAATTATTAAAAAAAAAATACCTTAAAGATGATAATGATCACATCCAAGCTGTGTTATCACAAACTGACATTGCGGCATTACTTTCTTATGTAATGCTATAGGACAATCCTCCGCCGACCACTCCATAAATCTGACTCTACATGTCAGACACCGAACGGTGTCTCCATCGCCTTGATAAACAAAGCCAGCGGCTGCCAGATTGTGAGGGTTTTGATTGCTATTCGGATAAAATCTATGATAATATTTTCTCCGTCCAACTTTCTCAACTTTATAAAACGTCGTTAAACGTTTCAAAAATTCTGCGTGACTATACATTGTAGTAGCTGATATGCTTCTGGATGCTGAGCCACAATTTTTAATCGGTTTATATACACAGAAAATGCATTATCGTCAGTACGTGTTGTAAGTAGAAGGTCAAAAAATTAATTTATTATCGGTTTCATTGCAATTAATACAATCACGTTTCCAGTATGCGTTTTAATGAACGTTTTTTTGTGTAGGAAATTGTTTGAATATTGTCGATATCGTTTTTTTGTTCAGGTATTAAAAATATATACATAAAATGTCATGGTAAATTAAAATATGTTAAAATAATTGAGATATAGTATTCCAAAGTTGAGTAACGTGTTGATCACATTTTAAATGATTATTACAACAAGTATTTTGATATACATCAAACTTTGTACAATTTTTAATACACTCCACATTATTATCATATTCTTCTACTTTTTCACGAAGAAATTTAAATATTTTATAATAACAGATATTAAATTTTTTAAGTCCCATAACCTGAGTATCGTAAATATTAAAAACGATGTTTTTACGTTGATTGTGTTTATTTTGTAACATAAAAAGATGATTCATAGTTCGGCTATAAAGTATCAGCTTGAATGGCTTAATGAATAATGACCGTACGGGATTGTATTTATCCCGTTATCACATAATACTCTCTTATCATCATTATTGCTTAACGCTAATTTATTAATTGATACCGATTCTACTATATGTTTTTGCGATCTTATTAATTTCATAATTCTACGTTTTTCTGTTTCCGAAAGAGTATTATGAAGACAATTTTTGAAATCGTTAAACGAGATCTCGTTATTAATTACACATTTTTTAATTCCTTTTGCTTTCTTTTGAATATTATTGTCACGCGTAGTATACGTATATAATTTCGATCGTAAACCAATAAATTCCTTAATTGGAATACCGTTACATTCATCTTTAAATTTGCCAATTACTTTTTTATTTATAGTAGAATAACATTTATGATCAGGAGGATAATCGCTAGTATCAAAAAACATTTTCAAATCTGGATCTAACATATCTTCGTAAAAATCATTTGTCAATATTTCATAAAACAAACTGTCAGTATCAGTAAATAATAACGAAATTTTGTTTCCATACTTTTTTTTCATTATATCATAATGAAATTCATACATTAAGGTTTTGCTCAATTCTAATACCGCGAAACCTACATAAATTGGTTTATTAAAATAAATAGACGTTTTATTTGATAATACAGCACAAAGTGATTTATCATATATAATTCTGTCTTTGAAAGTCGGCTTAGAAATAAGTTTTAATAATTTTTTATTTTCACTTACAAGATCTAATTTCATTCTTTTTCTTACATTTTCCATACACTTACCAAAGACAGAATTATTTAGCAATTAAAAAAAATCTTTTTCAAACTCGTTTGTTGCAATTCGTCGTTTTTCCGTATTTAAATCAATATACGGTTTTAACCATGGTTTTTGATAAAATTTTAACGTTCTGTGAATTTTAGTTACTTTCAACCCGTGATTGACAGCTTGTTTTAAATTGATATAATGACAAATATAATGTTCTTTTGATTCTAATGTAGTTAGTAATTTTGTTTGTTTTGTGTGATTTATACTTTTATTAATTGGAAGAAATGGTAGATCCATATGGTTATCGTGTAAACTTTCAGGGTATTCTATATCGACTTCTAATATATACCCTGTTTTAGAATTATTAGAAGTATTTAATATATCTGTAATAGTAATTTTATCAGTCCATACAAGGTTAGAATACGGAATATATCCACTCATCGCCCACCCGTATAGATTATTCGCGTCTAAATATGTTAAAAGTGTTTTAGGATAATTTGGATTATATGTTTCTTTTATATATTCGTTATTGGCTTTTGAATATTTTTTAATACATGACGATATTCCTCCTTTTATAGCGACTTCAAAGAAAATATACATTTCGTATTCGTTAAGCAACTCAAGTTCAATACCAGTACAAAATAACATCGCGTCAAAAGCAAACCCTGGAACGGTTAAATAATGCGCACAATCTAAATTATGTGAAGATAAACAAAGCAAACGAAAATTTTCAAAAACGTCACATAAAAGCAATACGTCAATTTTCAAATATAAATCACTGTAGTCGCCCAACGATTTAATTTTAAAATGATTCCAAACTTGAACCGCGTGATTATAATCTTCATCGCTTATATGTTTCGCATTTAATTTACTATAAAATTCGACTTTAGGAGGTAGTTCTTGTACTTCCAATTTTTCCCACGAATCGGTATATTCGTAAGAATATACACCTTTTCGAGTAACTAAATCCATATCATTATTTGAAAAAAATTTGCTAGTATGAAAAAATTGATTTTTTGGTAGATTATTACTTAGTTCCGCTAAGGATCTATTTAGAAAACGAAAAGTATCAACAAATTTAATAGTTATTCCGTTACACGTTTTTTTTGAAAATGATATATATTTTTCAGTCGAATTTGGAATAACAATTATTTGTCTAATATCATACCCTAATTGGCGGACGATAAAATGAGAATCATAATTTGAACTAGCATGAATAAAAACGGGAACAAATTTTTGATTTTGTCTCCTCAGATTACAATTATTACATAATGCGGAACGGTAACGACCAGTAATATGGCAATGATCTCTAACGGGTCTGTAAAATAACGTGAATTCACGTTTGCACATTTTTCAATGTGTAGTAGATTTATATTTGATTTTATCTTGTTTTGTCATTTTTAACGGTTTAATATTATTAAGAAGCAGACCTAATAAATTTATGTTTTCAACGAGATATGACACGAATTTTTCCGCAGCATTTTTACCTCTATATAAGAACGGTTCTGATGGCAAATGTTTTTTAATATTAGCGGGAACTGAATTTTCTACAACGAAATAAACACAAAAACTCATAGGTTCGTGTAGTTCATTCGCGACTGTAAAAGAATATTTCCGATCAGGGTAACAAGTACTTATCGGTTTTAATATACATTCAAAATCCGCGTAAATTACTATTGGAAGTTTATATTGGTATTGGAAATTTTGAAATTTTAAATTATCAGTCGGCATTATCACTCGTGTAGGTGTATTTTTTTGACAGTTTCGTTTATGTATTTTTAACTTTTTAGATTTAACAGTGAAGTAAGTTAGACACCGTTTACAAAATTCAATATCATTAAAACTTTTAGTTACTTGCGATCTAATTAATCTGGTAAAATTTTTAATATAACAATAATGGGTTGTATTATTTTTATTTAATAATAAAAGATCGAAATGGTTTGATTTTTCATTATCGCATACTTTTAACGGGTAAATTGTGATATCGTTTTCAACACCATACACGTTAATCGAAACGTTATTATTTTTTTCGAAAATTTTTATTTGTGTTAACGGAGTAGGAAAATCGATATTATTAAAAGTAAATTTATTTTCTAAATCCTTATAACGGAAATTTATGCGTTCCGGGTGTGAGCCGTTTATGAATTTACAAAGAATCGCCCATTTAAAACAATAATTATCTGTATTTTTAGGATTAATTATGCTTTTTTTAGCAGTCAGTTTTGGTGAAAGCGGGATATACGAACTAACTCTTAAAGGCTTAAAACGATTAATTCGAATCAATATCCCGTCAATTGAATGTAACGACCATCCAGAGCCCTTTTGTACATATATGTCTTCTTCATTACAAATACTGTTTATCATACTGTCTATTTCAGATGGTATAGACGAACTATGAAGTAAAATAATGTTTTTGGTTTTAAATGTTCTATCCTGATATTCATTAATATTATTTTTAACGTATGTACATTCAACTAAAATATTGAATTTTATAGCGTTATATATTACAATCATATTACTTAAAATGTTTAATATTTCTAATTTTAAATAAATTAATAATAGACATATATCTTTAATTACGTTATTATTATTTTTATAAAAATATGTTCTTAAATTACCTTTAAACGCATTTTCTATTTCTATAAATTTATTTTCTAAAATTATATGTTTTAATCTATTATTTTTTAAACGTAAATTATTATTAGATGATGATAATGATGATGATGGTGATGATGATGATGATGATGATGATGATGTGGAAGAATAACTTGGATGTTGTATATAAGACGGCCCAGGTTGAGGATCTTGTATGTATGATGACCCGGGTTGAATATCTTGTCTGGATAAAGGTCCGGGTCCAGGTGTGTGAGTATTCACGTCATTAATGGTTCTTACAGACAATCTCTTTTTGAACGGGAGTTGTTTGTCCATTATAATCTAAAAAAAGCAAAATCATTCATTTTTTTAAAAAGTAAGTATTTACTATTGAATTAGTTTAACAGTAAAAGATAATTCCAATACTTACAGGTTGCTGTTGTTATAACTGAATTAAATCAGTTCTTGTCCTGTAACGAATTTGATGAATTTGTCTTCATACTGATGTAGAGGAAGAAAATCGTAGTATTTAAACGTTTTGCGGTAACAGCAGTAAAATACAAATTGAGAAAAAAATATTTACGTCATTTTAGTTAATTGGCGCTGTACATAAATGGAAAAACCAATTTGCGATAATTCCGGGTTGTTTAATCGACAGTACTCTTAATTATATTATTTTTTGTTTTGTTTTTTATATTACAATCTGTAAATAACAAGTTTCACGTGTATATCACACGATTATTAATTACAGTTATTAAAATAATTGGCTTGATAACGGAAACAGTAAAGAAATCCGGGTACAGAATTTTTATTATTATTCTCTCTACAGTATTCTTACATATTATTTTTTTTTTTTTTGACATTACAATCTATAAATAACAAGTTTCACGCGCATATCATATGATTATTAATTGCAGTTTTTTGTATAATTACGTAAATGGAATTGGCTTGATAACGGAAAACAGTAAACAAGTCTCTGTACAGAGGTCATAATCGGTATTCTCAAAAATGTATATAAAGTGAATCGGATTTTACTGATCTATGTACAATTCTTCGTTCGACTCGACGTGTTGTACTGTTGCTATCTCAGGTAAGAGATAATTTTTTATATACACTAACATTGTTGATGGTGATAGATTTCAAATAGATAATGTTAAGTTGTAAAATTAATACTTTTTTTATTTTTATACAGATATCATCTGCTTATTACTACTACTACTACTACTACTACTACTACTACTACTACTACTACTACTACTACTACTACTACTACTACTACTACTACTACTACTTTTGGTAAGCGGATATTTTTATTTAATATAAAAACATTAGCGCTGTTGATAGTGATAGATTTTAAGTTGTAAAATTAATACTTTATTTTGTTTTATACAGATATTATCAGCTTGTTCTTATATCAGCTTTTCGTCTCCCTTCACACGTTTTTATCAATCGACTACCGTCACTTTTGGTAAATGATTATTTTATTAAAAACACTAACGCTACTGGTGGTTATGTTAAGTTATAAAACTAATACTTTATTTTGTTTTATACAGATATTATCAGTTTGTTCTTCTCTTTTTTGTACCACAACTTTTTCCGTACATCAATTCAGTAAGTAATTGTTTAAAATTGTTTTTAATATATGCTAATATTATCCGATAATGTAATTGTTTTTGTATATAGATATTATCATCGCTGATGGCAGTATAATTTGTTTTTTGTGTTGCAGACACAATGGCAGTTCCAACTCTATTTTTTGTCAAGTTATCTGATAATGCTTATCCTCCAGTCAAAATGAGCGCATATGCTGCGGGTTTCGATCTCAGAAGCGCATATGATTGCATGATCGCTCCTCATGACAATGCGTTAGTTAAAACTGATTTGGCTGTTAAAATTCCAGAGAAATGTTACGGACGAATTGCACCACGTTCTGGGTTAGCGTTAAAACATCATATCGCTGTCGGTGCAGGCGTTATTGATAGAGATTATCGCGGCAATGTTGGTGTAATTTTATTTAACCATCCTTCTGAAATTTTTTACATTCGAAAAGGAGATCGTATAGCACAGTTAATATGCGAACAAATAGCTGAACCAAAATTACAAGAATTAGCGAGTTTAGATTCAACACCTCGCGGCTCTTGTGGTTTTGGTTCGACGGGAGGAACAAGCGTTGCAGATAACTATGATGATGATGATAATGAAAACTTATTGCTAGAAATAGAAAAATTTTTAACGGATTTCTAAATTTTCTTTTTTTTCTAACAATATTATTTATTTTTTTAAAATGTTGTTAGAAATTAATTATGTTATTTTTTTCTGTTTCTAGCAATGGAACACGAATCCGCTGCTTCTCCTGCTTCTGCTTCATCACCTTCACCATCCGCCGGTCCATCGACCTATTTTTCAATAAAAGACCTAATACAATGTTTATACATAAGCGGATTGGTGAAAATAGTGATGTGGGAGGAAGCGTTCGCAAATTTAAAATCTACTATTTTGGACCAACCTTCAACTATTGTACATTTGTATCTTATTATTCAAAACGCGATTATGCATATTTTCGATGAAGAGCCATCGGAAATCGATATCTTTCGTAAAAAGGAAAAAGAAATGACTTTAACCGAAATTCTTGATTATTTTAACTTCCAAATTGATGACACCAATTTTCACATCAAAACCTTAGATTATGATACCATTAAATTGTTTAGGGAATTAATTACCAAATCAAAATTAACCGAAACAATTGAACCTAAAAACAGCGATAGCGGTAGCGACGATGAATCAGATAGCAGCGGCGATGATTTTGACAAAATTTTTAATTCTTTTTCTAAATCTAAAAAATCTAAAAAATCAAAAAAAGTAAAAAATACTAAATTTGAACAAAAGTTTGAAATATTAAAAGACGGTACGAAGAAATGGATCAAAACACCAGGTGAGGAAGGTCCATATTTGATTGAGGTAAAATTAACACAAACGGCTGACATCAAGCATATATATTCCGACAACTGGTGGCAAAAAGTATCACGGAAAGTAATTGTTTTAGCGTCGTCACCGCAAGACCCGCTGTTCGTGGCAACAACCGATTTATTTAAAGCGGCTTTAACCAAAATTAAAAATGTTAAAGATGTAGCACACGGCTCGTACAAGACGCGGTATAAGCCGTATTAAAATAATTTAAGGTTGGTCAGCTGGTTGAATGATTGATGTAAATATGTATATAGTATAAATATTTAACCGTGTATATAAATAAGTATAAGTATTTAATTTTAATTATATATATAAATAATTTACAGTTGTTTATTAAATTTAATTTTAATATATAATAAAAATAATATGTTTTACACAAAAACGTGTACAATAATTCTTGTTTTTTGGCTACCTGTAAAATAAGTGTGTTCTTTTTATATCATTTTTTATATATATTATTACAAGGTATAACGTGTTTTACATTTCTCTATTCAAAAAATTAATTTGTTTTTGTTATAAGACTTTCCTATGTTATTTTTAAAACGTATTTGATTTTACATAGAACACATTTACAGCTGTTTTTGACCTACTTCTATCCGCGTCTTTGATGGAAATGAGCACGTCATCAAAACAGGAGGAGGAGAGTCGTCTTCTCAATAAATGGTTTTTTTCGCCGAAAAGATTAACACCTGGAGAAATTGCGAAATTGAAAGCGATAGTCAACAGACCAGGCTCGACTATAAGGCCATTTATAAAAGAATTAATAAAAAAATTATAGAATTTTTGTCATTTTATATATATATATATATATGCATAAATAAATAAATAACATATAAAAAAATTTAGTGTTGGTGTTTATACTTTCACAAAATCCTTTCCTTTGTGCAGGTAATGGACCGTGTGCTGTTTTAAAGCACTTAATGATGGACACTTCAACCGACTTGTAGTCGAACATAGATTAATAATAGTGAAGGAAAAAGATGTGAAATAAATTAAAAAATAAATACATTAAAAAAATACATTTTAAATTTTATTATTCAATATCCAATTTGATATATGAAATACATTATTTAGCGCACAATGATCAAGATTATGTTTATATGGGCAATCAACACGTGCCACAGTCTGCTGTTGTAAGACACTTAATGATGGACACTTAAACGCTTCGAGATCTATTACTTCAACCGACTTGTAGTCGAGCATGTTCTCAATGAGTCTCTGCTTTTCCGCTCCTTTAGTGTACACATATTCACCTTCAGTAACGATGCTGTTTAAAATATTGTGAAGTTCGTCATAGCTGTGAATTCCACAATTCCAGCTGAAACCATGAAAAAATCTTTTCAACCACTCTACTTGTTTTTTTCTATTTTTTGATAAATAACGATAATCGAATGGTGGTAAAAACAAAAAATGTTCTCTCACACCGGCACAGTTGTGATTTTCTATTCTTTGTACACACAATTCTTTAACAATATAATTTTTAGCATCATCGAAAAAACATTGAACATCAACAATAAAGCCGATCATTATTATAAAGCGCTAACACTACAAGTGATTATAAAATGTGTATGACAAGCAAATAAATATAATGTTAACAATCGATTCATTCTATCGATTTTCTTATAACGCCAGATAAAGGTAAATATACGAGCAAATTATCAGATATTAGTAAGCAGTATGCAGTCGTTTTCGGCGGAAAATTTTGCGTTGATTCTATTTCTAAACGAACATCGACAGAACCGGTTTTTAAAAGGTCGCTCTGATGAGAGCAGTCAATAACAATTATCGGCGCATATAATAAATAATCGGTCCTGTCCAGAACAGGTTCGTTCTCGCTACCATCATAATACGATGATTGAAACCCCTTATACATCTCGTATAACGTTTCTTTACTTCCGTTTAAATTATCATACGGATAGTATTCCGAATTCAAATATAATTTAATATTATGCAAGTTGCATAAATCAAAATGAGAGGCATTTTTTGCTATGTTATTTTTTCTATCTGTTTGAAAACCTACAATTATATAACGCGGTTTATCAGTCTGTGCTACAGTTTTTATTGTCCACGTTAACTGTTTAGTTTCTGGTAAAGTCGGGTATTCTTGCAACTCCCATCTACGAAACGCTAATTTTATTGGCGTATCTCTATCAACAATACTCAATAATCTGTGTCTATACTCATCGCTAACATAAATATAAGGAATTCGCCAATTGATTTTTGTTAATTGTAATTTATATTTATCGACAGCGTTTAAAACTACAGCGTTATTATCAGACGATGATCGTATTAAAATCAGTTCTTGTTTCACATTTAAAATTATGCGTTTGTATTGTTCAGCAAAACCTAGTAATAATTTTAAAGGAATACAAAACACGAAATTCGTTGAATCTGTTGTGAAGCAACTTTTTACATCTCCCGTCCATCCTGCATTAGTTATTTTCTTCATATCACCGGGTTTGAATGTTAAAATATTTTTCATTACTGATGTGATACCGACATTTTTAACACGATCTACTTCCGTAGCACATATTTCGTACCGTATTTCATCGAATAAAAACGCTAATCCATTACTAATTAATTGAATATTTTCGTTTTTCTGATTGTTTTCGCCCATTAATTTACCTTCGATATGTAGATAACTCTCACAAGGAAGTGTATAATGATCTTGTTGATGAACAGGAATACGTATCTCATCATTATTATTTAATGTAGTAGATGCGTAAGGAGTGTGTGTATGATACGCACGTCCGATGATACTATCGTCATCATAGACAGCGCTATTTAACACGTCCAATATACTCATTGTTAATAAGTACTTTATACCCTAACGACTTTAAAAATTTTCTATTAAGAGATGTTAACTGATTAGCATCCCGTATTTTACTGGCACTATTTACGGGCTTAACTATTGTTTTATTTTGTCCATAAGGAAAAATTAGCCTCATCTCGTCTTTTTCTTATATGTAATCGCAAAGAAATCGTTTCTTCTCTAAAATTTATTAACTTTCCGTTTTGATCTTCTAATCGTATTGTGATATTATCTAATCTATTTGTATTCACAGGTAAATAGATAACGTTTGTCGGTGATTCTACTAATTTATACCCCGGCCCGACTGTTGGATAAAATTCGTGTAATATATGAGATTCTCGGCCGTTCTTCAGCGATCCAGCCACAGCGCTACAGACAAGTCTTACAACGTCTGTCTTTACAATGTTGATTGTCGACTGTGATGAATGCCATATAAGCGGTTCAAGTTTGGCAGTATTAGCGAATCCGAGAAGAGAAGCTAAAGAATTTGGCTTAGTGAAATCTATCGTTTCACTCGAATAGATTTCGCTTTTCAAAGTATTATTATTAGCACGTATTAATAATTTAATAATTTTCCTTTTATTACTTTTTGGTAATTTTTGATTTATATAAGTGTTTATATCCTCGATTTCATAAGAACCTGTAGGTAATGCAATCACTCCATCGTCACCGAAATAAAACATATTATTTACATTTTCTTCGACATTCGGTATGGAATTGTATGTCATGAAATTAATCAACCCGAGTTCCCAATTTCCTTCGAGTTCGATGGGAGGAAATATATCACAACTAAGTGACGATCCTACTCCGTTTAAGCTAAACATTATTACTAAGAAACTGTAAACACAAACGTCCACAATTAACTGTATTTGATCGTTGATAACGTTTATAATTATAGTTTATATTGACGGGTTGTTGCTCCGATGTTTGAAAATAACGAACTAATTCAATTGGCGGTCTTAAATTACCAAAACTATCGAAATAGTCTATTGTCTTATTTTGTTTACGGTAACATACCCAATGCGTACCTGACCCGCGTATACTATCTAAATTAACAATACCGGTTTCATTTTTCTGAATTTTTAACGGTAAAGTATCTTTCATAAAAACACCTCTAAAATTAGATACATTCAAGAGTTTAGCGTAGGAAAACAATTCATTATTGGTGAGAGCGTGTGAGGGAATCTTTATTTCTTTCGATTTTTTTTTTATTCCCACCACCACCACCACCACCACCACCACCACCACCACCACCACCACCACCACCACCACCACCACCACCACCACCACCACCACCACCACCACCACCACCACCACCACCACCACCACCACCACCACCACCAGATTTTTTATACGGTCGTAAGTATAATCCCCTTCCCCTCCTTTTTCTTTTTTTTGATTTCGAAATTCGCTTATTTTTTCTTTTTAATACCGCCGCCGAATTTACTTTTCGCTTTCATAATATTAGTTAACGCCCAAGCAGCAGCTTTTTCACCAATAGACGAGTCTCGTGCTTTTACACGTTGCCAAGCTTTTTCCGCTAATTCGCGATCGGCTTTAGAACGATTTTCAGTATCTCGATATTTCGAGTATATTATATCGTGTTCCTTACAAGCCACATCTAATTTATTAATACCCGAATCTCCGCGGTGTAATCGTTTACTTAATTTCGTACCCGGACCACAGTATTGATAACCAGGAACATGTAGTTCAATAGGTAAAATATCAACCGCTTTATTCAGTAAATTTCCGATTAATCCTCGACCGCGACGGACATCTTCTGCACTCTTCTGATATACACGCATTTGTGACGGCGATAAACAATAATTTATAAATATATATATTTTTTCCAATCTTCTATATTTCTGACAGGATTATCTTTTGTTGTTTTTACATAAACGTCATATAATATACTATACACGTGATTGTTTAATATATTAACAAAATTGTCTAATCTGTCTTCAACTCTCTGTTGAACTATATTAACTGTATCGAGTATAAATTGTTTGCTTACAGCATCTGTCGGAACCGATGGATAACCTATGTTATTTAACCTATAACCTTCGAAGTTACAAATTCCATTTGATACGGTCGGAATTTTTGTATCTACATACGATTTAGTCGCCGCGTCAGTAAGTAATTTCGGATCAGCTAAATTAATTATATTTTTCAAAGCAACGTCGTACTGATTATCAGTTTGATATAAACAATTTTCTTTCAAAATTTTAAAACTAACAGCATCTTCTTCCGAAACAGCCTTACCGACATTACAGAGTCTCTTATTATCTATATCATAATCGCCCTCATCTGTTAAACGAAAACCTTCACCGGTGGGACCGCGAACAACGTTTATTTGCATATGTCTATTGTAGCGTCCGAATTTATCGATACTCATTTTGTAAATGACAAAATTAACGTTACTACACGTTATTTTATTATATTCGCTTCTCGCAATGCTTCGATAATTGATATGATTTCATTTTCATGTCCGGTATGACCAGTATTCTTAGATGCTATTAATAAACGTAATCTGTCGCATAACTCGTTCGGATCATCCCAATATACATAATTCGGCTTATCATCGTTAGTTAACGATAAAACACCACGTCCTTCAATACGTTTCAGTTTCGATTTAGTAGACGTTGACTCTGATACCAGATTTTTAATTATATTATTATATTTATATCCTTTATTACTCTTAACTCGATCAGAGTGACTCTGTTTATGAGCATTTGTCGCTTTTAGTATCAAACCGTACGTATGCAGATCCTCTTCTGAATATATATAATCGTCAGGCATTTTCATAAAAAGAAGTTCATAAAGTCCAGGTGTACCTTCATACGTTACATTATTGATAATAATATTATCGCCCTCGAAATTAATAGTTGAATTGCCTATCTTTATCGAATCATCTCCTCCAAAATAAACACCGTAAGTATGATCGATTTCCTTATTTTTATCATTAAACAATTTACGTAAATATAATCTAGGTAATTTTCCTGTAACAGCGTTATCAATCCAATAATTTGCTCTACTAAGGCCAGTAGATGTTGATAGTACTTCTTGTAATGTCGGCGGTGTTTCATATATTTCCGTAGCACCTTCGTTAACATCCATTTCAGGTGTACTAGTTATCGATCCAATTTTTCTCATTTTAATCGGTGTAATTCCTACTTATTTTTGTTCTTCTATTTTATTTCCACGACGTTTATGTTTTTTTAAACGCGTTTCTACATCATCCATTTTTTCATCCGTATCGTAAAGCACATCACGTAAATTTATTAACTTTTTTAAAGGTTGAACTATTGGTTCTAATTGTTTTTCTAATTCCTGTTGTTCGCTGATAGCGCTTTGAGTCAAATTAGCGTGTTTCCGTCTAATATCTTTCCTAATTTGTTTGATCTCTTTTACTATACGACTGACACAAATAAAAAACATCGATATTATCATGTCTCTCCATTGTAAAATAATTTCGTATATTATACTGCCGTTCACAAGCTATATCGTCAAAAATTATTACAGAATTAGGTTTAGCTTCATTCGGATGTATAACCTCGTCATTATCTGTAAACGTATGATAACCTATAAACGGTATTTTTGAAAACACTCTATTTAAAAACTTGTATTTAGGCTGATACA
The DNA here is from genome assembly GCA_034769895.1 of Magicicada septendecula. Lineage (NCBI taxonomy): Eukaryota > Metazoa > Arthropoda > Insecta > Hemiptera > Cicadidae > Magicicada > Magicicada septendecula. The sequence continues at coordinate 183,846,535 of CM068370.1, forward strand.
ACGATTTTGAAAACACATATATATTTTCAAAACATAATCCGTTCGGATCGAATAACAAATTAAGCATCAAATTAGTCTTCCCCATGTCTGACGAGCCTGTAATTAAACATCTAATATTATCTGGTAATAATTTACTATGTTTTTTCTCTTTTTCTTCAGATCCCTACAATTATAAACAATCGTATCAATATCGCGAATATTTATTTTATGTTTCTGCCGTTTAAGCTTCATCACTAACGTCTATTTTTTTTACACACGTTATTATATAATATTATTTCTATTAATCCAACTGTCATGTGATTTATCATAACCCAACCAACGCACAAGTACTTTCTCGCCTTTACGTTTTAAAATTTTTTCAATTAAATATTCGTCACCGAATTTTGTTTTACTTATTTCTTGTTCATAAAAACCACCTTCTAATATATTACCTTTATCGTCCTTCAGAATATACGTTTTCGGCTCTGTAGATTTAACGTTATAAATAGCAAATAACTCGTTTGTCCAGTTGGGAAGGTAACCTTTAGCAAACACCTTTTTATATTTGCTAATTCTTACTCTATCGCCGATTTTAAATTTTGGAGGTTTCTTATTGAACGTTAATTGTTTTCTTTTATTTATTCGTAACAATACTTCTTTTTCGTTATTCTTGTTTACATCTACAGGTTTCATTTTAATCGTTCTGTGCACAGTATTATTGTAGTCTCTCAATAAATCAGGAAGAACATTCAACCACGTATACTTACCGTTAGTTGTAAACCATTTCCACATTTTATTTTTCAAAGTACGGTTGAACCGTTCGATAATAGAAGCTTTTTTATCTGAATGTGTAGAATAATGATTTATATTGTATTGCTTCAACAAATTACGCACACGTTCGTTGAACCATTCTTTACCTTTATCTGTTTGTAAATGATTCATTTTATTATTTTGTAATAAAATTTTAAGTACTCGCGCAACATTTTCAGACGATTTTGTTTTTATTGGAACAGCGAATGCGTATTTACTGAAACAATTTATCATCGTTAATATATACTTATAACCTCTATTCAACTTTGCATATGGAATCATTTCTACAAGATCGGCTTGATATAAATCATCAAGACCTTTGAGCTCAACACTACGAGTTAAAAAATTTTTTCTAACTTGTTTATGTAATTCGTTACTGATATTCTCTCTTACACTCATTATATATATGTTGACAGTTCTAACTACGATAAGAAAATGAATAAAAAACAACAAACACAAATACATCAATACTACTTTTATTATTTTTTAATAATAATTAATTACATACAATCTTCACCTTTGTGAATTTTCACCAAGAAACAGTGTGGTGATACTTTTTCATGAACAGTCCAAGGATCGTCAGAACATTTCCAACCGTTTAAAATGACTCTACACTCTATACATGATAATTTACTACCAACACCGGTATAATAAAATCCTGCGTTAACCAGTTTTTTAAAATTGGATTCGAGTGTAGGCCAACTTTTAAATGATAATAACATCACTTTTTTAGTCTCTGCAATACATCTTTTCGCATTTCTATAATTATTGAAATTATACATTATACATCGCTCCATCTCACAATTCGGATTCGATAATTTATGCATAAACTGAATATGTTCGATAGGTAAAGTTCCTCTTGTCTGAAACCCGCACAAAGAACACTGAACACTATCTAAATATCGTTTAAAAACAAAACCGGATTCTAACAATTCGTTTATCGAATGACTGATTAATCTTTCACACAACAGCGCTTGTTTTGACATTGTTTTTTAACCGACGTCTTCACAGCGACTGGTGACGTACGAACTGATTTTACTTTATACAATTTTCCTTCTTCTTCATGATCGATACTCAGTAGTGTTTGACGACTACAGTTTTTTAATTTTTTTAATACAGCACCGTACGTATAGGTAATCGGTAAACTGATTTTAATAATCTGTTTATTCCTTTCAATTTTAACAACATTTGCTCGTGTAAATTCGTTCACTATCAAACAACAAATTTCATTAAAATTTAATTCTCCATTGAGCGGCGGGCCGAAATAATATATTTGCCAATTAAATGCGGAAATACTGTTTTCAAATTTATCAGTCATTTTGTTTTTAAAAATCGAAGATATCGATCTACAAAAAATAATTTAATTTCTGAATCATCATGACTTTCAAGCAACTGTAAACAACACAGTAATTTACTTTTATTTCTTTCAAAAATAGCGCACGGACATGGACCGTCTATAACGTCAGTAAACTTATCACTACAACAACACCCGTCTTCAGATAACTTCTTTACTTCACAATAAAAAATAATTTCTTTTAAACAATCATATATCCCCTTCAGTTGACACGTTCGAAAATGATCTATCACCAAATCGTCTAAACTCGTTACTTTAATAATATTTGATAACCTTAATACAACGTCTTCTGAAAATTCGCGTTTTAATAAGTCGATTATACTGCAACCGTCCATTCTTTCGTTAACATGTTCTCACAGAGACTGCAAACTGAACACTGACAATCAAATTGAACGTATACTCAACATTGCGTTAGGTGGGGATGGAAAATAATTCTTTATATATTCTAACTAATAAACAATATGGCGAGGCTTTCGCATGTTCAATCCAAGGATCGCCAGTCTCCTCCCACTCACAAAGAACCGCTTTGCATTCCACACACATTACGTCATCTTCAATTCCGGTATAATAAAATCCCGCTGATCTGAGTCTATCGGCTGACGGTGAACGTTTTGGCCATGTATAAAATGTCAACTTCATCATTTCTTCTGTTTCTTCAACACATTTTATCGCATTCTGATAATTAGCAATACACTCTTTTGATTTAGCGAGTAACATTTGTCTCAGAAAATTCATTATTTATAAAATAAATCTGCGCTCGTAAAATTCAACACAATGTTGCCGCTAAGACCGCAAGCCGTTTACTGGCGGAGAAATTTAATAAACATTTGTTTAATCGGAGACTAAAAATTGTTCTTTATATATTTTAATTACTAAAAAAAATATGATTTGGTAATGCGAGGGATCGAACCTACGAACTAATAATACTGATAAAACCGTTATAGGATACAATTAACGCACACGACCAAATCATATTTGATAAATAATAATTTTAAAACGATACTAAACGAATAATTCAAAATAAAAAAAGCGCATACATTTCCAGATAAAACTTGTTTACTACTACTACTATTTTTCCGCACACTGTCTCTTGGGCAATTTAATTAATACACAGTCTGGCGAAGCTTTCGCGTGTTCGAGCCAAGGATCGTCAGTCTCCTTCCAATCACAAAGTACTATTCCACATTCAACACATATTACGTCGTCTTCCGTTCCGGTGTAATAAAATCCTGCCGATACCAGTCTCTCGACTGACGGGTAACGTTTTCGCCATCGAGGAAACGCGAATGATGCTTCCATCTGTTTCCGCGCTTCTCGAACACATTTCACTGCGATTGGATAATTTGTAATACACTCCCTCGATTTAGCGTATTCTTCAAATTTATAATACCTATCGCGAATCATTCTGCATTTCGGATATAAAAGTTTATGCATGAACTGGATATGCGTGATTGTCAGATATACTTTTGTTTTAAAACCGCACTTGCTGCATTTAATATTATCTGAATTAGTTATAAAAACAAAACCTTCGTTTTCAAAAAAATCTAGCACAATCTGGACGGGTGTAGTACGCGTTACAGACATCTTAAACGAAAATCTCGTATTAACTGAAAAAATTGACACATAAACAACACCAAACAACGTCGTTAATACTTATAAAAAAATATATCATGCCATTATCCCTTCTCCTAAACATTTGTTTACAAACAGACGCGTTCCGGCGGTCGCCGCCGAACTCCGAATGTTTATGTTTACGTTTTTTTTACTGCGTGTCCCAGCTTTACTTTGTTTACGTGTCGGAACGAGTGTTTATGTTTACGTTTGTTACTGGGTCAGCGTGTCGATCGGCCAAGGAAATGGTGGCCGCGCGTCGGCGAGAGAGAAAAAAAACGTAAACATAAACATTCTCTCTCGGCACAAACGTAAACAACGCAAAGCTGGGACACGCGGTGAAAAAAAACGTAAACATAAACACGAGGAGTTCGATGACCGCGCGGCGGCTGCGGGGTGAGGCGGGGGTGGGGAGGAAGGAAAAAATGTAAACATAAACAGACGAGAGGACGTAAACAACGCAAAGCTGGGACACGCGGTGAAAAAAACGTAAACATAAACACGAGGAGTTCGATGACCGCGCGGCGGCTGCGGGGTGAGGCGGGGGTGGGGAGGAAGGAAAAATGTAAACATAAACAGACGAGTGGGGGGCGTGGCGAGAGAGAAAAAATCTAAACAAACTGAAAAAATGTAAACAAACACGCGGAGTTCGGTGACCGCGCGGCGGTTATGTAGGTGAAGACGGGGGTGGAGAGGGTGAAAAAAATGTAAACATAAACAAACGAGGGGGGCGTGGCTGTCCCAGAACCAACCTTTTATTACTACTGCTATAAGAAGAAGTTCAATAGTAAATGACATGAGACAGGCTATTTGGGCCCTATATTTTGACAAGATATCAACAGACACTAACCCCCAGTATGGCTTGTGTCCAAAAGGGAAAGAAAGTTGGTGTAAGTATAAAAAAGCCATAGAAACAGGTGAAACTTACAACCACAAAATGTATACCAGAAGCTATTATGGAATTCATCAAGCCAATTTTCAAAATCCTATCTGAAACAGAGCTACTAAAAAAGTGTTTGCACAAACAAACGCAGAATCCACATGAAAGTGTGAATAGTGTGATTTAAGCAAGACTGCCAAAGGTTAGCTTTGTTAGAATCAAACCCCTACACTTTGGAGTGTATGAAGCTTTATCTACATTCAGTTGTGTACGTTAGGAATAGATGTGGGAAAGAATACAATTGAATCGATGAAAGCGACTGACAAGGAAAGGCTGCGAAACTCCCTACGAGCCACTGCGGAGATGAAAAAAAAGCAAGGCAAGCAAAGAGGCAGGCCAAAAAAAGGTTAGAAGATGAATAAAAAGATCCAGACAATCCAACCCATGGAGCTGGGATGTTTTAAAGTAAAAAAGTAAGTGCTTATTCCATGTTTTATGCTACTATTAGCTTCCTAATTTTCTATTCCGGTTTGCCGAAACCTGTGGTTTTTCAACTTGGTGCACACTTTTTTGAAAAACTAATTCCTTTACCACTAATTTCACCACGTTTTTCTTACTACCTGATGCACACTTTAACACAAGGATTTTTCGATTGAGCCTTAAATTTTATTTTCAGAAATTTTTAATCTATAAATTTTATAAACAAAAAAGTTACATTAAAACATTTTGTAAAAAAAATTCGAATAACAAAATCCCTGTGTTAAAGTGTACTATAAGATGCAAAGAATACATAGTAAAAATTTCATTCAGTTATCTCCAGTAGGTTTTGAGAAAGTGTGCACCAAATTTACCAATTTTACATGTAAAAGATATACGTTACCGGGTACCCTTAACAAATTTTACTGGGGTATGTACATTTATTCCGAAGCGGCTCTAAGTGTAAACATAAGTGTAGAAAAGAACGAATGTCGCACGATGTACTAGACGTGTATAACATATTGTGCCAAATGCCATAGCACTGCACTGCTTTAATTATAGTGCATGACAAAGACTTTCCCATGCGTGTGTTGAGGAAGTTACTAGAAGAGTGTAGAGATTTGTCTAAACATCAACAAGACCAAATACCTCCTATAAGACACATTTTAATAATTAAAACACGGAGAAGTGAATGGCTGTTGCGAATGTATCTGGGGTCAATATTAGTATTAGAGGAAGCAATGACACTGAAACCCTGTCCGGTGTTCGTCGGGTGTGAAAAATCACAGGTTGTTAGAGTGACAATAGTTAAGGTAAAGAACTAGTAAAGTAGAGGAAAAACACTAATAGTCGTGCTGATCAGTTCTCCTTTTCAGTGGTTGGTTTCTGGCTCGTTTACACTCATTGTCGACAGTGCAAATATCCGATCAGTTAACGCGACAATTGGTTATATTCCTATCAGTTGGTATCACCTCGTTTGGCAGTTCTCGCAATATTTTACATTTTATACTTAAATTGTTAAACGTCAACTTATTTATTACAATAATGTTGATCTAATGATTTAATTAATAACTTTTGCATAAACTGTAATTTAAAACAGCGAGGTGTTAAATAGCACATAAAAGGGAAACAACAAATTTTATAAAAATACAACTAATTGTTAGTCAGAGAAGTTGTTATAAGTAAGGATCGTAGATGAAAGAAAGTTTTATGCTTACCACATACGAATGATACAGATATGGTTTCTGAATACTCTGAGACGATATATACGATCCGACAGTTTGATTCGGTAATATCGAGTATTATAATCTGGGTTTATAAGAAACCGCATAAATCCGATTGATATGAATACTGTCAACTGCTCCGTTTCAGGCTTCTACCAAAATACTTTTTTATGCAAAATATAAGCAATTCCGACTCCGTTCTAGAGTGACTGGTGTTACTAACACATTTCAATGTACAATTCTTCGACACTAGTTTTATCTTGTGAAAAATATAAACTTAAAGTTAGAATCCAAATTAATGCGTAGTAACATACTTTACAGACGTGTAATATAATAAATAAAGATTTTAATAATGAGGTAACATGGATAATGTAACATACGGTACTATAAAATATTGATCTAATAATAATGTTTAGCTTTGTGAACAATACAGCTTAGAGTGATTAGAAAACTCTAACGTTGCACGTCCCTTGTTAATCGTAAACGAAGATCATTTAATGGTTTTGTCTTTCATTGTGTGACGTTGTGTATTCACTTTCACTAGTACCGAGTAAACAGTTAATGTTTCTGAGACAATTTTCTGTAAAGAAACTATTTGTCCATCAACGCTGCTGGCGAGGGTTTCATTCTCGCATGTAATTAGGCATACAGTAATAGAACGCTAAACTAAACTGATCTAGGCCTATGTGGCCACTCAAATACGAGTAGAATTTAAAAATTCATCAAACCTCGATAACTAAAAAAAATCTCGATTTTTTTGAAATGCTTTTATTTTATTTCACACTATAAAATAAATCGTTTGTAAATAGAAAATAATAAAATAGCTCACTCAATTTTTTGTAACCATAATACGGTATATCAAAATATTATTTACAATAGGAAAAGGACAATCACATTATTGACAAGGTAGCAAGTAAATGGTTGATACCTTTCGAAATATTAATTGTTTACTCTTATTTTGCTTGTTTTATTAGTTTATATAATTGTTACATAAAAATACATGCGTTATATGAGTCATTTTATTGATTTACTTAAATTTGATTAGTAAACGTTCCACATGTATAATCTGTTTTGGTTCTAACAGCTTGTACCGATCGCTGTCTCAATTTGATTTTTACATGTAGAATGCGATACAAAAATTGAAATTTACTTTAGTTTTGTTAAATTCTTTGCTTTGTTTGATGTTTTTCTTCAAATCCTTAAGTTTAGTACAGAACTTAAAAATTTTTTTTCTTGTCCATGAGTGTCTCTTCATCTACATTTTTACTTACACACTACTAAAAATAACAAACCTTTAATAATAATTTTACGACTCAGGCAAAAATGTTTAACAAGACTAAACTTATTGAAGAGTTTTAAAATAAGCTGGAGCTATAAGGAAAATGATATTAGAAGAAGCTGGAAACCCATCTATTACTCTAACGTAAATATTAGTAAGTTGAAAATCGAAAAGAAATTTATTTCCCTTCGATCTCGAGTTAGACCTACCTGTTTTGAACTGTAATATTTGAGTTTATAAATAAGTAAACAGTAGGCTATTTAATAATAATGCAAAGGTTTTCCTACACAAAAATGTTAAGTTACTATTATAGCCTTGACTAGTTTCTGAGATCAAGGTAAGTAAAGTGATGGACCTAATTATTACAGTTTATGAAAGTAAATTATTTTAGACTTACGGAACACGTAAGATTAAGCTATGTGGTAAGGCCTTGTGTAGACCTTCTTTACAGCTGATGAGATTAGATACACATTGGGCTGGATGAACACAAGCGTCCAGCTGAATATAATGAAAATCGGTCCGTTTGTTACAAATTCCAGGAAACGAGAAAAGTAAACACGTATATATGTATAGTACTTACAAAGAATCGTATCTGAAGAAAGAAACAAGGTCTTATAAAATGCGGTAATTAAATGTCTTTTTTCTATTTATCTACTTCATTGTATTCTTCTTGTTTGACACCGATTGTTGAGTGTATCAGTGCTCACAGCTCCTACAACTGAAATCGTGCTCGTAGTGCCCATACCTGACAAACCTGCGACCCTTCTTTGGCCCAGATTATTTACCCAACATCTGATCTACCCGCGTCAGTCTGTTTGCCAACTCGCCAGCGAACACTACCGGTCTGGTTTCTATGAAATCTGGTACAAATCATTGATAGAAATATTATCACAGCATTAAATTTAACCGAAGATTACAGCTGAAAACGAAACATGAGTAAATGAATTCCCGCGGAACAGTGATGCACATAAAGGAGTAATTTTAAGCCTCTCTTTGGGAATAACAATGAAGTAGGCAGAGAATATATAAACACTTTACCTCTGTGTAGTTCAAATTAACCTAAGCATTGATTTGAATATTCCGTGTCACATGTCGCTCTCAAGTCATATGTTGTGTCATCATATATTCCACGTTTCAAGTTGTCCTCACACTTCATGCTGACTTGAGTTTGGCTATGTCTAAGAACTTTTCTTCAACCAATATCATTTTTATGATCTTATTTAAGAGCAACAAGGTTCTTAACACTGGATGCTTAGAAGTACGAGCATTATAGGCCATGTTTCTTTTTATCTTGTTTTAGTTTTTTAATCTCTTTTGTTAAACATATTATTTTTAACTTTCAGGTACCTAGTTTACTGATATTTCCTTCTTTTTTTTATCTGATAAACAAAATTTTCATTTCAGTTAGTTAAGTTTTACTAAGGGCTCAAGGCCTTTAAACAAGTGTACCTGCTTAACTTTTTTGTAGTCGCTAATCAAGTTAAATGTTTGTTTCTTTCTCTTCTGTCAAGCAAACCCAAACTCAGTAGCTCGGATTTTATCTGTAATGTATTATGTTTTAGTTTAATGTATTTCAAGAACGAAATACGCGTATATTATAGTGAATCGAGACGTCCGTCTTATTTCTGCAAGCGTGTAACGTCGTTCTTAACGCAGTCTGTAACATGTAGAAGTGTCAGAGTGTAACTTGTGTATGTGTGTCTTACCAATTCGTCCTCGCTCGGTAACGTAACTTACGATGCTTGAGTCCGTCGCGAACGTACGGATAACCAGGTATCGTAGTACTGCCCTGAGGTTCACTAGGAGTGTATGATTCCCGGGTGGCGCCAAATTGTTTAATTAAAACAATTAAAAATGTATTATTATCAGCGGTTCCGCTCAGGCGGTGTGAAGAATTCAATTTGTCCTGCCGCTTATCGAGTTGTATGATCAAGCCAGCAGTTTGCCGTATTCGCTGCTTGAGCGCTAGTTACCACTTCATCGACGTCCGCTATAATTTATAATATTAAGAATACACCTTCCTACTGGAAATAAAACACATTTTTATATACACAGTATTGATTTATTAACGATTGGTTATTACTGTTTTCATAGACACAAGCTATATTTGATTTCTTATATAATTTTGCACCGGTTATTTATTTATGAGACAATTTCTCTCTGGGTTTTACAAATCGATTTTGAACGTAACTAACATACAGTATGGCGTTCTACCAAATTAGTCAACAAATAATTTCGTTCAAATGTTTGGATTCTTTTGATCACGTTAAAAGGTTTAGATGCAATTACAATAATAAAAAATACACAACCTTACAATATTTCTACTTAAATATTGTAACGTGTAGCTATAAGTGGTTTGTTGGAGTGTAGTAAAAGTGTTTTAAAGGTTCGTACATTAATACTAGGTTAGCTTTATAATTTGATAAATTTTCAGTGTCTTAATATTTTTATTTAATCTTTGAAAGAGAATAAAATCGATTCAGTGATATTTCAGAATATAGTGAGAAATATTCAAAGTGGGTTATTTCGGAAGTTTAGATAATTTATAGGATACTTAACAGCTTCGTAGCATGTGATTAATCTGTTGGTCTGGAATAAAGGACTGTAGCCGCAATATAATTCAGTTTTCATTTATTCGGGCTTCTGGCATCTTTTTCAAAGTACTGGGATAAATTTATTCACTTCGTCTTGAACTAAAACGTCTTCTCCATCAGGTAATTGAGTTCAGTGATAGTCAGCCTCCTTCTCGTTCAATTTTGACAATTTGTTTGACTTTTAAAACATTTTAAATAAGAAAATTGGTTGTTCAGAAATCTGGCGTCTGTTTTTCCTGAGCGTCCCTTTTTGAGTAATGATATTCAACGGTAAATTCGTATTCAACGGTGGTTTCCATGGTTACCAAAGAATTCTGATTGGCTTAGCTTGATATAAATCCATTGTTATCAAAATTTGAATTCTTTTCAAATCTTCATATATCTTCTGACTTTCTTCCTTCCATTATCTTCCTTCTTAAGTATTAATTATTAGTACTGTCATTTGTATTTTCTCACAAAGATTATTTTGGTATCCCACAATATTGGGTTATTTCATGTTTTCTAAGTTTACAATTAATTTAATATTTACTAATTACATTTCTCTGCTTATATAACTCCTTATTTTAATATTTTTGTTTTTAATAAAATTTACCATTTATCCTTGGTTAATTAGTCACCTTGGATTTGTTAATTACTTGGCTATTTTCATACAATTAGTATTTGTTGGTGTTTGACCGTTAGGCCTGTTTCAAGTCTAAGTAGCCATTACTGATTTTTGATTATTTCATATACATTATATCTCATTTTGTCTTAGAGCTTTATTTTGTTCTTATAATTATGTTTATTATCCATGGATGTGTTTTGGTTCAGTCTTTGTGTGATTTTATTGTGTTACAATTGTTTTATTCATTATTTCTTGCTAATTATTTACTAACGGTTTTATCTTTTCTAACTCAAACATTGCTTCCTTTTCTTATTTATTTACTCTGCCAAAGTCAACAATATGGCTATTAATTACTACTTTTTCATCATATAACATATAACATTTAGGTCTATGTTTGGGATAATTACCCAATCCATACCCTATTCATAAATAATTGTTTAGATAATTATTTAACACTTATTATCTAATATTTGTGTACAATTCATTAACTTTGATTTATTGCTTGGGTGATAAACAACCTCACCTCTATTGAACTTGTTTCATTACTCTTCCCTTCTAACATGGGTGTTTACTACACTGAACTAGTGTTTACTGGGTTTTGAACTACTTATTTTATAAAAACTCTTTGCTTTCTTTTCCATGTCAACACTATCTTATTACTTTGTCATGTGATTCTCACCTTTAAATTCTACAATACACTTTTAAGCTCTACTATAATATTATTTTGTAATCACTACAGTTAATATCACTCTTCAGTGTTCATTATTACTGAATCAATGGTTTATTTTAAATATTATTCTTAATAGCTTTCTTAAATGTTATTGCTCACTATCAAACCTTAAGTGTTTGTTACTTTTACTAAGTGGTTTATCTTAGCCTTCCCTATTTTCCCTATTACTATCATTGACAATATTTTTATTTATTTATCCCTTGCACTTTTAAATTATTTTGTGTTTATTATAATTTACTTAGTGTTTCTTTTTCTATCATTTCACTTTAGGGTAATTTCACTTTCACTATGTTAACTTCCGTTTACTTCTCACTATTTCAATATCTCTCTCTTTCTCAATACATATTATATATAATTATTAATATCATGTCTTTCTCTATTACTAACTTACATGTACTTCTAATTCTTTGGCTAGTGTATTTTTAGCTATCGTTTTTTTTATTAATGACTAATTACAATTGTCATTCAATCAATACTAACAATTATTATTTATATTGGTTCTTTACCGGTTTCATTTTCTTTATTATATTTGATTACATTATTTCTCCCTTCTCTATTCTCTATGCCTTGTCAGCGTTTTCTTGACGTGTTTCATTTTATTTTCTTCATCGTTGGTTTGTTCCCTCTTTGTTCTCATGTTTCTTCTCCTTCACTTCCCATCTTGTTTACTTTAATTTTGGTTCTTATCTGGCCAATCTCTGGGGTTGGGTCAATGTCGTTTGTCTGTCAGTCTAGTCGTTGAGTTTCTTTATTAATCACTTTTGGTTTATAACTCTTTCTCCTTCTTTCTTAATTACTTTTTATATTTTTATTCTCTTCACTATTTATTTATTAAAATATAGTATTATTTAGCATTTTTTACATACTTATTGTTATCAAATATAATCTGAATTTGGCGATGTTATAATATATATGTTAAGCTGTAGTCTTTCTACCAGGGCGTATAACTTTCTGGTCCAACCTTCTATGGCTGTATTTGTTTTGTGTCTTTTTTGAAAACTTTTCACAAATGGTGCAGTACATCTTTACTGCCTAACCACTATGAGGTGAAATAATTTAAAATTCTGTAAGTTTTTCATGATTCGGGTACAATTTCTTGGAACACGAACAGGAGATATTGGAAAAATTATACATATTATTGAACATATATATGTATTATAACATAACAAATTATATAATGTAATTTAATTTGAGTTCATGGGTGTAATCGTAATAAGAAGATAATGCGTTATATAAGTTTTAAAATTGTTCCATTATTTATTTTTTTATGAAACAAAATCTTTTATTTAACGTATTGAAATAGTACTCATTATTATATCGTTTGTACGACTCTTTCGCACACACACTTATAGCTAACAAATTACATACAACAGGTTATACATAAATCTTATTATCTAATTTTAATTAATTAAATATTTATTTGCTCTCGGCTTACTCATTGTGTGGTCATCTTTTTTTGCAATTGCTGATTAATTTACTTCAATAATGAATTTACTTGTATTCCAATTTCTTTAATATTAATTGGCTTTAAAACTTTCTACTGCATAATATGCATTCTCCTTTATCAACAAAGACTTTATTAATTACGTTAACTTAACAATCAAATATTTCTCTTATCATTTACGTTACTCTTAATTACTAAATTTTATACAAGAGATATTATTATAAATTTCACTCTGCTTTTACATTTATGTACAATTTAGTTATTTTAATAAACCGGTTGAATGTCTTTCATTCTAACTTTAATTAGTGACTTTCAAATGTCTGTAATTACAATGGTTTTTCATCACCTCGTTTGACGTGGTTAATCATCCGTATGTCCCCCTTTGGTCCTCAGTCCTCGTGTCCTCCGTGTCCTCTTGGTGCTCTGGTCCCCTTTCCGGATTTCACTGCATGTGCTGTTTAATAGTCGTCTCGCCTCACATCATATGCTGCAGGTGTATACATAGACCTCCTCGTATATGCTCTGCTGCTCTGGTTGGACTTTCAGTTTGTCCTGTGACTCTTACTATAGATTTAAAATATCGTCGTCGACTGACATAGCCTCCTGTGGCAACGGTTGAATCGAGAAGAAGAAACTTTATTAGCACGACCTAGTATTTATAGCCAGGTCGTGCAAAAGCTCAGGTCTGAACAATTTTTGACTTGTCAGATTTTGTCGAAGCGTCTTTTCCCCCACTCTGGTTCAATTCACTATTTTCGCCTATCTTCGCGAATTACGAAGTCTGTTTCACACTACACGATGTTCAGTCGATCGCTAATTTTTATATGTTTACTATACGTAATTACAAAAAGAGCTATTCACTTTTTACGTAAACTTATAGTAATTGCACTTTTCGTCACATTGGCACGGCCTTTTAACCCTTTGTTCACCTTTAATTTCTATACACTTTGGTGTCTTTTATTTTACCCTATCGTACATATTTTTCTTATAATTAAAATAAAACATAAAAACTATCCTACTTGAAAAGGGTTGGTTACATTTCAGGAACGGACAGGCTTCACACACATAAACAAAATACGCGTGTACACAACGCTAGCGACAGGTGTGCCAGGAATGCGTGTCCATGCATGAATCGTGTGTTCCCTATTTAGCTACGATACAGCTTGCAATCTGAATTATGTTTATTAATTCATATTAATTTATTTTTTATTATTTATTTAAATTATTTTGGCAATGCACAGTACCGTTAATGGTTGTACTGTTTCAATATATATAAGGAATATATATATATATATATAATGTAAGGATTGCAATGAATGTTAAATAGGACAAACAAAAAACAGCTGAAAAAACGTTATTTTGAACACCTAAACGCATACAAAAAACCAGAAATATATAAATCCAATTTAGCCACACATGCAATAAACACAGGACATGAATTCCCAGACATAACCAATGTGACACTATTAAAACATATACCACACAAAGGCACCATAATGAACGTTTGGGAAAATTTACAAATATACAATCATAAAACACAAAACGAACTAATACCTGAGCAAATACAAATCAATACAAAACATGACACAATATTCAAAGCACTCAACATCGAAAATACACAAAATACAAATACATATACCACAATAACACACAATAATACAACTTTAAAATACCAGAGACCAACAAACAACCTTAATAGCATCCAGCCAACACACAAATACAACACCAGATGCAAGATCGCGAAGGCTGAAGATGAGAGCACGGGAGGTCTCGAAACATGTTCCTAATAAGGAAAAAAGTATATCTTGAGGTAAATTTATTTATAAATATTAAATGTATTATATACATCAAGAAACGGACTGTAGCAGAAAGTGATTGAATATATATATATATATATATATTAAAACGTTATTTTTAGACACTTACTTTTACACATATGCTCTTACTCATTTGTGCGCACTTGCCCACGTCTCGAAGGTATACTCTTCTTCTGCAGTATTTACCTTGATGTTCCCCGGCTGGGTCGCAGGCTTTGGTCGTTGATTGAGTGTGGATAAGCACGTGAATATCGTTATATAATTTTAATACAAGTAAAGAGTACAGAGGATTTAGTATTGGTTGTAAAATTAGTACGACCGTGTTAATAAAATCATATTCATTTGATTTATTATTTAAAAAATTCAAATCATCATATTAATTATTATTTTGTGTGGGTTAATTACTCTTTGAAGCCTTATATTCGATATGAATATAATGTAATAGAACATACAGGCTCACTTACAATATTTATTTATTTAAAATTAAATACTACGTTTATTTATTTTATTATCTCTTATACCTAACGCTTAATTATTACATTATTTTTATTATTTACATCTTATACATCTCATACGTGCGTTCGTATGTTATCATACCTCAGTCAGGGGTTGATACATAGACTTATGCTAAACGTATCGTTGCATAAATTCCCCTGCTGGGTAAAATAATAATTGAATTTTTTTCAAATTTTATTTCTTTACTCAGAAATTATTTATTTTTTATTATTTTATTACAACTCACACTTAGTAGTTATAAGGGTTCTTAAAATGTTTTTTCTCTCTTTCCCTGGGTAGCTTATGTCCCTCCCATGTATTTATAAGTTAACTTTTTATTTATTCATCCATAGAATTTACGGAATGCTGATGCATGGTACTTTCCAATAGTTTTTCTTCTTGTCGGATCGTAGACGATGAATGTGTGTCGTCCTTTCCTCTTTTGTAATAAGTAGGGTCCCTCGTACAGTCTGAATAGTGTCTTTGCTGTATTGTCGATTCGTTTTCCCACTGGATTGCTTCTTAGTAGCACTCTCTCCCCTTCTTGGAATGTGATGAGTTTGTGCGTTCTGTTGAACCTCTCGATCGTTTTCTCTCCAAGTTTTTCCATCCTCTTCATCGCATTGTCGTACTTGTGAATCATTGGAATTTGCAGGTTTTAGTTTGGAGGTTTGTCACTGTTTCTCGACCAGAATCTATTAGGTTTTTTATTTATTTCCAGTTCCACCGGTGTATATCCCGTAGCTTGTTCAAAAAATGATATGTAGGCCTACTCTGCCCATCGGTTATGTTGTTCATTACAGTAGATGCGTAAATGTTTTCCTAACTCTTTATTTACCCTTTCAGCAAGGTTTCCTTGTGGGTGTCGTATTGACGTTAACACTGGTTGTATGCCGTGCTGAGTTAGCGTTTCTGTCCATGCTTTATTTTGAAATTGCTTACCTTGGTCACTCAATATCTTTTTGATTTGACCACACTTCGGTACATATTTGCGTAGTATGACATTCAGTACACTTTTAGTGGTGGGTCTTCGAATAGCGTATAGTCGAACTGCTTGGTGAACACATCTATACATACAAGTATGTGTTTGGTTCCCGCTGTGAATAGCTCTCGGAAATGGGGCCAGGAATCCACTGCTACTAATTCTCCCTTTTCCTATGTCTTGATATTTTGCATATCTACGTAGGTGTAAAGATTCGGATGTCGTGCTGTTTGACATTCGTAGCATCCTTTTAAGATTGCTTTTATTCTTCTAAACATATTATTCAAAATTAAGTCTTCCTTCAAAGCTAGATGACATTTTAAAGCTGACGCATGTGCTAAACTTTGATGACATGGTATAGTTAGTGTTTTTAGCATCTCTGGTGATAGGACTATTTCCAATCATAATTGACGTGTTTGTACAATATACTATTTTTTATTGTATATCTACTAGATAGTGGTGATAACTTCATGTGACTTATTTGAAGATCTTTGTTTTGTACATTTGCTATATTGTTTAACAAATATTTAACTCTATCATCTGTTTGATATGTAATATTTAATATCTTAACATGTTTACACTTATTTAAATTACGTATTGTTCCCCCTTTTGTAGAACAATAGGTGTTTGACAACATTCTTTCCTGTTGTGTGTTGTTTAGGGTGTCACGCAGATCAAGTGTGGGCAGGTCGTTTAACAAGCCTGTCCGTACTGGCATTTTGTTTGTGTACAGGTCGTTTTTGAAACCTGTCCGAGTTGGCGCTTGGTTCCCCTTGTGTAGTCATACATCTTTCTTGTCGATTGCCGTGCTACGCTCACCCCCTCACTCTTTGGATGTTGACGGGCGTGTTGGCTGTTGCACAATCTTATTTTCATAATTATTTTTATTATTATTATGATTATTATTTGTATTAATGTTATGTACATTTGCATTTTACGGGTTTACGTATTTTTTCGACGTACCTGGATGTCCGTACGCTCTTTTATTTGGAGTCGGGTTACTTATTTCAAAGGGTTGTTTATATTATTTCCACTTATCTTCTTTCATCTCAAACTGCGGCGATTTGTGGTGTATTGGATTTGGTGTAGAGTACTGCTGCTGCTGCGGCCGGTTGTCTCTCCTTTCGTACTCTTTATTTACAAATTGTGATGATTGCGTTACAAGGATAAGAAGTTCCTCAATGGTTTTAACTCCTTGGGTATATACGGCAAGTCTAATGTGTCTGTCAAAATGATAACTTAGTTTTAATACTAATTCGTGCTTCGTGAAACTTGGTCTAAGATGCTTACACCGTTCGACGAGTTGTATTATGTAGTCTTCCATGGAACGTTTGCTGTTGACGTAATACCGCCCATACTCCAGCTGGTCTCGTACCTCTCTCTGGGTATGTATATTCCAGCACCGATTTTCGAAGGATGCCTTGAACTGTTCATAAGTTTCTGTTTGGTCCCGAACAATCGTATACCATTTGGATGCTGTTTCCTGGAAATGTCGACTTACAAAATCTATACGGTCTCTGTCGCTTAGGTTGCTTCCTATTGTTGCCATTTCTCGTTCACACTTTTGTAAAAATTCTATGGGGATCTCCCATTTATTACCTTTAAAACTGATCTTCTCTCGATCGTCTACCTTTGCAGCATACATCATTATAGCACTTGGTCGTCTCTTGACTTCCGCTCGTAGTTTTTCTACCTCCTCTTGTAGTCCATCTTTCATGTTGTTAATTTCCATGGAGTGGTGCGTAGTTTTTCTAGTGACCTCCTCCACAGCTATTTCTACTGTCTCGATCCTCACAGTGAGTTCCTTTGTTCTGTTGGTGTTGTCCAGGATGCGCTCATTCAAGTCTTTGTGTCTGAGATCTTGCTCCTGCTTCGTAATTTTAAATTTTTCATTCCACTGTTCAACCAGATGTCGAATGTGTTCTTTAGTTTCACGTGTTGTATATTCACGCTCTTCTTTAAATTTACTATCAATCTTTACAGCTTGTTTATTAAGTGACTGTTGAACTCGCTGTTCGACTGCTTTAACGCGTGCAGTAAGCTCTGTTTTCAAAGTATTACTGACGAGTTCTATTTTCTCTTCTAATCTATTATTATTACTATCTATATTACTTTCTAACTGCGTTTCACTTCTTAAATAGTGATTTCTAATCTATTACGACTATCTTCTATTTGAGTTTCTAATCGCATATTACTACTATCAATCTTATTTTCTAATTTTTCATTGCTACTTTCTAACTGCGTTTTAAGTTCTGCACTTAGTTCTGCACTTAGTTCTGCACTTAGTTCTGCACTATTCGTTTTCAACTCCTCTTGAAGTCGTTTAAACATCGTTTCGATGTCCATTGTTGCTGGCTTCGCCATTGTAGACTATGGTGTCCTAACTGATTCTTTATATGAATTATATTTTTAATTATTGGTCCACCGTGACTCTATATTTCTTTATTTAAAATTTATTTTATTTACCAGTATTAATTTCACAACTCTTTTTCTTCTCTGTACTTAAATTAACAATTTGTAATATTATTTATTACATGAATTGACTATTAATTCTTTATACAATATTTGTGCTAATTATTTATTAGACTTTATTTATATTCTGCGCGCCATTTACTTGTGATGATAATTAACATATATCTAGCAACACATTTGAAACGCCATTAATTATAACACAACAATAATTAACATATATACATTTATTTGTGTTTGTCGAGTCCCACGATCTTGGAACGCCAATTTTTATACAAAGTTTCCAAGATCGTGACTTTATACACATATCGAGACACACTTTGGGCACGCCAATTATTATACAACGTTATTTTTAGACACTTACTTTTACACATATGCTCTTACTCATTTGTGCGCACTTACCCACGTCTCGAAGGTATACTCTTCTTCTGCAGTATTTACCTTGATGTTCCCCGGCTGGGTCGCAGGCTTTGGTCGTTGATTGAGTGTGGATAAGCACGTGAATATCGTTATATAATTTTAATACAAGTAAAGAGTACAGAGGATTTAGTATTGGTTGTGAAATTAGTACGACCGTGTTAATAAAATCATATTCATTTGATTTATTATTTAAAAATTCAAATCATCTTATTAATTATTATTTTGTGTGGGTTAATTACTCTTTGAAGCCTTATATTCGATATGAATATAATGTAATTATAACGTGTTTAAAAATCTTATCGCTTATATTCTAAGACATATTATACACACATAAACATATATGACCTGAAATATTTACATAGACATATAATACATAACACATATTTTAATATAATACGTGATTCACACGTCTGGAATTGACTATTTATCTTGTCTTTGCAAGTGTGGTGTTTATTATATACCACTTAATAAAACAATTAATTAATTAAACAATTATTCAAATTACTAATAGAGAACATTCTATTACTCTTATTAATTATCTTATTAATGTCTCAATTAATTAAAAATCATCAATTTAAATCTCTAATAAAATATAAAATATAATACAATATGGTTCTATATTGACCATTGATTTATGAGATTAATAAATTTAAATTATATGCTCTGTTCAATTACTCTTTGAACTTATTTATTACTCATTCTGGAAAATAAAAATATACTAATATTTTTGTAAACTTGTATATGGAATCTAGAGCTTCTTTCGATAGACGTCAGGGTCATTTATAATATTAAATAAATGTCTGACTTCACCTGCATTTTTCTGCAAACATTTAACTTTGTAGTTACCGTCATCTGGACTCTCGAGTTTGTTGATCCTCTTGGGTATCACCTTCTCTGTCTCTGCGTCGTTGAAATTTCTTGCTCCTTCTACTGGATGCTGAGTTCTGACGTGGACCTCTGGTCGTGATGATGTACGGCTGGATGTAGCTGCATGTGGCTGTCCCTGCGTCGTCTTGTATTCTGCTCTGGTTCCTCTCCTCTTCTTAACTTGTCCCTCGTAGATGTCTCGAAGTTCTATGCGTACTTCTTGAAGTTCATCGTGGTTACAACTTCTCGTAGATTCTTACAATATTTGTATAATATCTCTATAATATCGAATCTTATAGTCTTTTAAAATAACTCGTGTTCCATTAATACTTGCACCGACGTAGTGCCGGTTACATCGCACTTCAAGTTATGTAATACTGTTAAAACCATTACTTGACTATGTGAAATTCGCGGTTGCGAGATGCGTGGATTTCACGTACTATTCTGAGTTCATCTGAGAAAGAGTGTGTCGCTCGCTGGGGTTTTATACTGCAGCCGTCGTTCCATTCCTGTTGGAAACTGTTTTGACAACATTGAACAGGTCTGCGCGTCGATTTAATTGCTAACTTCAACCTACGCGTCTTTCTATGAAGGGCACACTTTTTTATAAGTATTATTTCACCAATCGTTAGGTATATTATTAAACTTTGTTTATGCAAATTATGAATGTTAAGATGTGTAAATTATGGCAGTTATGGCAAAATTTCACACGGTGGCTGAACGGTTCCCACGATCATTGACCAATTAGTCTTCAATGATAGCGCCAGGCGCTAGCTATGTTTTTACATACGTCGCTGATTCGTGTGACTTCTGGTTTTCGTTCAGTATTTAAAAAACTGTGTAAAATCTTCCACCCTCGTTTGCATAATTCAACCTGTCTCTCATTTACACACGTACAGTAGCACACACACGCAGACTGATACACAAGCGGCTGCCTGTCACTATGACGTCACCTTTGCCGGTCGGCGCGTGTTGGTTTCTCCCCTTCGCTACGATTTAAAAACCAACGAAGCTTTTAATTCCCTATACAGGCTCACTTACAATATTTATTTATTTAAAATTAAATACTACGTTTATTTTTTTTATTATCTCTTATACCTAACGCTTAATTATTACATTATTTTTATTATTTACATCTTATACATCTCATACGTGCGTTCGTATGTTATCATACCTCTGTCAGGGGTTGATACATAGACTTATGCTAAACGTATCGTTGCAATATATATATATATATATATATATATTCATTTCAACGGAACACAGGATGATAAGCTATGTTGTTAGTATCAGAGCACATAGATGACGAGCATTTTCTTGTTTATGTTTGTTTTATGTAATATTTTGTCTTTTAGCCGTACGTTTTGTATTTAGAAACGAATAAACATGTAGGGTACACCAAATTCTTCATAAAAAGGTGTTCTATATTGTCATGTATATTTTGTGTGAATTTGTGCGGGTGTGCGTGTGTTATAATGTGTGATCGCTATAGCTTCAGTGGTAGTAAACCGATTGACGTGAAACTTTGACAAGTAATTATTTAGGTAAATAGCTTCAATTTGTGTATACTCTAAGGTTCATAACTATTTTAGAAAAATGTTTTTTTTAAGTGAAGAAAACTCAATTGTAACTCTTATCAAAGATAGGGTAATAAAATTCGGAGATAATTTCCATGCAGGCCTTTGCTAAATTATATAAAGTATTTCAGGAAATTCGTATATCTGTTTGTTCCATCAATCATGTGACTTGGGCTTAGCCTATCAGAATACACTATATTTAGTGAGATTCATTTGTTGTAGAGTTAGGATGGACACAGTCTGTCTGTAGAAGTTGCAAGGGGAAGTTGTGTCCGGTGAAGAGAGTTGTTCTCTTACGAACGTAGAAATATCATATATAAAATAAACCTTGGTAATTCTTAACGAAGTTTTGCGTTAAGAACCGAGTGGGTAAAATATTTAGATAAAAATTAAAATATAATATAGTACTGTTTTCGTGTAAGTTAAGATATCCGCTTAGGGAATTTAAAGACACTTCAAGATATCGTGGAAGGTGTACATTAAACGCACGCATTAATTAATACCCATATTAATCATGAGATTAAGAAAATATAAAGTATAAATTAATAATAAACTGTACGAGTGAAATTTATAATCATTGTAAGTGAACAATTTATGAAGAAACTAATTAATGTTAGCAGTCAAACATAATAACAACGAGACTCATTGAAATATCGCCGCTGGAGCCGCCTGCCGTAGAAGAGGACGACAAGACAAAGAGGACGCCAGGACGAAGAGGACACCAGGAAGGAGTGACGCTGTAGAAGAAGACGACGAGAGGAAGAGGACGCCAGGACGAAGAGAACACCAGGAAGGAGTGACGCTGAAGAAGAGGACGCCAGGACGGGAGCGACGAGAAGAGAGGAGGACGTTGCAGCAACCAAGTAAAATCGATTTATATTATCGAACAATACAAACAATTATTTCTATTATTAATACATGACAATTTATAATACAATATACATCTTTAAAAACTATATTTGTGTGTATAATAAATAATTTTTCATCTCCTCCATAATAGACTTGTTTGTGAATTTTACACACTCACTATATCCTTATTAGTATAATAAAATTTGATCTGTTGCATAAGGATATTTGGCGCTAGCCAACGTGTGGCTCGATTTTTGTATTAGTTATAAAAAAAGAAAATATTATTTTGAGTGTGTATAGTTTATTGAACTATTTGTGTGTGCTGTTCTTTGGTATCAGGGAGTGTAGATAAAAGTTGAATGCTCGCTGTTATCAGATAATCGTGCAGTAGTAGTAATTGTCTGTGTGGAGGTTGAATTATTATTTGTATTTGTGTTAGATTAAGCTTGTTTACATTTGATCGAGATACTTGACGATAATAATAAATAACATATAAACTGACAGTATAAGTAAAATTAAATTTTTTTAATAGTGTCGTTACGATAAGTAAAAAAAATATAGCCTATTATTTGATAAATTTATAAAACTATATAATCAATATGGCCGAATCATAAGAATTACAGAATACATTAGCGGCAATCCTTGCTAATATGCAGAAAATGTCGGAAGAGAAAAAAACAAATATGCAAAAGCTATCCGAAGACAATAAAGCAAATAAGGAAGAAAGTAAAGCCGCTATGCAGAAAATGTCTGAAGAAGCTGCAAAACAAAATAAATCGCTTCACGATGTGAATAAAAGAATCTATACAGCCGTTTATGACCAGGCAAAACAAAATAAACAACTTTTACAGACAACCGAAAAACGTATAGTTGAAAAAGTAGAAATAATTCGCAGCAATATTGAGACCGCTTTAGAAGCGAACAATTCTCGCATCAATGACTGTGAAGCTAAAATCACTGGGATAGAGGAAAGAGTAGTTCAACACATATCTACGGTGAGTAAGCTTGTAGCTGAACAAGATCAGCGAATACAGGAGCTGGAACAACAGCTGACCCGACTCCAGAGTACCTCGATAACGGCGAACCAGACCACGTTCTTCTATAGAACTGTAGAAGAAAACAATTCACAGTTAAAATTCTTCGGCAGGGACTCCGAGAATTCGCTTCTCTTCCTGAAGAACTGCCAGCGAGACATGGACGCAATTGACGACACCCTGAGTGAGATGGATAAAATAAACTATGTAGTCAGGAGATTAAAGGGTACTGCAGCTGAGTGGTTCACGGTAGTATAGGATAAAATAGTTACATATCAAGATCTGGTATAACATTTTAGGGCGAGATACTGGAACAGCGAAATACAGCGAAAAATACGCGTACAGCTGGAGTTTGGTAGGTATTCCAGTTTAAAAGGGTCTAAAGAAAATTATTTAATCCAACTCATATCTCGTGCGAAGTAACTTGAACCAGAATTGTCAGAGCCAGAGATGGTAAATAAATTAGCTCATCATTTCGGACGAGGTATTCAAATCGCCGTAATTACACAAGGTATTAAGTCACTGGAGGAACTACTCCTATTGTTAACCAAATGGGATAATGTAGACAGTCAAAATAATAGTAATAATAATAGTGAACCGGCTCGTAAACAATTTCATCCACAACAACCACAAAAACAACAACAACAACAGCAACAACAAAAACACAACAATTTAAAAATAAACCTAATTTCCAAAAGTTCAATTAAAGAAATGTATCGGCAATTACCGAAATGTTACGTAATAAAAACAATAAATGGGTTAGAGGTTAAATGTACAAGTAGAAAGTCAATACTGTCATCTGTGCAAATGGTATAAGTACAGAGAAAAAAGAACTGCTGTTGGTTGAAAAATCACAGAAGCCTCGTAGTTTGAAGAACGTTAATATGTTACATTTGAAGTTCTCAGTAAATAGCAACAATAAAGTCAAACTACAGGATACCAAGCTTTAGAAAGAAGAATAGAGTTATTGACGCTTTATATCTAAACCGCGCAGTGACCCATTAAGGAAATCAAGGCATTCAGATTGACGGTTTTTTTTTAGAATATCACCAGTGTTGTCCAGTTTAAGAACAACTTTCTTCACTCAGGAACTATAAGGGATCACTCAGTTTGAAGAACGAATCATCATACCGCTCCTCGAATGACTGATAACGACCAACGTACCTACTAGCGTGGCAGAATTCATGGAGTGGGATAAAGATGCGAAATAATACAGCTTAGAATGTGATAATATTTACCAGCACGAGGATCAGTGGCCTGTTGTTTATAGTATACAGGTTTGAAGACTTTTTTCATTTGAATTCTACAGCTTTTAAGTTTAGTATATTCATATTTATGCTTAAACGGTTATTACAATGCAGGGATAAAACCTGAGATCTGCATAAACAAATAAAAATTTTATTTTATATATTTGTAGAGAATAAGGGATTAAAAACGGAGGCTGTAAATAATAAAATACAAAATACCGCATTTATCGTAAGTGAATCAACACAAAGTGGAAGAATTGGGTGGAAGGGACAGAATACTTAATTTGTTTCAATAAACTTTGTAAACGGTTTTGTAAACATAATCGCGGTTTTTTAATACGTAATCAACGTAGTTAATTATTTAAAAATAATTCTTACACGCCAAATCAGAGATTAGAACTGCTTTCAAAATGTGATTAATGTATTTTGCACTTATAAGCGAGCCGACAGTCACAAAATTAATTTATGCAAATGACCTTAAATATATTCTGTGACACGTTGAGAGGCTTTAAAAACAATTTATTTTTAACCTAAAATCAGATTGTTCAGATAAATCTAACGGTAAATTTGTTGGTATTATCAATGTACACGTTGCAAATAATGTAAAGGTGCAGGTTTTTCTCTTTACGATTTTTTTGATAAAGGAGAAGGCAGTCAATCGGAGTAATCTTGAAGCAAGAGAATTTACTTAATAACTAAACGAACATAACGTAATGCTTGAATGGGACCGGTTGGTTATAAAATTTCAAAACGAGTACGGGTTCCGTAAAATACATATTAAATAATTACGTTGTGTTGCCCCACTCTCTTCGATTCCAAATTTTTAACATTGCCATCAATTTTTGTTCAATTACATAGAAACTCTTATATTGTTTCTTATAACATTTTTGTGACACGTTCTGACTTGTTTTGTTCTAAATAAAAGTAGAATACCTCCACTTTTATGTGTTTTTGTTGGATATTACTTACATAAATGTTCCCAAAATTTAACGATTTTCAAGTTTTTATTTATATATTTGCAAATTTAACAAAGTAAAAGTACACAAAAATATTAAAAATTAAGTTTATGACTTCAGTTTTTTAGGCTACAATTTTTTTTATAAACTACTAATTTTAAAGTTCTGAGATCCGTTAAAAATGTTTAACGTCAAAGATATAAAAACATTAATTTTTTTTATAAAATTAAACTCAAATGTACTGCATTTACTGGGCGTGTGTCTTTAAAAGATGTGTGTCAGGGTTATAAAATCTAAGTAAATTTTAAAGACAAATTCCAAAATGAAACATATTTTATGTTTAAAAGTAATTACCGGCTCTTTTATAGAACAATGTTTTTTAATATTTTAACAGTGTCGTATATAAAGTTAATGAGAGTTTCTTTCCTCTGGTTAAATATCCGTCTTTAATTATAATCAGAGTATAAGGAATGATTTTTTCGTTAACTAGATAACAGCTGACATAGATACACATTTTTGGTTAATATACTTATAGCAAACTACCACAGATGTGAGATAATTCTCGCTTTTAAAGTCTGGAATAAGAATTTGTTTTAATCACGCTCGTGCTTACTATTAGTGCCTATTACACTGAAATATATGGTTCCAACCACTCATGTGTAAAATAAACACAATATATCTATTGTCTTTCCTGGATTTTGACAATCACCGTTGTGATATGCGATAATTAGGTTGTCAGACAAAATGTGCTTTATTTAGAATCCCCTTGTTATATGACATTTGTGTACATGAGTTTAGGTTTTTAGGTTTCGTAGGATAAGAAAAACATTAGTACGCTGGTCAGGGACGTACTTGATAACTTGGGAGTGGAAACTGAAATAAAATAGCAACAAAGTCAAACTGTAGAGACTCGCAACAATAAGTATGAAACGTGATGTAAATGTATACAGCGTTGCTTAGGGTCTGTGTTGTATTAACTTATTTATTGCCGATAGAAAGTAGGATTTAACTGTTCTTAGTATATGCAAGTATACACTGTATGTATTCGTATTATATCACCCTAACGTGAATTGCATCGAGTGCTTAATGTCCCGTGTGGTTGAGTACAGACGTCACCTGTCAGAAACAGTAATAAAACAGTTGTGTGTCTGAATGAGGCGTAGTGCGTGCTGTTTGGAATGCAATTGGAGTTGGGTCGTGGGTTGGAATGTGACGGTGTATCCCTGTCAGATGAGAAAATTACAGCTTATCGATGTGTTCTGTCAGCTTACCATATCCGCGAGAGTATCTTGCAGAATCTACGTAAAATCCGACTGTTACTGAAGTTATTGTGCGACATCAATTTAGAGAGAGTGTAAATCAAGTAGTTATAGTATCTAATACGATCAAGTAGCTTTATGATTGTTATTATTTGTATTAAGCGTATATAATATCTTTTCCTTTGATGCAAACAATCATGTAAGTTTATAATTTAAGTATTAAAAGTTACTAAAATAAATTGTATAGCTCCATTTATCCAAGTTGAAAAGTTGAGACACTTGCTGTTGACGAGTGCAACAAGACAAACTCTAGTGGAGCTTAATTTGGTTTTAATACTGTTAATTACAAACACTATAATCTGTATATTCGAAAACCTTGTAAGAGTACCTGTACTTTATTTGTAATGCTCTTTTCAATAACGTTTGAACGGACCCAGCGAGTTTATAATTGTTTGTATTCATATATTGTTTTTAACAATTACCTAAAAATAGTTTTTTTAGCATTTTACAAAATAGGTTTAGTCTATCTTTGATATAGGCCTACAAGAAAAATCACAAGTACAATGTTGATTCGTAAATATTAAAATTAAATTTATATATTAAATTAACATTCATACAATGTAGTGTGGGCTGAAGACATAAAATTAGTATTGTTTAAACATAATTTCGTTAATAAGGATTTAACAATTTTTTAGTTGCTTGAACTTATACAAAATGATGACATACTTCACTCGCTCTCTCTCCCTATCTGTTTTAAAAAATTCAATAAAACCACAACATTTTGACTACTAAAAGTGTGTGGTCGTCTTCAGGTGAGCTAATAAAATGAAATTAAACACAAATTTCAGATTTTCCACTCTGACGATGACCTGTGAAGCTTAAAAGCGATAATCGGAATAATTTTTCTATAGTGGTGTGCAACAGTGATAATTCTGTTTGTGATTATAACTCTAACACAATTTTCTTAATAGAAATTAAACAGTAGAAGAAACTAACTCTAAAAACTAAGATATCGTTAAAAAATTAACCTAAAACGATCAAACGATAAATCTAGGATTACCTCAAAATATAAAATACATTAGATTTAGATTAAAATTATATTGTTCTATTTAAATAGACTTTATAATACGATTACATTCCAAAAATTCGTCTGGCTGAGTATAACGCCTTTTACTAAAATTGAGACAATCTCGACACGAACTATCATCATTAAGCCATGTTTGACAAACGATTAAAAACATTCTGCAAGTATTTTTGTAGTACTTTTTAACTTATTTAAGAAAATTTACATTTCACCTCCTTTCACCGTTCTAAAACAATTTTCTCGCGCTACAAATGTAAGTTTTTAATTACTACTTAATATTGCTTTGTTTATTTTATTTACAAAGTTTAGTATTAATTGCAGATGAAAAACCTTGAGCGACTGAATTACTATCTTTTTATATTCCAACGCATTTTTTATTTTGATTTAAAGTAAATTTATTCTTTGTAATTTAACTGTTGTAAAAAATGATAATTGTCATTGAACAATTTTTCTCTCTTTTTGTATATTATTGATTTTGATTAATAAAAATGTGCTAGCCTTATCAGATTATGAATTTTGTAATATCTAATTTAGTGCTCCGGTTTGAGTGAGAAGTAGGGCCTATATGGAAAGTTTTGTGTAGCCTATTCGCCCATAGTTACTGTAGTTTTTTATCGATACATTTCGCAATGTATTTATATATTTCAGTTGTCTTGATTGTTCATCTCTTCTTTCACAGCACTATCACTTTACTAAAAATGAACTTTATCTTGTGAAAAACTTACTTTTTTCGTCGGACGCGTTTCGGCTTAAGTATCCGCCTTCTTCAGCTTTTAGTCAGACTGCCATCATTTCGTAACGGTTTTTGTGTGGAAGGTGTAGTGGGGGTGGTGTGTGGAGGAAGGGGATTGGTGCAGGGATTCAACTTGATGTTTGTTTTTTGTAAAATTGTGTCAAAAAGTGTATGTGATTTATATTGTAATTGATCATTGAGTATGTTGTTTGGTTGTGTTGTGTGGTGTTTATATATTTCGTATTGTTCAGTTGTGTTGAGTTTTCGGCCTTTAGGTAAGTAATGTAAAATTTCGAGATTGGTGTCTATGTTGGTGTAACTGTGGTTTTCTGTGTGTATGTGTGTGGCAAATGCGGAGTGTATATTGTTGTTGGTTAGAGCTTTTAAATGTTCAGAATAACGGGATGAAAAAGATCTTCCTGTCTGGCCGATGTAGAAACTATTGCAGTCATTACATTTTAATTTGTAAACACCTGTTTTGTTATATTTGTCTATGTCTGTGTTTGTATTATTGATGTGTTTTGTAATGGTATTGGTTGTTCTGTATGCTATTTTGTATTTGTGTTTTCTGAATGTGTTGGCGATTTTGTGTGTGTAGGAGTTGTGGTATGTGAGTGTGATGTATTTATTGTGTTGTGTGCTGATGGTATTTTGTGTTTTGTTGTTTTTGTTTTTGATGCGTTTGTGTAGTGTGTTTATTAAATTAGGGTTGCAACCGTTTTTGATTGCTATGTATTTTATTGTGTTGAGTTCGTCGGTGTAATCTTGTTTATTTAAGGGTATTTTAGTTAGTCTATGGAGCATATGGTTGAAGGCCGCATGTTTATGTTGTGTTGGGTGGTTTGATGTGTTGTGTATAACCATGTCAGTTGTGGTTGGTTTCCTGTATATTTTGTATGTGTGTGTGTTGTTAGTTTTGTTAATTGTTAGGTCTAGAAAATTTATACTATTGTTTTGTTCAATTTCCAGTGTAAATTTTAATTTGTGGTGTATAGTGTTTATGTATTTGTGGAAGTTTTCAACTTGTCTTGTGTTGCCTTTGAATAAAAGTAATATATCATCTACATACCTGTGCCAATATATAATTTTGTTAGTGTATTTGTTGTTGTTTATTATGTGGTTCTGTTCTATGTTGTGTATATATATTTCTGCTAGTATTCCTGATATGGGGGAGCCCATTGGGAGACCTTCTGTTTGTGTGTATATCTTGTTATTGTATGTAAAGTAATTTTGTTCAGTTATTAGTTTGGTCAGTGTGATGATTTCTTGTATGTGTGTTTCAGGTGTGTTGTTTTGTCTGAGTAGTTGTTCTAGTGTTTGGATGGTTTCTTTGATGGGGACATTAGTGTATAAATTGGTTATATCAAAAGATGGCAGAGTTGAGTTATGTGGGATGTGGATGTGTTCAGTTTTCTTGACTAGGTCTATGTTGTTTTTGATGGATGTGTTGTTACTGAGATTAATATTTTCTCTGATTATCTTGTCTAGTTGTTTTGCGATTTTGTGGGAGGGTGCCTGTGTGTTGTTTATTAATGGTCTGATGGGAATGTTCGGTTTATGTATTTTTGGTAATGCATTTAGTTTAGGGAGGTTAGGTTTTATTTGTTTAAGGTATTTGGCGCTTTCTGGTTTGATTATATGTTTTGTGTTGTTTATAAACTTATTAATCTGTTTATGAAATTTTAGTGTGGGGTCTTTATTTATTTCTGTTATATTATTTTCGTTGAAGAAATTTTCGATTTTAGTGTTTAATTGGTGTTTGTCCATTATGACGCTAATGTTACCTTTGTCAGCTTTTAGGATTGTTGTGTTGTGTTCAAGTAACTTGTGTTTTACATTGTTAAGTGTTTTTATTTCATTGTTGTGTATTTTTGGTTTTGTATGTGTGTTTAGAAGTTTTCGTTTTATTTCGTGGCGAATCGGGTCCTGGTCATTAAAGTGCGTGTTTTGTACAGCTGTTTCTGCGTCTATGATTATGTCACGTGTGTGTTTATTGTGATTTTTGTTAGTTGCATTGTTATTTAAATTATGTTTCAGTCCTTTGTTTAATAAATCCATTTCATCCTTTGTGAAATTAATGGTTGTTGTATTAACTACGCGTGCGTGGAATTTGTATGCCGGTTCAGGGATAGATTCAATTGTGCGTGTTGTGAGGTTAGTTATTTTTTTGTTGTGTCTAGCTTGTATTGTCAATTTGAGTTTTTCTATGTTGTCTTGTGTGTGTTGTATTACATTTTCAAGTTCGTGTGGTGTAATATTTGTGTGAGTTTCATGTGTAATTTATATGCCTGTTTGTTGAGTGTGTCTTTTTTATGGTATAAATAATTGATTATGTTAATTAGGTTTATTTGTTCTAATTTCCGTTTGGTTTGAAGTGCTGTATGCGTGATTTGTTTTATTGTAACTTGTGCGTGTGTTGGTATGATGTTGTGTTTTCGACAAGTTTTATTGAATGCTATGTGTAAGGAAGTTTTTGTTACTTGTTGTTTGGCGTTTCTGTACTTATTGATGAAATACGCTTTATCTGCGGTATTATAGTTGTCTTGATTGTTCATCTCTTCTTTCACAGCACTATCACTTTACTAAAAATGAACTTTACCTTGTGAAAAACTTACTTTTTTCGTCGGACGCGTTTCGGCTTAAGTATCCGCCTTCTTCAGCTTTTAGTCAGACTGCCATCATTTCGTAACGGTTTTTGTGTGGAAGGTGTAGTGGGGGTGGTGTGTGGAGGAAGGGGATTGGTGCAGGGATTCAACTTGATGTTTGTTTTTTGTAAAATTGTGTCAAAAAGTGTATGTGATTTATATTGTAAATGATCGTTGAGTATGTTGTTTGGTTGTGTTGTGTGGTGTTTATATATTTCGTATTGTTCAGTTGTGTTGAGTTTTCGGCCTTTAGGTAAGTAATGTAAAATTTCGAGATTGGTGTCTATGTTGGTGTAACTGTGGTTTTCTGTGTGTATGTGTGTGGCAAATGCGGAGTGTATATTGTTGTTGGTTAGAGCTTTTAATACCATTACAAAACACATCAATAATACAAACACAGACATAGACAAATATAACAAAACAGGTGTTTACAAATTAAAATGTAATGACTGCAATAGTTTCTACATCGGCCAGACAGGAAGATCTTTTTCATCCCGTTATTCTGAACATTTAAAAGCTCTAACCAACAACAATATACACTCCGCATTTGCCACACACATACACACAGAAAACCACAGTTACACCAACATAGACACCAATCTCGAAATTTTACATTACTAACCTAAAGGCCGAAAACTCAACACAACTGAACAATACGAAATATATAAACACCACACAACACAACCAAACAACATACTCAACGATCAATTACAATATAAATCACATACACTTTTTGACACAATTTTACAAAAAACAAACATCAAGTTGAATCCCTGCACCAATCCCCTTCCTCCACACACCACCCCCACTACACCTTCCACACAAAAACCGTTACGAAATGATGGCAGTCTGACTAAAAGCTGAAGAAGGCGGATACTTAAGCCGAAACGCGTCCGACGAAAAAAGTAAGTTTTTCACAAGATGAAGTTCATTTTTAGTAAAGTTATATATTTCATACACCTTTCACAATTTTTTTCTTTCTTCTCTCCTTTTGGATTACAAAAATTTTTTCAGAACTTACGAAGTTTTCGGTTTCTTTATATTATCATTATACAATATCCTTAAGGAATTTCGAAAACACGTTTGAAACAGTATACATATTTATCAAATGTATCAAGTATTAGACACTTTTACCTAGGCTGTATTTGTTATCCGTTAGTAATTAAATGTAGGATGTGCGACAAATTCCCATTAATGTGACCACAGTATGCAATTTGTGTGCGTGGAACGGTAGTGAACGGCTGGTAACATATTGCAGTGGATCGCGTCTGCGTCTATTGTTTTGTGCAGGACCTTGGCCACGTTTTGGCAGAAACGTATTGGATTCGTAAATTCACCTCGCAGCGAAAGCGGACTTGTTTCTGAATTTACGGCTGTTATGTAATAATTTCAAGTGTGATCATAATATTGTCAAACGCAGACAAAAGCCTACACAGACAGTAGATTTGAGGGAGGCGATAGTGACTGCCAAAGTTACACTCGGAGGTCATTTTAAGGGCCAAATGACTCCGGTGTTTAATGCAATAAACAGCTTCATGCGTTCTGTAGCACTGTTTTAAGAAACACTTTATTTTTATAATTTGAATTCTTCATTTCAGACTTGAATACACCATTTATCCACCATAATACAACCTTCTGCTTTGATTATATTTTATATCGCAATGATTAAGATTTAAGCCTTTAAAACACTTTTCCTATTTTTAAGAGGATTTAGAAGAGTATTTTGTGTCGACTAGAGTTTAAACTGTAAACCATTAAAAGCACTGGAATTGGTATGAAGGAAACAACTATAGAAATTAAGGAAACATTGAAATTTTAATTTAATGTTAAAGGTAAAATATTGTTTTTAGTAGGTTTTAAATGTTATTTCAGCTATTTCAAATTTTTGAATTTATTTTAGCTTTATGTCAGTACTGGTCCAGGTCATGGCATTACAGATTGAGACCAAGTTGAACATCTAAAAATGACGTGCCATCTACAAAACCACAACCTCATCAAATTCAGTTTAATTTAATGACCTATGTAGAGTTTGTTTTACTTTAATACTGTATCAAGTTAGTTAATTTAATGTAACAAGTTACAGATAGAATTGAGGCCGCAGTTTACATAACAAATCTAATTTATTCTACTACACGTGTAGACGACTTTCCGACGACGAGGGCGAATTCTAATTTACGTAAACAAAAGGAAAGATGGATTGTTCGGATAAACCTATAAATATGTGAATATATGCTACTTGGGATTTACCGTTATTAATGTCCTGTCTGTTGAAAGAGTAAAGTTAGAGTGTCCTTTTTAAAGTAGGCAACAATAAATTACCCGATTCATTTCATAATTTGTAACTGTAACAAATTCAATGCCTGGCTGTCAATGTTTCGTTTGAATACTAATAAATTAATTGTCTATTATTTTATAAGTGATATTATAATATCACTTATTCATTAGATTATTGAAAGATGGATAAATTGTTTGAAATTTTAAAGAAAATTGACCTCAAATATAAAACAGAAGAATAATTTTTAATGTGTAAATAAGCAAACAGAGTAGAAAGCCAAGAAAATAGAGCAACAATAAGGGAAGAGTAAGATAAGGGTACAGTCTTTTGCAATTTTGTTTAACATTATAAGCAAGGTAATAAAAGAGACTTTGAGACTACACTAGCAGTTCAGGGAGAGACAAGAAAAGTAGTAAGATTTGCTGACAAAATTGTCCTAGTTGTAGAAAACGTGGAATATTTAGAAAGAATATTGAAAAGTACAGGAAAATTATAATGATATGAATTTTACATAAAAACGAACAAAGACAAACTATGGTGAAAACCCCTGGGAGCAAAATTAAAGATTAATTAAATGTTAAAACGTGAGGGTAAAACGCGGAGGAAGTGGGTATATTAGCCAGTACAGAGGCCCTGTGATAAAGGATAGACAAAGCAGAAAGCAGTATAGCTCAAGCAAATTTTTTTAAAGAAGAAAGTGGTTTGTAATTGTCATATATTGGATTGGAAATCAGAAATATTTTTGAAGCATTCGTATGCAAAACCTGAACAACAGGAAATTCTGATAAATTAACATAGAAGCATTTGAAATGAGGTGCTGCAGGAGAATGTTAAAAATAAAATGGGTGTACATAGTAACAAATCAGCAGGATCTAGACATATAGAAGATAGGAGCTGTTTATATTTTGATCTACAACTAGAAACAGAGACACATTAATTGGGGAATGGTCCGTTATTTGTTTTGATTATGAGGGGTTGCAGTGATTAAGACGAACTGTAGGGGAAGGCAGGGACTAGAATACCTAAGGCAGATTGTTGAGAACGTGCAATTTTGTGGACTGTGCCCTGTACTGCAAAATCATGTACCCTGAACATGACTGACTTAATTTCTCGTCAGAGTAGTACCAGAACGGAGAAACGTAAACACGATTAAATCAGATTTCATGCTCCGTATGACGACTAACGATTTTATTTGTCTTAAAAAATAGTCAGAATACGATTATTCATTTTGATGGGAAAACAAAGTCAAATCATTTTTACTATTTCTTTTGTCGCGAATAAATGTTTCAGTGATGAGTGGAGTATTTATTTAGCACTCTAAACTTTTGTCAAAAATGCAATGAACAACTACGTTTGCATAATGAAATTACGCTACGAGTTCAGTGAAGGCGGACTGATCCCTTTAATGATCATTTAATTTGCACCAGTTACTGTTTTATAAACTTTACCACCAATTAATTATATTATGTTATCCGTAGCTTGCACATGCACAGTTTTTGTTAGCCAATGTTAAAGTAGTAACCATGCTTTGTCTGTTCACTTTAAAGTAAAGTAATTTTTTCACCATTTAATTATGTAATTTTATATTTAGGAAATGATTCTATTAACTTAAAAAACTTAAAATTTTTATTCATATAACTGCTCATGGTGGAGAGGCACGTGGAAAATAAATTAAATACCTTTTCAGTTATGTTTCGGCCGAATCGTTTCAGAGTTTTATGATGACTTTATAGAAACTGTTTAAATTTATGAAGGTTTACAAATTCAGTAATTTTTAAAGCCATATAAAGAAATTAATCACTAAAAAGCAATAGAACGAAAGTTTATAAATAAGCTGGTGAGTCTACAAAACCAGTTAATACTTACTAAAAAAAAGGACTTTATTGTTTAAACCACGGTGGGACTATCACATATCTAGCAGCTATACCTCATCATCAGCCGAGGAAATCAATAACAAACTGCTTGCAAAAAATGAAATAATTTTTTTAATTTTTATTCCACATTACAGATATTGTAAAGCTTTCTCTGCTTATAAATAAGAGCTGTATAACGAAAGTTAATTAAAAAATATTTTTAAGAAAAATTTAATATTTAAGAAATTTGTTTACTAGTGTGTATTATCTTATACAGCATTCTATACGTCCATAAAAGAGTTAAAAAATCTTAATTTATACGTAATGTTGATTGGTTTTAAATTTTATGTAAAAACTATATTATTAAATGACAATTTTAGTTTCAGTAGAATAAAACTCTTCTTTGAAAGTACATCTCTTGGAGATTAAAAACAAAATTTACGGAGTTTTGAAAGAGCTCTAAACTTTAAATAATTGCAATGTAACTTTACTTAAATTTTATGTCATTTACATACAGAACGTAAACAATTAAGAGATAATGTGCCCACTTTTAATGACTGTCTTAGAGACATTATAAATCCGGATTATGTACTATGTTTCTTTCCGTAGTTTCATTTAACTGCGGACTGGAATGCTGTTAATCCAGAGAAGTGTTTAACACACTTCTTCCACCAACGGAAGATTAATGTTGACTACATGTTGCGCTACATGTTGAGCTTGTTGGAGGCTTGCGACAGCCGTTACTCTTTTGGTGACTAACACGGTAATGATAATTGTGCTTTGTCTTCACGTATTTTGGTAAACAAATAGGGATCTCACTAATGTATGAATCTTATTTTTAACAGTGCTTCAAAAATCTGACTCCACACGACAATGTCAGAAGTGAAGGCATCCTTTATGCCTGTATAATAATAATAACAATGATAATAATAACGGCCCAACAGAAATAAAACTCTACCCTCGAGGCTACATGTTGAGCTCGTTGGGGGCTTGCGACAGCCGTTACTCTTTGCTGACTAACACGGTAATGATAATTGTGCTTTGAAAAGGTTATGTGAACTGCCTGAAAACAAATGTAACTCAAGGTGGGACCGATCTTGCCAATGGGTGGACGGCTCTACGTTAGTTAGTCGCGAATGATGGCCTCACAGCACCTGGACTCATTCTGTTGCATTTAGCTCGAGGACTCTGCTGTGATGGGCCCGTTTATTTCCCCCGTACTCGTGTCATGGTACTACATGCTAAAGTCTCTAGGATTTCAGGGACTGAGGGGCTCCGTAAAAACTTTCTTCTTGAAAAAATCCCTCCTCGGTGGGTGAAGAGAAGGAGGCATTACATTTCTGTAGACGCAGAAATGTTTTTGGCGCCGTTAGCCAGTATGACTACGGTTCCACGGTACTTGATTGTTAAAAGAAAAAAGAAGTCGAAAGTGATTCCCTTTCTAACAGAGAAAGGCGTAATCGGTTGTGTTTGGATCGCTTGTCATGAACGTCAGAGAAACGGCTGATGGTCTGTTGATCAAGGTCCTAACTGGCTAGTAAGGAGCGAGGTTACTTATGCTGAACACTGTCGGAGATATAGAGATTGAAGCAAGTTCCCATATCACTCTGAATACTACAAAGGGAGTGGTAACATGCCATGAGTTACTAAACTCTACTGAAGAAGAATTGCTACAGAATTAGCGTCACACGGAATCATAGTACGTCGGAGTCTGACAGTGCGCAGGGAGGGGCCGACACTTCCGTTTACCTCCCAAAGCCTTCAGCAAAACAACACTGCCAGAGAAAACCTAGCAGGAATCCATCGGCTTAGCGTGAGACCTTTTACATCTCACCCCATGCAGTGCTTCCAGTATTTGCGTTTTGGACACATGGCATCCAGAGATGCTCGAGTCACGACATGCTTCTGTGAAAAGTCGGCCCATATCAATGACCCTTGCACAGAGGCGCAACACACGTCACTCCAGACTTATCGCTATCAGTTTGCTACAGTCACTGAAGAAGACGATTTGCTGCGTATATTTACCACATTCTACATGACGAATATAAGATCTACAGGATCTGCAGCTACCATCTCCATTACTCCTGGTTGGGAATTTCATCGTCGTAGTCCCAATTGGGGTTGTCATAGAACGATCATCGCTGGTTTGAGAACTGAAGATCTATATCTAAACCACGCGCTTGTCTTTTTAAACACTGGCGCGTCCACACATTTTAATGTTGGAAGTGACAATTTCTGGGCTATTGATCTTTTGGATCCGTTGCCCGAGTCTTTCATGGGAGCGACCACTTCCCAATGACCTTAACAACGCGGACGTCAAAAAGTGTTATACGCATGCTGACAAGATGGAGCGTGAACAGTGCTAATTAGACAGGTTTTACGGATGCTGTACGGATGTTTTCACTTACTGATGTTAGTGAAAATATAGAACAAGGTGTAGGCAGTACTACCAGCTGCAGTGACTTCAGCAGCTACGTATCATATCCAGGACACCGGTATCGTGGTGAAACACCCTTGTTACAGAAGCAATAAAAGAAAGTAACTAGCCTTAAACAGGCTAGTTGACGACAATCGCACCATTTTTAAGCGATGCCACCGCACTTAGAACAGTACTCGTTGCGAAACGATCAAGCTGGGAAACCTATGTCTCGACCATAACACGTTTGACTCCAGTGATAAAAGTATGAAAGAAGATCAGCGCGATCGCTGGTACACCAGAGTTCAAACCTAGCACATGCAGGCCTATTGAGCACGATGGTGAATTGGTATGGAACTCCACTGAAATTGCTGACACCTTAGCTGCGCGATGTGCACAGACCAGTAGTTAAGAAAATTATTCTCACGATTTCCTGGTAAGATAAGGTAAAATCAAGAAAGATCTTGACTTAGAAAACTGAAGGCCATAGGAAATACAACGCTCCTTGAGGGAATTACAACGAGCTATCCGCGCTGCCGGCGATAAACGATGAAAAAAGGCGATCATCAT
This sequence comes from Magicicada septendecula, assembly GCA_034769895.1. Taxonomy (NCBI): domain Eukaryota; kingdom Metazoa; phylum Arthropoda; class Insecta; order Hemiptera; family Cicadidae; genus Magicicada; species Magicicada septendecula. The sequence continues at coordinate 183,885,068 of CM068370.1, forward strand.
CCTGCTTCTGAAAGCTGGAAAGAATCTTCTTAAACTGTCGTCCAATATCGTTGACGTGTTTTTTTGGAAAAATTATTGGAGAGGATAGTTGACAACCAATTTACTTGATGCCTTGAAAAACACGGCCTACTGACCAAACACCAGTATGGGTACCGGAAGATCCATTCTACCACTGATCAACTAGTATGTCTGGAAAACCAACAAAACAGTTTCACGATATTAATTGATGACTCGTTGGGCACTTGGTGAAACATATTAATACAAAGGTTTTGTAAAATATATAAAAAAAAGTTTCATGCTAACTATGATGAACCCAAAAGCTCCTGTTTTGTATAGTTTACCAAAAATACATAAACCTAATTGTCCCATGCGCCCAGTTGTTTCATATGTAACTGCACCTGCATATAAAGTCTGTAAAAAACTTAATGAATTATTGCCAAAATATATTAACTTTAACCCAAAGTTGCTATTAAAAACACTTTACAATTAGTTAATAATATAAAAAATGTACATTTACCACTGAATGCAAAATTAGTTTCATTTGATGTTAAGAATTTATTTCCGTCTATACCTGTAGATGTTCTGTTGTCTATCTGTTCCTCACATATACAAAATACTTTAACCTTAAATAGTGATCAGGAAAAAGAATTATTCTCGGCCTTAGATATTTGCATAGGACAAAATTATTTTCAGTTTAATAATAAAATCTATAAACAATTTAATGGCTCTCCTTAATCAACCTATGGGCTCTCCTTTATCACCTTTATTAAGTGAAATCTTTATGACATTTTTGGAAGAAAACATTTTTACATCTGATAACCTCAACATAAAATATGCTTTTCATTGGGCAAGGTATGTTGATGATATATTTTGTATCTGGACGGGAACAGATAGACAGCTCCATATGTTCTTAGATTATATTAATTCCTTTTATAGTAGCGTGCAATTTACACTTGAAACAGAAAATATGAAAAGTTTAAATTTTTTGGATCTTACCATTACTAGATCACAAAATAATCTTAGTTTTCAGATATATAGAAAACCTACTTTTACAGATACCGTTATACATAAACAATCACTAACATCATGGCACATAAAATTAAGCAGTTTTCATGCAATGGTTAATCGTCTCCTTATAGTTCCTTTATCCAAAGAAAATTTCAATAAAGAAGTAGATATTATAAAAGCCATAGCACAAAATAACGGTTATGATGAAAGAATAATTAATTCTTTAATTTTAAAAAAACAGAAGAAAATTACTTTAAAAGAATTTTATTCCATAGAGCCAGATCAGGGTAACAAAACATTTCACTTAACACATTACATTCCGTGTATAAAAGATAAGATTAATAATAGGTTAAAAAACCATGGTCTTAACATGGTATCAGTAAACAAACGTAATCTTTTTTCACTACTAGTCAATAATAAAGAAAAATCTAATACACTGGAGAAAAATGGAGTTTATGAAATACACTGTGCAGAATGCGATGCTATTTATATCGGACAATGTGGCCGTGCTCTGAAACATCGCATTTCTGAACATAAGAAGGCGATTTTAACCAATACATCTAATACAGGTTTTGCAGATCATTGCTTACAACACAATCACTTTATAGACACAAAAAACATAACACTACTCCACAACATACAAAAAGGTAGAAAAATGGATTTGTTCGAAATTTTAGAAATTAAAAAAGCAATAAAAAATAACAAAAATTTAACCAATGAACAGACTGAATTTTGTGTATCCCCTTTATTAAAATCTGTTATTTAGTTTAGTTTATTTTATATTATTTTGAATGTTCATCATTATTTTAAATTTTGCATTCAGTTTATATTTAGTTCAGTTAATTTTATATTTTGCATTCATGATTGTATTTAGTTTTTAAAGACACCAGACCTTCCCTTGTCTCATGCACACACTCCCCACCCCTCGCCATCACAACACAGATGTTCCAGATACGCCCTAAACAGATGTTTACCACCTACACTACTCTAACATCCTGTGTTCAGTAATTTCATTCACTCGGTCTTTGACAATGGCTTAAGTTAGTCGAAACAGCTGTCAGAGTTAATTAAAAAAAAAAAAATTTGTGAAAACAGTTTCATCGAAAGCCAACACATGGTTGCTGTATTCTTCGACTCACAGAAACCATTTGATAAAACATGAAGATACAACATCACGAAACAACTACATGATTGGCGGTTCAGAGATAACCTGCAAAATGATCTTTAGCTTTCTCAGGCACACGAGAGACAGGACTTTCCGTGTTCGGGTCGGGTAATCGCTATCGGCTAAACGCTACCTGGAAAGTAGAATACTGTAAGGATCTCCGTTGTATGTCACGCTTTTTAATATAGCAATGAACGGGATCTTTGAGAGAATAGAGAAGTACGTTAGGAAATGAATGTGCGTTAACAAGCTTGCGATACGCGTAGTCTACTCAGGTAAAGCAACGGCAGGAAACGCTACAGACAAGTTGGTAGAAAGTGCTAAAGGAGTAGGCTTTTCTTTCACAGTAACAAAGATAACCTGTGTATACTTCTGTTGGAAGCGAGGAAGATACCTTAACCTGATACTAGCTATAAACGGAGTTCAATAATAATGTAGAACAGGCATTCAATTGTTTACTAACTTTCGACAGACACAGGACGTTGAATGCATAGGCCTATACGGACGAATTGGCTGCGAGGCATAAATCATTGCTAAATACCATTAAGTGCATCTCCCATATGAACTGATGAGCTGATAAGGACATTTTATTACGCCTACACCTTGTTATTGGTATCCAAATTAGATTACGAATACGCAGTGTACTCTTCAGCCAGGAGGTTGTGCTTGAAAAAGCTAAAGCCTGTACACAATGCTTGGTTGCGCTATGCAACAGGAGCATTCCGCTTTAGCCCAGCAAATAGCTTATACTACTTTGTATTTTATGTTGTAGCCTAGTCATGAATATGAGATCAAATAAATCTTGAAAAGTTGTATAAAAACTGCATTTTTATTACGACCGGAACTCGGTATCAACTAAAAACTGTGTATAGATATAATTCTTTAAGTGGCGTATCTCGTGGCGTGTAGTAATTGGTGTTTTCGAGAGGGGGGGTACAGTAAATTCGATGTAGATACAATGGCAACCAAAGCCCCTCACATATGTTCTGTATAAACTATAGTAACCTGATCTGTAGTAATCTGCCAATTCTCATAATGTCTGGCCAGGTAGAAAGGCGTAAAGCAAACTCGACAAAAACAAAAAGAATAAGTCTCACCTTCCCGTTTCTGTGAACATTTGTTATTTCTGCTAGTATTTGAATATGTGGTTTCTGTAACTACAACAAAAGGTGACTATTTTCATTGATTTCATTGGTCATGATGAATCAATTAAACAATTGAAGTATTTGCTTAACACTCCAAAACTTTCGACAGAATTTAAATTAACAACTATTTAAACAAGGAAAAACTACATTGCATTCAACTGCGACACATCGCTCGTTGTAATGATCCTTTAATTTGTGCTAGGTTAATGGATAACGTTATGAGGCTGACCGCAAGTTAATTGGATTATGTTGTCTGTTGTCTGGGTAGTTTATTTTGTTAGGCAGTGTTAACACAACATTCGTAGCTTGGTCTGTTCGATTAACGGAGAAATTATTTCTGTGGGATTTTGCTGTTACGCTAGTCTATTATAATTAGAATACCACAACTAATTGTACAGCTTTGAAATTACGTGTAACAGTATGTTGGTTATTACCTAATTTGTATAACTAAGCAACTAATTGTGTCTGGTAAACGGAGATTTAATTTGAATCTAGTGATCTTTGTAAAATTTTAAGTAAGAGTAAGTACGTTAACAGTTTTATGCCGTGTTAATTTCCATGTTAATTTGAAATTGGTGAGTTTCCGTTATTCACATGTTTATTATTTACTTGGCTTATGTGGTTCAACAATTCCAAACTCGAAGTACAACTATACACTTTTTATTCAAAATTCTATACGCATTCACTAACGTTACAACTTGAACTATCATCTCTTTTGTATTCTGAGTGTCGCTGCTTTCGAAAGTTTTTCCACATAAAATGCATTCTATACAGTTGCCTCGGTATCGTTAGATTACGTGAATTATCCGTCCAGTTTCATACTGTAAGAGAAGCATTTACACTTAGAACAGAAACATTACGAGAACAAAATCAAACTATGGACTCAAATCGCAAATGTGAAATGTGACCTAAATGTGTTTAGCCTCGTGTTCCGGCTTGTGCTGTGGTACTTAAGTAGTTTTAATTAACGCTTTGACTTACGAGTGTAGAGTGAAAACTTTCGGACCTAAATATGAAAACAGCTTCCTCAGATTAATTGACATTTACTTTTTAACATTATTTCTACTTAGACTTATTACACCTTATTCCAACAATGTTATGCCAGATTTATAAACCGATTTGTCGAGCTCCTTAAAATGGATGTGACATTACTGACTTGATTGTAGTCCGTAAATATTTTTCACCGACCTATCTTTGAGGTTATAAAAGAGGTAAAGTACATATCACTCGAGGCTAAATCTGACAAGTATGTATGGAAGCAATTCAGAGTTTAATTCTTTGATATTAGCCATCGCAATTATTGATGACAACCATCGACGGTTATATATTAGCCCAAAAATTTGGTTGGATTGCACTTATAAAGTGCCAAACAATTTTTTGTAACATCCTTTCGACGTTGTTTTTGTTCAGGTCTGAACATCGCACTACTTATCTAGCGCATAGCTTTGTCATACACATTCAGTTGATATGCGAACAGTCTGTGTTAAGTCCCTCAATTTCACTTTTCGGTCCGCCTAAACGTTTTTGTGTGTTTTTTTTAATATTGTTTTTGCGTACTCACTTTAATTGTTCACTGCGTGGTTTATTAGTTGTACTTTTCTGACACATTTAAAAATTCAGCAATCTAGTACCGAACGTTGTATTAGATAGAAAATAATTTGGTAACATAGAATTCAACTACTTTTTTATGTCGGTTACAGAGAAAACTTATACAAAAGGGACAAATGGGACAAATTTCTGATCTGTCTGCTAAAGGTCTAAAATAATGCTCACAGCTCTTAAGTTGGTGTATCTTCAAGCTAATATTAAAACAGTAAATGCCTTGAAACGACAAAATTTAGCCTATAAAGGATGAAATGATACAACACGGTCAAAATAATGAGCATGTTGACGTCATGTCTATGTGAGACCCGAAACGTTTCACCCTATACATAGATACATACACTCTATGAATTGCTATATTTTATTCATGTGTATTGATTCATATTTCTCATCAACCATATGCTCGAAACAACGAGACTAGCGAGTGTTGTTTGAAGTATGTGTCGTAAATAGGGATACTTTTTAAGGTACATTATATTGTGTATACGTTTCTACTCATGAAAAATTTTAGTTTATTAAAATATTGTCTTATGGATATAAGGTGTTTTTAGGTTTTGACTAACATTCAGTATTTGCACAGAACCGGTAAAATCCATTAGATAAAACAGCTGCATGTGTTGCATTTCGGATGTAAACTAACGTATGTTGTTTTGCTAATTAAAAAGATTCAAAGAAACCAATAACATCTGCTTTAGTGAATGCCTCAGTATGCAGGACTATAATATTATATGTATGTTAAGAATAAATGTTAATATTATAAACATGATTTTATCTATAATTCAGGCAAACTTAACTTTTCAAATATTGCATATTAAACACATTTTATAACATTTAAGGCTTAATTAGCACGGTCTAACCTAAGTATTTCTTGTGCTGTTTCTAATATTACATTTATAACTTCTCCATTTTTTACTGTAGATCTATAACCATTGTCCAATTTTTTGAACCCAATAATATGCTGTCAGGTCTGTACAACTCATCCCAAACAGATTTCACAAAAAATTATATTTTTAAATAAAAAATTTATTACAGATTTTATAGAAAATCATTCTGTAAGAAATATTAATAAAAGTAAGTATTTAATTAATACCCAATATATTTAAGGAAGGCGCTTGTTATGACCATACCAAGGGAGGTGCGTTTTCTTAAAAACTTGATTTATGAGTAATAAAAGTATTTCATGGAGGAAAATTTTAAATCAATCCCTTAATGCGCTTGAAATAATATCATACTAATCTTAGTTTTATAAAATAAGATAGGTTGCATTTTTATTTACTGATGTCTTGTGAACAAACTATATTGAAAATTTTGCTAATTTAAAATATCTGAACTCAATATATACTGTACTTTGTTTACATACACGTTAACTATTATAAAACAGGACTCTTATTCTGTTAACAATTACGAGTAATTAATTTCTCATTTCACTGAGCTCACAAGTTGAAAGGGAGAAATAAAATATTTTCGTGTCACATATTTCCGTTATAAATTATGTTATTACCAAAAACTGCCTACATGAATGTAGACATCAGTCTATTTGTCTACGCCAACTTGCTCTAGATATTATCTAGCCTGTTACTTAACAGTTACATATCTCTTCACCACTAGGTATTTTTTGTTGATTGAGCTTCTAACTTTGTCAGGGGTATTACATATTCCTGTTTCTAATTTTACCTACTAAAGCTTATACTTGATTTCCAAAAATTCAAAATGCGTCTCATGAACCTCTTATCATTCGCTTGCGATCTCCTGAAGGTTCCCAAACCTACTTTTGGAAACCACAGTGCTATAATTAAAAAAAAAAATAATTTATGCTTATTTGGTTAGTAATTACATTTTCATATGTCACTTCTCACCTTCTAAGGAAAAATTAATAAAACAATTGCTTGTGAATGGAATGCAATTGTGTGCTGTATTTGATTAAATTTAAATGATTAGCTTACAAATAGTTAATTATGTGGGTTGGAATGTGAGGAAGGATGGCCGCGTGTAGTCGGGCTTTAGAGGACTCATCACTTGGAAACGTGTTGTGTCAACTACATCACCATCTTTTGTTCCATACACCAAGCAACTTCAACAATGTAAATATTTTATTACTAATCACATATTTACAAAGTGAAGAAAATCTTTAGACTTAATACTACATGCAGGAATATTATGTATTTTACGACGGTCACAATACAGTGTATAAACACTTTTGTTAAAATCGGACGGATCGTCGTGTTTAAACGGTGGAAACAGAGTAACTGACACCGGATGAACTCGCTATTTAGAACTTTAATACAGTTTAAATGAATAGAACTCAATTAACACTCCTACAGAAAATTCTTGAAGCTTATCATTGTTCAACACCCAGTAATGTAACACACAATAAATGTCACTTTTTACAGTGTCACAATGAATAATACGAGTCACCAATTGCAAATGTCCGCACACAATAATTCACAAGTTACAATAAGAGGAACTCCGATAATGCTACCAAACCGCAGATCTAAATTAAATTAACTCCACTTCTGTATAGTGTATTTATAACTCGACTCTCTCTATTCTTTTATTATTGGTATAACTTGTCCGACGATTGTTTTTTAGTTTCTTTCACCAATTGCTTGACTTCAGTTTTTATTTATTCTTTTACAATTGCAATTGAATCTTTCCTCCTTGGCACCGAATCTTTTGCATTTTCTACAGAATCCTCTACTTTAGATATTTTAAATAACATTGACTCTTCTACTTCAGATACTTCTGTAGATACTGTTTATTCTACGTCAGATATTCGAGTAATTTGTTTATTCAGTTCACCTCGCAACACTTGCATCTGTATTAACGCTTTGAAGTACTCTAAATTCTCCTTACGTTCTTCGTTTTGTCCAATTCCTCAAAGTTACGATTGTCCAACAGACAGGAATGTATCGCATAATAAATGTCGCCTGTTTAACAGTACTAAATTGTACAAATCACCAATTACAGATTCCAAAACATTCATTTACAAGTCGCAATAACAGGAACCAGATAATGCAAACCAAATTGCAGATCTACATAAATTTATTCCGCTTCTGAATCCTGTATTTATACTCTAGCTATGGCGTAGTATGTTACAAAAAAGAAGTGGATGCGGGCGGCATAATCGACCATAATTTGGAAGGAGCGTCTGAAAAGTCAGCATTGCGCAATACTACCGCTCACACAAAGTGTCAGGTAGCCCCACACGTCGTACCAGTATAGAAGTATGATACTGTGAGCGAATGTAGCACCTTATTAATTACCAGTTAAAAGTTTTATAGTATCTTTGTAAGAACACAAACAACTCTTACTTTTATTCTTAACAGGCGCGCACAATTAATTCAATTAAAATTACAGTACTTTAATTATATTGTTACAGTTTTAGAGTAGCCAGACAATTAAAAAACTTCATTTAATTTAGAGGAAATCGTCACACTCATAATGTACACGTCATAAACAAATAACAAATTAACAGCAAATTCATTTGCTCTATAAGGAAATAGTAGGCACAAGGCTACCAACGGTCGTTACGATATTTTTGAAGTTATGTTTTAATGAGTATACGTTCTTATGCACAAAAAATCGCACTACATAAAAAATCATAATATTGGTACAAGATTATTTTGGTTTCAACAGTTAAAATTAGATAACTTTTGGTATTATCTAGAGAGCCATTAGATAAAATAACTACCATTGTCGCTTTTTCAGATTTGACCACTTTACATTGTTTTAGTAATTAAAAACGTAAATAAACCACTATAATATATATTTAGTATTTACGGAATTGAATATGTAATCTGTATGTTAAGAAAAACTGTTAATCTTACAAAACTAATTTCGTATATTAATCAGGTAACTTTTACTTTTAAATAATGTAACAAATACTTTTAAATTAAATACATATTGAACAAATTGCACAGTAAAGTCATACGATGACAAAGTTTGATTAACGCCTACGATTGTGTATGTTTGGTTTCTTCGAAAGCTCTTATATTATATTTATAACTCTTCAGGCTAAGCACTGTCCAGTTTTGAACCCATTTATACGTTTCCAAGTCTTCACGATTCTTTCAAAACAGGTTCTCTAGATATTTTGTGCTGTAATAATTCTTAATTAAAGTAAATGTTTATTTAATATTTAATTAGTTAATGATCATATCAAAGAATGTTATTTCATATGAAACATACCCTATAAATGTAAATAAAGGGTTTTACTTTTGAAATATTTTAAATATCTCTTAATAAGCTATGGCAAAGTCATCACATTAACTTTAGGTTTGTAAAGTGAGGCAGAATGTATTCTTATATAAAGATTATTCTAATTTATATTGAAAATTATTCTAATTTAAAAGTCCTTAACACAATATAAACTGTAAATAAATTTTAACTGTATATAAAATTAGTTTATATTTTTAAAGGGTTTACCAAGTCTTAAATTATGTGGCATATTGATTTACTGTAGACGCAGAGATTTCGTGATGTTTCTGAATGAGAGTAAACTAATTCGTTTGTGAGACAGTGTTATTTCAAAAGAATGATCATAACCAATAATTGTAACACCTAATAAAAATCAGCTTTATATCTAGCCGACACTGGGGTAGTATAGGTAATATTACATACAGCATGGCGGAGGTTGTTAAGGGAATCACAAGGATCAGGACCTTCCGATAGTGTAACAATGTACTGGAAAACAGGGAAATCAAACTCATAAATTTTAAGTATACTTCTATGTAACAAAAACACTGAAATGCCGTTGTTAAATGATAAATGTACAGAAGACGGTACAAAACGAACATTTTATGTTGAAATAACAGCTCAACATTTCTGCTGATGAAACGAACGAAAGTAATGATTAAAAAGATTCATAGAAAGGGTAAATGAATAGAAGTAAACTAATTTACATGCAATAATATCAGTAGAGCTATTATAAGGCATTACAAGAGGAAACATTTGTTATTGTCAAATACTGGATTGTGAATTAGTAAAATATTTATTAGGTTACATGTTTGGTGGATTGCGCTAAATGTTATAAGGTAACAAGATTCCACCTCCAAAGAAAGACAAGTATACCATCAAAATTCGTAGTGAAATATGCAGAAACGCAATCTTATTAATATTAAAAAAAAATAAAAGAATAAAATAAACTTAATAAATACAGTAATGAAGAGTTAATATATTACTTAAAGATAATTAATATTTTCAAGGAATAAAAAAAATCGAAACAAAAAGGAAAATATTATTATAAATGAATAATTTGGAAATAGGGAAATAGAGAATGCAAATTTAGGAATTAAATAATACAATTAATATGATAAAACAATAACTGACGATGAGAAATACCCAGAAGAGACGATCAAATGACAAAAAATGTAAATAGTTATTAGTAAAATATTATAATGTACAAATATTAAACTTAGCATGTAAGAAATAAGACATTGAGTATAGCCTTGGATTAAAACTATGAGGAGGTCTGCGAACCTCAAACCGTTATTGTGCATAAGTGTGTATAAGTTGTAATTAATATAAAATTACAAACATAATAATATTGAACAATAATTATAAAAGTTAGGGAGTGTAACAGTGTATGAAGGTGAGAACAACGGTGATAGACTTTAAGAAGTAAAAACAGTGTATAGTGTAAATGAATAAACATATTTACAATATGAACATTGCAGGAAACATATAATTTATATGAAACAACAAGGTAATTCATATAGTGCAATAAAACCAAGGGGAAATAATTAAAAAAAAGAATCTTCCATTACAAACTTATAATGTGATAGTGACGAAGATAGAATAAGATTCTACGGAATAATATTAATTATAAATTGGGAGACCGAACCTGTGACCCATAAATATATCATTGCCAAGACCTTAACTGAATAAATTAGTGTTTTAGTAGAAAGGATTATTGTTGGAAAAAATATTGAAACCAGGCAGAACGTGTCGAATTTTAATGCTGGTTTTTATACAAATTAAAGGAGGGTACGAAACGAAGCGATACTGAAAGATTATGAAAATAAATAGAAGAATGATGTTTTAATTGATGGTACAGAAAACTAGAAGTCCAGACGCAAAGGATCAAGAAAGAAGATCGTAAAGAAAACTACCATATGGGTGAGATCTCTCCAATAGTCAACCAAGATATTTGAAAACATCTTAACATTTAAAGTTCGAATCACAGCGGTATACTATCGCAAAAACAATAAAAACTTTAGAACAGTGAATTCTAATTGTACACAAATAGTTATTAGTAGTAAGAGTTTCTTTTTTAATTGTTCATTTGCACTTTTGTATGATCTAAAGAACCCACTGATACACAACATACATTAACAACACCTAATTACCAAACATTAATTTATAAATAATATGTTTTATGATGTGTTTACGACTTATGTACTATACTTTGACATGACTTATACATAAACCCTGAGATTGAGATTTTACATGCTTTAAACTGAAATGAGTTTCAAAAAGATTAATAAAAATAATTGAATTTTAAACAAGAACGAATAAGGAGTTTGATTATTTATTTAAAATAGAATAATACATCGAATAAAGGTAAGTTTAGGAAATAAGAAATACAGGGACTTTATTTTATTGTAATAAAATTGGCAAACAACGTACACAAAAAAAAGGTATACACAGGGGGCAATTACAATGTATACGTAACCCGGACACTAAGTTAAGCTGGAAACACAATAGAACCATTTAGGTGAAGCTGTTAGGTGTTAAGTTAATTCTCACAGTTGTACAATTATCCAATATGTATCAAAACTAACAGAAATAGAGGTCACTAATTTAAACAGTTACAACAGTTTGCAACATAAATAAACAACTAAACACTGCCAAGTCAACTAAGTTCTCTAATAATACCAATAAATAAACACCCAGTTAAAGTGACAAATAATGACACTGTATAAAACTCGCGCTCGAACCGCTGGCAGAAATTCATTAAACTCAACAAATCAACAACTAACAGTTCGTCACAGCACGGCTATTCGTAGTCAGCCAATGTTAGGTGTGCAGTGCAATCCGATCTGGAACTTTCAGGTGTCTCGAGAATAATCAGGCAATATCGTGAGTCCGGAAGCTCCGCTAGTTTTGCCATAGCGAAAAGAAGAGAAAGTAACTTAGCTAGTTACTGTGGTTCGCCTTTGCGTGGCGTTAGCATCGCCCGTTGTTGTGTACGCCAGCGTGAAGCACGCACATAAGTTTTAATACAAACACAATTCTGTATTAAATAATACTTATTTGAAACTGTCGTGAAAGGTTTTTACACGTTGTAACAATTAAAATTATATTTACGATACACTGCAATGCGTACAAATACAAAAGGACATAAGATTTTAACAATGTACTCACCCTAGGATGTCAGCAGTTCGAAACCTTCGAAATTTTCCGAGAGGATTTAGCCGATTTGTACTGCTCATTTCTCTACGTATTCTTTTTTACTTAAATTCTATTTTACTTAAATTCTTTTTACTTAAATTCTTCGTCTCTCTTTCATATGAGTCATATTCCTTCCTGGCAAGTTTCTTTCTAGTAAAACAACTTTTGCTTTCTCACAACGCAGTTTATTCTTAGTTCGTATCAAAGTACGAGTTAGATTTTGTAATTTCCGTTTCAGCTAAATTATTTGGTTTTGTTCATCCAATTGATCGTCTTGGTGTGTTTAAGTCTGGGGGTGGTCTGAACTCACTGTTTCTGTCACAGAACGTTTGTCGAATTGCTTTTTTCTTGGTCTGTTTGTACTTGCTGTATTTGCCTTTTTGCGGGTGACTTTTGGAGTTTTAGAGGGTTTGTCAAATATGTAGACAAATTCGGAAAGATATGAGTTACCGTGCCAGGCTTTAAGTTCCATCTCAGTCTTGGAATTTCGACATTTTTATTGTTTACAACAAATGAATCTACTTTCAAAATCAGATCATCAGAAAAACGTACTTGACAGATATAAGATTTATGTGTAAGACATTTGTACTTCCTGGGAATTGCCCTCGCCCACTTTGCAAACTGATCTTCGTCCCTGGAGGACTAAAGATATGATTTCCTTTGTAGGAATTTTTACCGTAGCCATTTCTACATCCAGGTACAAAACAGGACGGCATTTCTATTATATATTTTAACATACAATTTCTATATAACTGCACTACTACATAAATTTTTCACACGCACTGTTAACTGAAACTAAAAGCTACCCGTATATGAAAAATAACACACACAAATCATTACTGTAACCATTCATATATTCTGAGAATTTTTACTATATATTATCACACGTTTATTACTCAGAATGTTTGTAAATCACTCAAACCTATAATTAATTGCAACTGAACACGATATAAGCAATAACAAGACGCACGAACATACTTTTTACAACACATAAAACACAGCTTTTTTTTGCACGTGGCTAATAGGCTTACCGTCTCAACTACAACAACCTGCGATCGCAGCGCCGAAGTTTAACGTGGTCACCGCTAGTCCTATTCACGACTATAGCGCGCCCAGAGTGATCTCACTTTCTCTTCTATTCGCTATGGTTTTGCCAGACGGACGGAACATGCGTCACCCTGCTGATTATGAAATCCGTTATAAGTGTTACGTAGGTCACTAAGTAGAATACTTAGGTCGCATCGCCATTTCAATATATAAATACTCACCAGTAGTGATGTTAAAGGTCAGAGTATACTCAGGAGAATTCTCAAAGGAGAAGAGCGAAAAACTATAAAATCTTGAATTCCTTGGAAAAGGCTGAGGACAGAGGAACGGTTCAGGAGCTGTTAAAAAGCTTCCATTTACAGTATAAGATCTAATGCACGTAGAAAGAAGACAAACATAACAAAGATAGTGGATGTAGCAAAGACTTTGTTGTAACAAAAATAACAAAAAATAAAAATTGTAGTTGTGTTTAGAGAAAGAGGGAGCCCATCACGAACTACATAATTTAACAATGAATGTGTGATCGTTGATCTTACCAACTTTCAGTGTATTAGTTCTTTGAATGAGCGAGGGGGGAGTTGAGGAGAATAACCACAGAGAATGGGACACATTTTGCCTTCAACAAATTCTTGATGTGTGTGACAAATTTTCAAGAATAAGTATTAAAAGTTGCTCTATTATCCACCTATTTAATGCGTCTGTTGATTGACTTGTCACCGTTTAAAATTATTCCACTGGTATAATTGTATAGCGACTATTCAGCAATGAATAAATTACTATTGATCAATGAACGCATCTGTAAATATACAAAATAAATCACACCAATCTAATAAATAAATATTTTATATAAGTAAATGATAATCTACACTGTTTTTTTTTGTGGTGGGAGGATAAAGAAACATGCTCAACAACTGAGATTATGCATATGATATCTTTGTTTTGATTATCATTTACAGAAATAAATCTTGTACTGTTGCCTTATGGTCTGTGTCTTGCTGACACTTCTGAACTGCAATCACTGCTGAGGCGAGTATCAAATTATGTTTTTAGAACTGATTATGTTCAGTTTATTTATATTATCTAACGATTGAGTGTAAGCATTTTGTTTCTTAACATCCACTATATAAAATAATATAGTGGATCGTTATAAACGTAGCTCATCGCTTGTTACAACTTCGAAGCAGTTTAAAAAAAAAAATTGTAGCGATTATATATGAGAGGTGTAGTAAATGTATATTTTGTAATCAGTTATCTGATCGATTGGATAACACACGGTTCAAACGTGTTACACTGTACCACGTCTACAGCTATAATCATAACAATGTGAATGTCAAGCTTTAGATATAAAATGTTTCTGATTTGTCCACTGTTATTTTATTGATAGTTCCTAGTGCAGGAATAAAACTGTCAAACGTAGTCTGTTATCCTAGGTGAAGCTGAAAACAAATTAGAACCATTTTAATGTTCAGGTGAAAGTTAAATATAAAATGAGCAGTGAGTAAGTAGCAAATGTTCAGGTCGTGGACAGTATAGGAGAAAGCAGATATTTATGGAGAACTATAACGAGAAACGAGTTAGCTTTGTAGGTATCAGTTGAAACAGCCAGGCTTAATGATTTCGGTGATACAAGATGCATTGAATAAGAACTGTAGGAGAAGGCAGGGACTATTAGCCTAAGGCTGATTGTGGTAGCTCTTCGGATATAAAGCGATTGGCTCAGTACAGAAGAATCTGGAGAACTGGATCATCAAGCCAGTCAGGCAACTTCTGGCACAGCAAGGTAGAGAGAGAGAAAGAGAGAGAGAGAGAGAGAGAGAGAGAGAGAGAGAGAGAGAGAGAGAGAGAGAGAGAGAGAGAGAGAGAGAGAGATTATGTCAAATTATTATTTCTGCAGGTACATTTACTGCTTTGTTTTATAATGAAAACAAATAAATATAATTACAGACATATTTTGCGTTTATATAATAAAATATTATATTCTCAAATATATATTACTGCAAAAAATCCAAGAATTACAGTAAAGGCACTTTAGTAAAATTAAAACAAATCTTTGCTCTTCGATGGTTGGATACGATTCGTGTACAGTTTTTAGCAGGTATTTAACAACTTATTTCCTGAACTGTTTTCAGAATTTGACGATAAATGGCCGCAACGGCTAATCTTAATTCTTACCATTGTACACAGATTTTGTGAGATGTTTGCAAGCAATGTGTTACGTTCATTTCTTTCGGGTATATTGATATTGCTAAAGTAAAAACCGGTTGAGAAATCGGTAATCTTTATTGCTATAAAGATGTCTGGATTACAGTGAGTCTATACAAAACATGTATAAATTGCTGAAGTTTAAATAACTTCTTAACAGTTTTTATTAATTTTGAACGTTGTTGAACATTTACGAGACTTGAATCTGCACATTTTAAAAATACAAGATACATTTATTTTTAAATTGTCGTTATTTGTAAAGAAATAATAATTTTTTTGATTGAAATGTATAAACTATACGTAGTATACATGTACACGGCATGGGTTTTTGTATCTGTAGAACGTTTCAGTAAACAGCTGGTAAAATAAGAATACCATGTGCATATGTTACTTACTGACGTGCCGAATACTGTACAATTACAGTAGTGTATACATTGTCGTAATGTATAAACGGGGGGAGGGAGTAATATTTAATAGTAGGTAGGTAATTAACCGTTATGAAGTTAATCTGCTGTTAGTTATAACAATGTTCTGTCTTACAGACGAAGGTGTCGATCAGATACAATCGCACTCCTGTTTCTAATGGATAGTGCAGTGTTTTTAAATTCTTCTCTCTAAAAAAATAAGTTAGACAACGAGTGTTTTTTTTAAAAGTATTATTGGTTTTTTAAAAATTTATTAAGGTATTTTTGAGTTTCATCTAAAACTCCTCGAAACAGTGGTTACAAGACAGTGTATTATGGGGTCATTAGTATTTAAAAATTGAAAAGATGGTTTATGTTTTTTTTTTACTTTTATTGAATATTCATTACGTTAGAAACGTTTTATAAGATTTTTAATATTTTTATTTCATCTATTTCTTAGGATGTAGCTATTAATATTTAAGTACGCTTGATGCTTGACTAATCCATTCAACGCGCCATCGACAATACGATGTTCAGTCACGTTATTTTCTATAAGTAAAAATTGATGTAACATTTAACACAGTTTGCTCTACTGGTCAACATAAAAATAGTTGTTGCTGGGATATCAGGTTGTTTATTGTTTCATATGTTAGTTACGTAGGGTCACAAACGTTTTTGCTAGTACTTGTGTGTTTTGGCGGTAGATTCAGAGAATATGGAACGGTTATAAGATTAATTAAACTACAAGGTGGCAAGGCATTATCAATTAAGGGTCGCTTGCAATTTTTTATGGTAAATCTGTGAGTGGTCAAACTTTGTACCCATGTGTACTTTGTAATCTAAATACTATATTGCGAAGCGTGTAGATGACGTCACGTTTGTTCTTGTTATCGCCAGCCGGGATCGAAGCGACAACATTTTGGCCCACAAGCGACCGCATTTTGTCAACAGCGACAACATTTTTGGTCCACAAGCGACCGCATTTCCACTCAATTAATTCATCTCAAACCAGCCAACTCCAATAGCCTTCCTAAGAAAAACTCACTATTATCAAGAGCTTCTAAGACACAACATTTTTGGTCCTCCGGGCCGGATTTTATTTTGGCCTTACGGGCAACATTTTGGTCCACAAGCGACCGCATTTCTTGGTCCAAAAGCGACCGCATTCTTGTCCACAGCGACAGCATTTTTGGTCCACAGCGACCGCATTTTGGTCCAAAGCGACAACATTAATATTTTATTTAATGGGTCCAAACGGCGTTTGGTTCAAGCCCCAACATTCTCAACTTTGGATTGCTGACAGTTGCGTGCCTCTATTATTTTCAAAAATTACGTCACAATCAACACTACAAGATTCTGCAGAGCAGTAAACCAGAGACGACGGGACACGGCAGGACAGCGTTAGCTATTCTACATTGAAAAAGTTCCACAGCTTTAAAATTATGGAGAGCTGCAACATCAGGCGTCATCTGACCGGTAGAGACAAGAGGTGCAACAACTTCTAACAGGATCGAGCAGCGGGATCGAAGCCAGCTTTAGCACGCCTGGATCAACGTCCACGTGATTATGAAATAAAGATTTTTTATAATCTTTTCATATAATTATGACAATCTAAGCAACTTTTTTGGTACACAGTTAATAACATTTAATACAGCATTATTAATAAGTTCTACAGAAACAGATATCATTGTTAAGTGGCCATAAAATTGCTATCATGTCGAACGATTTATATTTTTGATAACATTCACAACTAGTTTAAGCAAATTAAGTGCCTATTATAGTCAGTTATATATTAAGGTACATAGATCACTGGCTCCCGCATTATATCAAATTGTAGTAAATTATTCTAAATTCCAACGACTGTTCACCTTCCCTGCATTTAATTTTCGGTTTCAATTTGCATTTTAAAATTTTGGTCATGGCTGATGTGAAGGCCTTAATAAAGAAACGCGGCACAATCAAGGCGTCCATATCTCGCGTGAATACTTTCGCGGATAACTTCTATCCAGACATAAGCGATCATCATGCGTTAAGAATAAAGCTCCGCCATTTAATGGAATTGTCCGCTAAATATGACGATATTCAGACTCAAATCGAGGCTGACGATTCAGATTTCGCTCCAGTCAGTGACAGAGTTCAAACCGAGGATGATCTCTGCAATATCGAATGCAAATTGCACCATTTATTGAAACAAGTAGAGGAGGTGAACCAAAAACCGTTAATTCAAACCAAAATTACGCCAATTAAAACAGCCCCGATACAATTAGAACCGATTAAATTGCCTTCCTTCTCAGGAAGCATTATTGGCGACACTATTACAATATATTTGTTGAGTTAATACACGTCAGAACTGATCTGACAGATATTCAAAAATTACACTACTTACACTCTTCATTGAGTGGCGAGGCATTAAATGTAATAAAATATCTTCCAATAACTCATGAAAATTATGCAGTAGCCATTGATTTATTAAAAAACAGATACGACAGTAAATTAATTGTGTCAGCCCATCACATTGGGAATGTCTTGGGCGTCAAGTCCGTACAACAAGATTCCAGGGTCAGCATTTCTAGGTTCATTGACGAGATTACTGCAAATATAAATGCCTTAAATTCATTAAATTTACCCGTAAATACATTTGAAATGATTTTAGTTCAACACTTAACGCAGAAACTCGATACTCATACGTGTCGGCTCTGCAAAGAAGGCTTGTCGGACGAACGACTTCCTAATTTTAGTAATTTTATAAAATTTTTAAATAACCGAAGGCAGGTATTGCAAAACTTAGATAGCGTGCCCAGTTCCGTAAATAAGATACACGTTAGCGATAAGAGTCCATATCGCAAAGCAATTAAACCGATTAATATTAATAGGACTGCATTCCATGCTCGTATCGGCAATAACATATGTCAGCTGTGCAAAGCTAAACACCGTCTTACTGAGCGTCCGCAATTTGTAGCGATCACTCCTCTCGAGAGAAAAAATATCCTAATTAAAAATAAACTTTGCCTAAACTGCATACACCCAGGCCACGACCTTGCACACTGTCCCTCCAAATTCTCTTGCAGAACGTGTGCTAAACGCCATCACACAATGATCTATATATCTAGGCATAACGCTTCGTCCAGTAACAATCAGTGTTCGTTAAAATTGCTAACAAACAGATCGATATTATTGTCCACCGCAGTCTGCATGACAACAGACCAAGCAGGTAGGAAGCACCCGGTTAGGATTTTATTGGACTCAGGATCGCAAGCTAATTCTGCACCATGAGTTTTGCTCGCCGCATGGGTTTAAAAGTGATTAAATCTCAATTACCCATCTCGGGTATAAACAATTCATTATCTCAAGCTGATTTCAGTACCAGAGTAAGATTGCATTCACGTTATAAAAATTTTAATTTGAACATACATTGCGCTGTGCTTCCCAGTATCACCAATAATCTCCCTGCTGAATCATTTGACCTCTCCTCCCTAAACTTACCAAAGGGCATATTTCTAGCTGACCCGCAGCTGAACTTTTCGGCGCAAATCGATATATTGCTCGGTGCTTAGTATTACTTGTAATTAATTGAACCTGTCAAATTTATTCGTAGCCCACATTTCCCTATAATACAGGAGACTAAGTTGGGATTCATTCTTGCAGGTAACTTGCCATTTAATGTCGATATGACAAAACCGGTTTCATCATTCATGGTATGTGAAGATGATAACGCCATTTCCTCGCAACTAAAGGACTTTTGGAAGTTAGAGGACGTTGCTATTCGTGCTCCTTCCGTTGAGGACTCGGATTGTGAGAATCATTTTGTATCGAATACTGTCCGTAATAAGGATGGCAGATTTGTGGTATCCCTGCCACGCAGGTTACATAATTGTCATTTAGGCGATTCTCTCTCCGGCGCTATCCGTAGGTCTCAATCACGGGACCCAAGTCCAAGCAGAAACGTAAACGTAAACGTAACCGTTTTTCAATGGTCCATCCTGGTTATCCCACGAGTCATCATCATGGCCTATCTGTGCCTTCGATGCCCATTCTCCCTGCACTCATCCTGAGATTGAGCAGGAACAACGTAAACAGGTCCAAACCTCATTGAGTGTCGCATTATCCACATCTAATTATGTTGAGAACTACTCATCGCTCTCAAAGCTCATTCGCGTGTTTTCGTATTGTCGTCGATTCATCCGAAACTCTAGGATTCCCACAGAGGATAGAAACATTTCCTTTTTAACCTCCCATGAGTTACATGGTACACTTTTGGTTTTTATTCGCCAGTCCCAGAAGTCGCATTTTGGAGTCGAAATTAAGAAACTTGACGAACGGCGCTGCATCCCTAATAACAGTAAAATTCTCTCTCTTTACCCCTTTCTGGACAAGTCAGGAATACTACGCGTAGGGTGACGCCTTCAGCACTCTCAGCTCAACTACGAGAGCAAACACCAAATCATATTACACCCACACTCTCATCTCAGTAAATTAATTATACAAAGCGAGCATCTTCGTTTATTACACTCTGGTGTACAATTGACTCAGTTCTCTTTACGACGAAAATATTGGATACTTAATGACAAATCTTATATACGTTCGGTAATACATAAATGTATCACCTGTTTTAGATTCCGTGCTAGGAGCGCAAACCAACTACTAGGACAATTATCCCCCTCCCGTTTTACGCCTGCTAAACCATTTTCCCAATCGGCAGTTGACTATGCCGGTCCGATATTTGTACGTCATGACGGGCAGCGTTCAAAATCAACTTCCAAGGCTTATATTGCCTTATTTATATGCATGACCACAAGGCCATTCACTTTGAACTTGTCTCAGATCTGACATCAGACGCCTTTATAGCTGCCTTAAAACGGTTTATTGCGCGTAGAGGTATCCCTGATCAGATACTTTCCGACAACGGAACAAATTTTCGTCGTGCAAGTAGCACGCTTCAGGAATTATATAAACTTTTGCAGTCTAAGGGTTTTGAGCAGTCCGTCCAGGATTTTACCTGTGCCCAAGGCATTAATTGGTCCTTATTCCTCCCTCAGTACCGCATTTCGGCGGCCTGTGGGAAAGCGGAGTCAAGAGCGTCAAGTTCCACTTGCAACGGGTGGTAGGCGGAACCATTCTTACCTTCGAAGAGTATTACACCATTTTAACCCAGATTGAGGCTTGCCTTAACTCACCACGCCCCTTGTTCGCCATATCCAATGACTCTAGGGACCCCGAACCTTTAACTCCAGCTCATTTCCTGGTTGGTTCTCCGCTCACTGCTCTCCCGGAACCTGACTATTCACAAATCAATATTACTCGTTTGGGCAGATGGCAGCTGCTCCAAAGATTCACCCAATCCATTTGGAACAGGTTGTCAAAGGATTACTTGCACCAGTTGCAACAGCGCAACAAATGGCGCGTCACGTCAACAAATTTGACTCCCGGACAACTCGTCCTTAATCTAGATGACAATTCCCCCCCTTCAGTGGAAACGCGGTGTAGTCACGAATGTTTACTCGGGTCAGGACCCAATAGTGCGCGTCGCGGACGTTCGCACCTCACTTGGTGTTCTACGTCGACCCATTCATAAGTTATGCCCACTTCCGGTGGCACTAGATTAGTCGCATGAGCATCGTGCGAGACTTATCAGTAATGTGAACTTTATCACATTACCCTACTTCACGCCCGGGGCATTCCCGGGGCGATCACATGAATTGTATTGTTATGATTAATGCACTATTATTATGTCTATTGTGATATTATGTATCACAATCATGTTTTTGGTTATTGTTATAATATTATTGTATCAATTATTATGTTTTTCACAATTGTACTTACTCTATGGTTGTGTATTTCTGAATTTTTTGGGCATTGTTATATTATTATTGTATCAATTATTATGTTTTTCACTATTGTACTTACTCTATGGTTGTGTATTTTTGGATTTGTGGGGATTGTTATTCCAATATCATGCATGTAAATTATTATGTCTTTGTCATTGTATTGTTAC
This sequence comes from Magicicada septendecula, assembly GCA_034769895.1. Lineage (NCBI taxonomy): Eukaryota > Metazoa > Arthropoda > Insecta > Hemiptera > Cicadidae > Magicicada > Magicicada septendecula. Next base: position 183,907,025 of record CM068370.1, read on the forward strand.
CTGTAACAGATTGTTCAATCTTTGTGATCATTATTTTATTATTATGTACTACTAATTATTATACCTGATTGTTGTATTCTCATGTATTATTGCCATGTTTTGTATGTCATGTAATTTTATTATTGTTGCTCTGTTACCGTGTAACGTAACGTAAATAACTATGTATTTTTCAACCCGCACATGAATTTAATATGCTATTCATACTGTTATCTACTATTAATGTTCTGGTTCTTATTGCTCTATTGTTATACATGTCAATTTTTTTATGTCGTTATTATTAAATTAGTAATGGTTATTTATTATGGAATTTATCATCATGTAATGTCAATTACCATGTAATTTCACAGTTAATTAAGTTGCAAAATCGCCCCGATTTTGTGCGGGCAGTATGGTCAAACTTTGTACCCATGTGTACTTTGTAATCTAAATACTATATTGCGAAGCGTGTAGATGACGTCACGTTTGTTCTTGTTATCGCCAGCCGGGATTCAGACCGGCTGACTACAGTCAAAATTACGTTAGTTCTACTAAAGACTCCGAGCTGATCACTCGTATTCACTCGCCGCAGCGGCTACTTACAGTTCTTTTTCAGTATCTAATTCTAGTAGCATGATCACCATGCGACTATTTATTTAGACAATTTCGGCTTACGGGTTGTAATGCACGCCCACATCTTATTTCTATTCAATTCTCCGGCACTCATGCCGTGTTAAAATCTGCACGCTTCAGCAATCAAATATGTCAATCTAAATTTTAATAAGAATTCAAATATGTCTCTTTAACTCAATAAACCATCATTTTCTGGAAACATTATACAGTCCACTCAATTATTTCATCTCAAACCAGCCAACTCCAGTAGCGTTCCTAAGAACAACTCACGATTATCAAGAGCTTCTAAGACGCAACAGTGAGGAACAATACTCACAGTCAAGATGACAAACGTAAATCTGCTTGGTGCACTTCTTTAATAAGCGTTCTACAGGAAAACCTAACCATGGTTTGTGTCTCAAGAATTCAAATTCGTCGTTTAGTAAAAACAGGTCACATTTATGAACAAATTTTACTGTCTTCTGTTGTTTTAGAGTTAATGAAGCCAATATACAAAGAGGTTTAACATCCGAACTTCTTTGAAATGCTTGCACGTTATAAAACAGGGTACAATTGAATCTCTAAATTTACTTATTTGGGACAACTGGCCTAAAACTACAATTTGCAGTAAAACAGCAAGTATAAAATGTTTCACTATGAAAATGTTAGATAAATAAGTGGAGTAACTTTGGATAGAATCAAATAGTCTGAAGCTTAATAGAGATCAGTAAAATTACTTCCAAATGCTCCCATGGTATTTTGTATACACTCTTGTAAAGGGGGTATGATAATTTATTGCATCGTAAAAGAAGATTTTATTTCTTTTTTTTTTTATCTTTGGCAGGCAAGTTTGAGTAAGTCTGTAATAATTATTAATATCTTGATTTCTCATTTCAAATCCCATATTGGGAATACATAAGTTAATACAGCGCAAACAAAAGCAAGCAAGGTTCTTCATATTTAGATCACGTTTTGTATTTACTGTTGTTAGCTTACATTTTCATTCTGTTCTTCTGACATTTCTGCTTCTACTTTCCAGAGTTTCTACCGTCACGCCAGGTGGTCGCCAAAAAATTGTTACATGTCATTTCAAAGTTGTAGCAATTCAGATATTTTCTAATTGTCATAGAGTTGTGTAACAACAAAACTCATTCACACCTTTAATAAATCAAACCAAAGTATGGTTACAGCGTTAACACCAGCTAACAAACCAACTACGCAGACAATGGACAACAAATCCAATTCTCCAATGTTGATATAGTTGTTAATTTGTATGTCGGACTGCGATCAGTTGAGGCACAATAGTACATAACCCCACTCAGTTGCGACCAAGGTAAAAATTTGAACCCGACCAATTGTGACCAATCATCGTCCTATCATCTACAGAGACGTACTGCTTCTATCAAAAGCATGTAAATATATGAAATCTCACGCCTGGATCGGTATGCTAATTTTTCCATTGTTTAGGCTATTTATATATACTTTTGCAACCAATCGACTTTCTGTGCATATTTTTGCATAGATACACTCTACATATTGAACCCATATATGTAAGACCTCTGCGCTCACTTCGCGCACATAGGCATCGAATCGCAGGCCTTATGCCGCCTATTGATTTTCGGGTTACTAAAAGCATCACTCATGTCACACACACATCGAAGCACTAGATCTCAAAGCCTGGCCTTTTAACGAGCCGTTTCTGCTCGCTCCGCATGGAGCTAAGAGGATGTAACATGTAGACCCATCGTATACAATAATAATAATAATAATAATAATAATAATAATAATAATAATAATAATAATAATAATAATAATAATAATAATAATAATAACAATAATAATAATAACAATAACAATAATAATAATAACCTATACCAACATTAACACATTTCCTTACACCGTTACTAGCTCATAACTCAACAATTGGTAGGACATCACCTCATTCAAAACATCTCTACCGATCATTGTAACATTTATAATATGTATATTACAATTGCTTTCCCATTGTATACTAACCGCATAATCATCTGTTCCAACCTGAACTAGGAGGAACCAACCTAACATAACAAAAATTTTGGAAGAAAGAGGACACTCGCACAAATAAAAAAAATGACAGAATTGAAACATTATCAAAGCTTGGAACAGGAACGTTTCTGCTAGTTGCCGAGGATTCTGTCAGTTGCGACCAATTGAAAGTGTGGAGCGCAGTTGACCTGATAAGTACAGATAGAAACGTCATTCCGTCGCAACTGACGGAGACCCTGTACGTCCGTTGAAAGCTTTTCGAACATTAAACAATGTGTTTACTACTAAGCTTCTTTGTTATGACAAACCAAAACAATTGAAATAGTTAGGTTTTCTGATGATCACAGTAAATGCGTAGTGCAAAACTGAGTATTTGAAAAACAATAAACGTTCTCATGAAAAAGGAACTTATTTCTGTGTCTGTTTGTGAATCTTGTTTTACCTCACTTTATTGTCTGGCCAGGCTATAGGCCTACAGGATATGGCCCAGATATATTATTCCACTATACAGGCAATAGATTAAGGGTAATGTTTCTATACCAAATTCGCTATAAATTTAAATAATTTAAAACATCAGTTACTCATTACTCAATACCACAAGATATGCCACTTTAAAGGAAGGCACGATGGCTTGTATAATTAGTCTACTGCTTTATTTAATATTTTCATTCTGAATCATGTACACGTCTTCATCAGCAACATGTTCTTCTTCATCTTTTTTATTTATTTTTCATTATCCTTTATCTCCATTTGTTCACATTGCAATTTTAAAAATAGTACAACTTAAAATATATTTCTATGTTGTGCACATGGCTGCTACCGGAAAAATTGTTTAGAATTAACATTCATTCTTTACAGTCTCCTTATTATCAGTTTATGTATATTGTTCCTTTTGTTTCATACGGTAAGAAATCCGTTTCCACTCTGAGTAGGAACACTGGAGGGACGAAGCACAAATATGAAAACGGCAAAACCGAACTGTAGACGCAAATGTGAAAAGTGATTTAAATAAATTTGTAGAGCCTTGCTTCCGCTTGCGCTCTGTAGTTCCTATGAACAGTTTGAGAACATACACTCTGCGTACTGAAATATGTACTCATCTGTATTGTTTCATACTTCTCATCAACTATGTGTTAGTTTGATTAGTAATTAGATAGGTTATCTGTTACTCCTCACCTTGCATGGAAAATATTGTTACGACGGTCTAACTTGGTCGTCGTATGGTACAGTGGAAAACAAAATACAAGACACCAATTAAGTCACTAATCACCAGCTTTAATTACCACAATTAAACAGTTTGTAATTAACAAGACAGTCTCTTGTAACAAATGAAATAAAAATTGTTCACACGCATTAGAAAAATGTCAACTGATATAAAACACAAATGTACTACATGTGTTCCGCGCATTTATAAAAATACATAACACTTCGCCACAATATTACGAACAACACTAATAACCACTTGAACGCACAGAGTAATATCAACCGATAATAACTGAACTAAGGCCACTGCCACCTTGTATTTATACCCCCGCTCACAGACCAGAACATTCCACAACTACGCGTTATCTGTACACTACGACATAATTAATTGCGGCCTTGACACAGTCAGCGAGGTAGGCGGCGTCCAGAAAAGTCTCGCAAGCGCATGTTGAAATCACGTACACCACAACATTCAGCCAGATTCCAATGGATCGTTCGAGAAACACGTAGATTGTTCTGTGATGTCGTAACAATATTAATAAACCAGTTACTTGCGTATGTGACACGTTGCTTGCTGTACGTGGTTAAATGTAACGCCGTTACCCTACAAAGCATAATAAGGGTTGGGATACGAACAGGGGGGATTATAAGCGCATGATGCCTTATGTTACCATCAGACTAGTGCCCTTCCCCGATTCAAAATTTTACCTTTTATCTACTATTTACACTGATAAATGGCATACACATTCTCGAAAGTTGACAATTATTTTATTAAACTCAAATTACAACAAATATTTAACTAAGCAGTGATTACCAGTTGAGCAATTGTTTATTTTTTTTTTGCTTTAAGGAAGTCTTATATAATTTCTTCTAAATCGAGCGATTTAGAAGATTTCTTCTTCTGTATCGCGCTTTCAGTATTCAACCTTGCTACCGAAGATAACCTCTCATTTCCTATAGTTGAATTCAACATACCTTTAATTCGTTTTAATACAGATAATCATCTTTCAGATTCACATTAAGCTACTGGAATCGTCAAAGGCAGACGATAATCAAAGTTGAATTTTGTATTTTTTATTTTATAATTTCCATTATACATCAATCGTTTTACAATCAATAATCTAGTTTACTTTGAGCGGACAAACTGTAGTATCATGGAATCTATCATCTTCATTGGAAGAAAAAAAAAAAAAAAAACGGGCGAATTCGTCAAAAAGTGTTCACACATATTTTCAATTGAAAGTGCTGTCAATGATTTTTGATTGAAGACTTTTTTTTTTTACATTTATTATCATTAAAAAGGTTTTGTGATTTAGGGCTGGATGGTGCCCCCTCTGACAGCAGTAGCCCTGGTGCCCGGTGCTACAGCATACCTTAACATTATGGATAATCTGCCACTGGATATGAGGAACGTCAATCACACTTTAGTGGTTGTCTTGTGTGATGTTGTAGACGTCAGTTCCACATACTAAGATACATATTGTAACGCGACATAATGGGAGCCCCAAATAAATAACAAAATAATCCAAATGATAAAAAGTCAGAAGAACTGGACTCAAATATTTAACCATGTAAAATAAAATAAACCATGATTAATAAACCACTAACCATGTTATATTATGTAAAATAAAAGTACAGTACAAAAGTGTAATAAATAAAAACCATGTACCATAGAATATAAGACATAAAATCATGAAAAGTGTATAAGTGTAAGAAAGTGGAAAACAGAGATGATCATTGATCATGCAGAAAAAGACTGTAAGGATCAATGACCCCTCCAATTACTTTAAGTGCAAGAGAACAAATATGTCAGTGTAGAATAAACAATTGTGTTAAGGCAATATTAGTTATTAGAGTTTCAATGGTTTTAACTCATGTGGTTTATTTTTAAAGAGGAGACCACAAATTATATTAACAGTAGACTAGAGTAATAGGTCCCATCTTATAATGAGATGTTAATGAAGGCCTTAACATTATTTAATTATGTTCATTTGTTATACCAAAGCCAATGTTATTTATTGTTTATAAATCAGTAGTAACAGGGGAAAATTGTACTAAGCCTATGGGCAATTCTGTGTTACCACTTAATGATACAGCGGTAGACCAAATATTTTGTTATTGTTTGATAGATTGTAAGCATAATCATAGCCACGAAGGCAATATTATGAGTTAGGATGTTAACATGTTTTATTAGTATTTGTATTAATGTTTAAGGCAATTTAAGATGTCAAAACATGTGTAACACTATTGTAATCAGGCTAAAGAGTTCAAAGGAGGTATTCGATTAATTAATAATATCATTTAAAACATAATGAACATTTAAGGCATAGGCTAGATAGGTAATATAGAGAAAAGTAAAGTCAGAAATGAATAAATAACGAGTTAACATTGGCAAACTAATAAAAAATGACGAAAATTTAAGTAAGGCACAAGTGTTAAAATAATTGTGAACCAAATTAAATTAGTCCGACAAAAATTAAGTATTGTATAATAAAAGATAGGGCAGTACTATGGTCCAGATTTAGAATTCTTGTAAAGGGGTAAAAACGCCTATTATAAAGTCAACCCATATAAAATTATGTACCAAAATGTAGATCTTTGTAATAGGAACAAAACTATGTAAATTAATTTTAACTTAAACAAAAGGTAACAAAGGAGTATTTTTTGACATGGAAGGCAAGGATATGATTTTCAGTACTATATGCCGCTTGACCTCAAGTTAGTGCAAACTAACCAATCAAAAACAGAGTTTACTGGTCAAAAAACCGTTACTAAGACGAGAAGAATTATTATTGTATTGTTGAACGCAAGACAGAAAGGGTCAAAAACCGTATACCTGACGCTTAGAGTGAAAAAAAAAATCAAACTTAAACTAAATTAATGACCTAAAACAAAACCACGGAAGAGGAGAACATACCAAAAAGCTGATAGATAAAATAAACAAACTACCACTGACCGATGGAAGCTTAAATCTACCCCAATATCAAAAATCCGAGAGAGCTGCATTATACGACAAGTGACGTAAATATAATTCCGAATTAATTTCGTAACAACACTATACATAGATCAACTTCAATACACTATATAAACTATCTACAGTGATAATTAGGATAACCACTGAACATTAATACGGTGGTAAACAATAATAACATTTTATTTCAACAAAAAACAGAGGAAGCACATGTCTCTTAGTTAACTGACCAGGGCGGCCATTTTGTTTAGCGGCTATTTTTCAGTGCAGACAAAGTGTCGTTGACGCAGTTAGTTAAAAACATAACTTTCATATTTGTTAACATTAATAATTAAGATTTGTTATTTTTATATATTTGTAATGTGTTGTACCCCTTTTTAAAACATTTCTGACTTCTTAACAGCCAAAGAACCCAAGCCCTGAGATTATTAATTTACATTATTATTATTTGAAACTTGTTGAAGGTCGGATTCAAGTAACGAATCGATACGAACCTGTCAAGGTCGACCCAAGACCGAACCATTTACATTTTGTTTAACCAATAAGCTGAAAATAAAAAATCAATAATTACCTAAAACAGAGTTATCATTTCATACTTGCAAATAGGCTAAGAGTGTGTTTACAGGTAATAGTGGGAGCGAGCAGGTACATAGGCGAATATAGCCTTGCCGAAGACGAGAAAGAAAATAACCTATAACTGCCAGAGTACGGTTAGAGCTGATCGCCGAGTTGACCAGAAGTGCGGGAATATTCAAATTAGCACTGACCGACGATAATCTCGCCGCCACTACCTACACGTATCGTTAAAGAATGACGCCTACAACAGTGGGGCATGATTAAAGAGACACACGAGAACACCTATCGTTATAAAGTGACGACAACAAAATAGTAAGACTTTCGGATCATACCGAATATACGCGAGAGGTTAAAATATACAGAATAGTGTACCGTAATCCTAGCGGCGTCTTGTGTATTGAAGGACATGTTTAGATTTAGTAATTACTTATAATCAAAAATATGGTTTATGTTACTTGGTGTGAGCAAATGTAGCGCCGTATTAATTACCTATTAAACATTTTCAATGCTCTTGTAAGAAGACTGAAATCCTTACTTTCAGGATTTTATAAGATGCACTATTAATTCTAAGAAGCTTTCCTTAACTATACTGTTGCAGTCGTAATGTACCTATACAGTTCATAAACTTTATTGGAAAATTATTACACTTATAACGTACAAGTTACATATAGTTTAACAAATTTACTTACTTTCACAAAGCATTAGGAAGAACGAGACTAGCAAGTGTCGTTTGAAGTAAATGTCGCATATTGGGGCACTTTTTAAGGTATGTTATAGTGTATAAGTTCTTAGTCGTAAAAATTTTAGTATAGGCCTTTTAAAAAATTGCCTTATGGATATAAAATTGTCTTATGGTTTCTATTAACATTATTTCTAATGTCGTTAGCACAGAACCGGTAAAATTCATTAGTTAAAATAGTTAACAGTGTTAAATTTGGATGTACACCAACATAGGTTGTTTTATTAATTAGAAAGATTCAATCAATCGAATGAAATTTGCTATAGTGAATTCAGATACCATGTTTCAATATGAAGGACTATAATATTAAATATATATGTTAAGAAAAACTGTTAAGCTTATAAACATGATTTTGTCTATTACTCAGGTAAACTTAACTTTTACAGTAATTGCATAGTAAATACATGTTACAATAAATTCATGCCATCTTAAGGTTTAATTACCTTAATCCAACCCAAGTATTTTTATGCTTTGTCTTATATTACATTTATAACTTTTATATTGTCCATGTACATTTATAACCACTGTCCAATTGTTTTAACCCAATAATATACTTTCGGAACTGTGCAACACACCCCAAACAGATTTCACAGAGAATTCTATTTTCCTTTAATGAAACATTTATTACAGATTTTATACTAAATTCATCCTATAAGAAATATTAATAAAAGTGAGTATCTGATTAATATTTAATATATTCAAGGAGGGTGCTTGGTATGACCATAGCAAGGAAGGTATGTAACATGATGTTTGAGTAATCAAAGGGTTTCACGGGGGGGGGGGATTTTCAATCCCTTAATACGCTTTAAATAATATCATATCAATATAAGTTATTGGTATTGAGTTGTCCCTTGTCTGCGTAGCTGGTTTGTTAGTGCTAACGCAGTAATTATGAATTGGTTTGATTCATTAAAGGAGATATTATTTCTGTGAAGTTCTGTTGTTACGTCACTCTATGATGAATAGGAAATGGCTGGTTGGCATAACGCACGTTTCACACTTATTTCACTATACCATATCCACACCTGAAGTCATAACGATATTAACGTCAGGCTTAGGTACAAATAGTTTCTGTTTTCGACACTATTAATTTAAAATTTCAAGCGCGACCACAAAATTGTCAAATGCAGTCTGTTACTGTATGCTTCCTTATGAGGAGGTAATATTCATATGAAAAATGAAACCCAGGGAGTTGATGATTGTCCGGACTGTTTATAAAATTGTTTTAGACACGCTGCTAGGTAAACATGCTCTGATTGCACACATAAGTTCATTTTATTTCCAGATTCATAACCAAAAAAAGGTGTAAAATTTGAAGTCTGCAAATACTAATTGTATACAAAAAATAAGCGTGTGATGTGAACGAAAAGTAGGGAAACGACAGAAGCCATAAAGTATTACGTCGTAGAAGATAAAATGGTAGCAAAAAGGGAAGCCTACGTTATTATACGATCCAATTAAAGTAACGAGACTGTATGTATTGAAGCACCACATCAACAGAGTGGGTTAATTTACTACAAATACGTTAACACATTAATGTGAGAAAGTGGGTCCCGTTTCCAAACTGTAATGAACTTTTTCTTCCAGTCAAAGCCGCTATTCACGTAACAAAACTAATTCATGGAGATTATACCGAAATGTAGCTTATTCTGTGATACGTAGGAATTACTCTTTTGTAAAGTTTGAGTGTGCAGATAAAAGTATGAAAACACGACTGTTTGCAATTTTTTTTATTAGTGTTCATCTGTTAACAGTATGAAGTTGGAGTGTAATTTTCAGAGCAAATAACAATTAATTACCAAATTTTTTATGAATTATAACTATAATAAATGTAATGGTTGTCTGCGAATATTTTGTTTTTAAGCTATTAAATGAATTGAATATTGTCTTATAAATAAACTATAGTCTTTCGCAAATACAACGTGGCACATGCGTCATACGAGTGTGTACGAGGACGGCGTCCAAAATTCTCTAATGAGGTGCCTGCATCTACGCAAATATTGTAGACGCGTCATCCAGAAAGCGGTAGATTTATCTCGACCTCAGCGGGGTATAAATATAGGAATCAGAAGCGATCAGTTTTTAGTTTAGGATCTGGGATACTGATGTGCGTTATGGGAGTTGTTATTCTGACTTGTGTGAACTTTTTGTGTATCTAAAATTTTATGACTTGTATTACTAAGTGACATTTATTGTGCGTTACATTACTTTGTCTTGGACAATCGTAGAATTGTGGTATACCAATGCTTATTGTTATTTTATTTATGTAAACTGTAGTTAAAATTCTAAATAGCGACTTAATCTGGTGTTTACTATTCTGTTTCCATTGTACAAACACGACAACGTAACCGTGAGACTGGTGTAGTGATATAAACACTATAACATCAAGTTATTATAAAGTAGAATAATTTGTTTGGAATTTTAAGGGTGGTGACATGAAATATAAGACAAAGGAGAAATTTTTAATGCTTATAACAATCAAGTAGAGTAGAAGTTTAAGAAAGGGAAGCAACTAAGAAAGGGAAGTTTAAGAAAGTTCAAATAAGGAAGGGAGTAAGTAGGGATACGATCCAATTAAAGTAACGAGACTGTATTTATTGAAGCACCACATCAACAGAGTGGGTTAATTAACTACAAATACGTTAACACATTAATGTGAGAAAGTTGGTCCCGTTTCCAAACTCACCACTGCCCCGTATCGCCACTGTTGAAAAACACGCGCGCGCGCTCTCAGAGTTGCTTGATGGAAATACGTCAGGGCCCGTAGAAACCTATTAAACGTAACTGAATATTTAATGTAATTATCGGGGTTAGATTCTGTCTATCGGGAAGCAGCTGATATTGTTGACCCTTGCCAAGGAAAATGAATGTTACTCTCGTGTATAAAACCATGTCACTGTTTTAATTAAACATTTCATATTGGTTTCCTGCAAGAATGTAAACTATTACATGTTTTCTGTTAATTATTTTACAGTATCTATTCATTGTAATTTAATTTGGGTTGATGTTTAGTTTTTATTTATAAAGGGTTTTTGAATCTAGATTTCTATGCAGAGTAGAGAACAAATATTGTATAAGTATGAAACATTAAACATCAAAATAATTACACACCAAATGAATTTACACAACAAAACTTAAAACAGTCATCACCTAAGAGAAGTCATGATATTATTGGTTTTATAAAATCACGAAATAATTTGAAATATGAAATACTTTGTGTAAATATTAATTCCATTTTATAAAAAATTTCACCAGGACGAGCCTCAGCTACTGGGTGTGTTACAGGGTGGTGGTTATCGAATGTCCCACAGACACGTAGGCTGGCTGTTACCCGAATAAGCAGTTCGGATCAAAAGGGCAGCCCCATCAGGGTGAGATGGGATGATCAGAAGTGTGACATACCTGACAACCACACATATCTAATGATGAAGCTGTGACGTGGCGAGTGAGTGCCATCCAGAAAATCTCTTGATCTGCCAATTAATTTTGCTTATAAAAAGCATACGATATGCCAAAATTGAAGGATATTGTTTAATTTAACTGGGAGTTTATTTAATTGTAAGTAAACGTATTAAAATTTTGATAGCTTTCTTAGGCCAGAAATATTGCCTGAATTAAAGATAACACTGCTGCTGTCTAGACATTATGCCGTAGCAAGTCGAGCGACCAAGTTCCTCGAGAATGCTTGAGGAAGGCTGATCGAGCACGGAACCGAATCAAGGATCCGGGTACGGAACCGGAGAACTGCAGCACAGATCGACCAAACTGGCGGAAACCTTTAGGAGGGGGAGACCAAACTGAATCTCCTAAAGGGTTATTATACCCTTACTATAAAGTAACATTGGTTGATGATGACGAAAGTGATGTAACAGATGTAAATACAATTTCAGTAGTGTAGGCATTTTAGAACTCCGACAATATGATCAATTATAATCTCTAAAGCATTACATTCTGTATTCTCGCAGTGTACAGAATACTGAGACGTAGGAACCAGAAGACAAAAAAGTCCCAGCCTTAGATATTAGGCTTAATCTTAAAAGTATTGAGATACTTTTTATATATGCGTATAAAATTTAATTTTAACTTACTTGTGTCTTCGGCTTTTTGTCTAGAGTTTATCACATTGTTTTCCCTCTCTTCAAATTTCTCCTCTCCATTTTCCTTCATTAAGTCAGCTGTCATTATTCAGTTTATTTCTACGACGTCCACGGCTTTACGACTTTTTTCTATCTACTTTGCACCTTGTCACCTTGTTCTTTGTTCTCAGATTTTTACTAATTGCCGTAAGTTTTGCAGCTGTTGAGCAATTTTCTCCAGCAGTATTCTTGTCTTTACGAGGTTCCTAATTGTCTCATTTTGATCTTGTCCATTCTATTAATCAATTCAATCTTTCCTATCATTTTATTTTTACATGTGAAACCCCCCTTTTATTTTTCTAAGTTTTGTAAATTTTTTTTTTGAATTTTATTTAATTTTATTTTTATTAAGTTTTTTTTTTTTTGTAAAAGGGGAGAGACATCATATTTAGAACTAGGTAAAGAGAAACCTAGAGGAAGCAAAAGTGTGCAAGGCCCAAATACAATTACAGACATGTCCCCCCAGGTGAATGACAGGACTTGCAAATGAAAAACTCTTTTAACCAACAAGCGTGTGCTTTATTCAACCTGTAAGATCTTCCATACATAACAAGTTTGTAATTGTGTGAGCACACCATTAAAGGCAGACTTATATATATCTATGTATTTCCATTAATCCATAATGTCACCAAGTAAATGAATTGATATTACTAATTGCAAAATTTCTGCCTGATCATGTGTGAGTCAAAGTTGGTAATAATCTCATTCATTAAGCAATACTAATCTATCAGTGTTGTATAATATCAATTAGGCTAGCCTGTTGTCTCAGCGAGCACATTTATGGTTATTTGATATATATTATTATGATACTCTTGTTTTAAATCAGTTACATATTCCCCAAAAATATATCTATGTATATATATAGTAAAATTACACACACAAACACATATACGACATGAATAACAAAACATCCCTCATTTCAACACTAACCTCCACATAAACCGATTCCCACTACAGTAAATAAATGAAGCCTAATATGTATAGCTAGGTACAAATATAAATAACAACGTAAAATGGAATATCTCAGCTCCTAAGCATAGATTTGCCAGTATATTCACAAGCATAGTTCACACCAGAGAATGTAAGTTACCGCCCCGAAACTCAAACAGCCAAACGAACCCTTAGCTTAATCATTAAGCGTTAAGTATGTGTGTGAAAGAAAATCGTTTCTCATCAACAGCATCAGACAACCCCCAGCTACGTTATTAAACTCTGCCATGACCAGATGACTTGATAGCACGAGATAATTAACTCCCTAATGGTCTTAATTAGATGAAAGTTAGATCTTACAGTAAACTGCGGATGTGTGTGTATGTGTGTAACTTCTTACACATTATACAGTTATAAGATACTTCATTAGGTGTACTGTGGTAATGTTCACACATGCAATAACATGATGATCACACATAATTGAACATGAGAGTTTGTGCTAGAGTCTAATTTTCAGAACTTCACGAGTGAGCTTCTGGCGGCTTCTGTGCATTCACATGTCGTAGAGAGAGAGAAATAGATAAACAGAATTTTCCCACCTGGATAGTCCGGTGTACTTAGTCCGTGTAGGCGAGGACCAGTGATGTCACAGTCATATCACCCGTCCCTGGTGCAGCTTAGCGTTGGAAAAGTTCTTGGTTCAGCTTAGCATCGAAAAGTCCTCGACTGACGGCATTGTGGTTAAAGATCGTCTCTGCTATTAGGGGGAACAGATGTTCGTTCGCCCCTGACACCCATCTCGTCCTTGGTCGAGCACCTGGACATACAATACTTGTAGGAGGTGTCATAAAGAAAATCACGCCACTTCGGCCGTCCACATTAAATACCAACACTAACTTTAAGTAGCTACAGCGCATACACACATCGCCACTAATTCAGATTAAACAGTACTAAGCTCGTCTAGCCATTACTTTCTTAAATGTTTCATTGAGATATTCAAATTGATTTGCTGTGTCTATCGTTGTTATTAATTACATCAAAACAGCTGAGTGCAAGATACATTAACATATTCTCTATTGAAATTAACTTGACCCACGACTCTCACATTCATAATTTAATTAAATATAATTTAATTTGATTTTGTAACAGCGTTAATGCCCAGATTAAAAAACTGCTCTATACGCACACACACACACAGGCATAACTCATAATGAAAGCTGAAACGCAAAATATATTTGGGGTTAGAATATTTTCAGAACCCACAGACTTGCACGTACCTGGAGCACGCTTTATTTAGCCTATCATAGTGATAGGTACGGAAGTCCTGGTTAGAAGTTCGCCGCCAGCCGAGACCAGATGAACAGCTTGGAGGATGAAACAGAAATGAGAGCGAATCAACGTTTCGCTCCAGCCAAGTAACCTCCAAACAGGAATGTACAGACACACAGCTGGCCGGCAGTGCCAGCAGTATTGCGTAGCCACACAACCTTTTGTGTGTATAACTGACCGGCAACAAACAATCTTAACAGAGTGGCAGTGCGTGACGTCAGCGGCGCTCGTTTTTAAAATACTAATAATCTAATACGTTGCCGAAGCCAGTTCGGCACACCCTCACCCCAAAAGGGCAACATGGTTGACCCAAAACAAACAAGTCCTCAAGCACGACGGCTGCGGGAAACCTGGAAAATCTCAGACTCTAAAACCGCTCTTGGTGGATTCAGTAACACAGGAAAACGAAAAAGCAGAAGGAAGAGGTGTGAGTCAGTGAATGTGTGTCTGAAAGAGAAGGTGTAAGTGTGAGTCCTGCATGCTCGCCGGGCCCTGGTCCGCATGCAGATAGAAGAGACAGGAAAGAACAGGAGAAAGAGAAGAATCGCAGGATCCAGCTCTGAGTACCGACCACCAAGGCCTCCCAAATCTAATAACTGAGACCCAGGACCATTAACACAATATTCCTTTCCCAGGACTGAAAATCTCCACCTCACTGCGACCATCCCCCATGCGAGTCCTCTCCTCCATGCCATACTCTCGGGACCGCCCCCAACACGTCACCATCTCCGGTGACCACCACCTAACTCTCCTGGTACTCACATATTCACGCCCGAAGGCTAACAAGGTGCCACAACCTTGATATGGGAGTACCATTTCTACAACCGTCCAGCTCGTGGACCGACCAGCCGTGTGCAGCAAAACAAGGCATTATCAATCCTTGACACACGACTGGCCCACATCCCTACACTAGGGCGGACGGACCCGATTAGCAAGGCCGAGAAGACCGCATTGAGGGCACGCGAACATCAATCTCCACCTTATAATAGTTATCTCTCTACCTAAGGAGGGGGGGGTAACTTCTCTGCGGACAGCCAACACTCAGCCATACAACCGACGCCCAAACAACCCTGGGGACATCAACCCGGAATGCGGCATGGTTCGGGCCAAACACTAATCCACATTGAAAAACTGACCTATATTTTATATCGCTCGAACAGCTGATCAGACAGAAAACAAATAAACTGGTCTTTGAATTTAGCCGGATATAGCGATACACAATCTATCAGATAAGCAGGCAGCAAGGCTTGAAATAGTGTTACAGCTGCGGCTATCAGTTGGCCAAAGGTTATCTTTCGGATCAGTTTGTATCACTGTTCAAAACTATTGCATCGATTCCGGTTTAATATTCAATTTATTCTTTCTAACATCTATTGTCTTTAGTGCAGTCGGCGTTAAAATTCCCGTTTCAAAAAACAAGGTCCCCCAAAAAAAATCCTAACTCAACTTCATCTGAATTCCTTCTTCATTTGGAACGCCCCTCTTACTACTTAAATTCGCTCAGTGTCCACCAGAATTATACAATTTACAACATACATCACAGACAACAATTTAACACCAACACATAAGGAAGAACTTTATCATTCAAGCGGCTCCAGAATACTCTAGCGATACGACGAGATGGGTGTCATAAAAGCAGAGAAACAGCCATGTAAAATTTCCGGAAGAAAACACAACACAAAACAACCAAACTAACTAACTAAATACAACACACAAAGTACACATAAAATTCGATATAATCGAAAATATAAAGTATCACATCCATGCCCTTGGTCGGACCATAACCGCATTCAAAATACGATACCGCAACTCAACGCCCTCAATAAACAATTACCATATAACTGGGATGCTACCAAACACGTTGTCTAATC
The DNA here is from genome assembly GCA_034769895.1 of Magicicada septendecula. NCBI lineage: Eukaryota > Metazoa > Arthropoda > Insecta > Hemiptera > Cicadidae > Magicicada > Magicicada septendecula. The sequence continues at coordinate 183,923,393 of CM068370.1, forward strand.
CAAAAGACAAGTCATAATCAAACACAACAAGTACCGACGGCCCTCATCATGTCCAGACTCCGTATGAGCTCCAGGGTATGTGCAAGTGCAACCAATCAGCACACATTCATTAAAAAAAAATTAATCACATTCTCATAACCCCTTTTCAAAATTCATCTCGCACTCAACATCACAAAATAATCACTTAAACACTAACACATATTAAATTATTTTAAACTTCATTAACCCCCTATTCATTTTATAAAATGTGCTCTTTTTTTTTTTTTTGGTTGTTCATTCTGTTAATTTATTACACTATCATTAAGTTTTCTTACAACACCTGGATTCTAATCAAAATAATTTGAAGTAATTTGCAAGTCCTAACACCAGCTGACATGTCTGTAGCCACACTAAGTTTCATTTAAGAAAATAAATATAAGTCCCCAGATTCTAAAATTTCTCAAGTTCAACAGAGAAAATGAGGCAGAAATCATACCTACTATCCATCCAGAATCATAAAAACCACGCTCTGAACTAACATTTGAGCGCCCCCCTTTTATTTTCTAAGTTTTGTAAATTTTTTTTTTTGAATTTTATTTAATTTTATTTTTATTAAGTTTTTTTTTTTTGTAAAAGGGGAGAGACATCATATTTAGAACTAGGTAAAGAGAAACCTAGAGGAAGCAAAAGTGTGCAAGGCCCAAATACAATTACAGACATGTCCCCCCAGGTGAATGACAGGACTTGCAAATGAAAAACTCTTTTAACCAACAAGCGTGTGCTTTATTCAACCTGTAAGATCTTCCATACATAACAAGTTTGTAATTGTGTGAGCACACCATTAAAGGCAGACTTATATATATCTATGTATTTCCATTAATCCATAATGTCACCAAGTAAATGAATTGATATTACTAATTGCAAAATTTCTGCCTGATCATGTGTGAGTCAAAGTTGGTAATAATCTCATTCATTAAGCAATACTAATCTATCAGTGTTGTATAATATCAATTAGGCTAGCCTGTTGTCTCAGCGAGCACATTTATGGTTATTTGATATATATTATTATGATACTCTTGTTTTAAATCAGTTACATATTCCCAAAAATATATCTATGTATATATATAGTAAAATTACACACACAAACACATATACGACATGAATAACAAAACATCCCTCATTTCAACACTAACCTCCACATAAACCGATTCCCACTACAGTAAATAAATGAAGCCTAATATGTATAGCTAGGTACAAATATAAATAACAACGTAAAATGGAATATCTCAGCTCCTAAGCATAGATTTGCCAGTATATTCACAAGCATAGTTCACACCAGAGAATGTAAGTTACCGCCCCGAAACTCAAACAGCCAAACGAACCCTTAGCTTAATCATTAAGCGTTAAGTATGTGTGTGAAAGAAAATCGTTTCTCATCAACAGCATCAGACAACCCCCAGCTACGTTATTAAACTCTGCCATGACCAGATGACTTGATAGCACGAGATAATTAACTCCCTAATGGTCTTAATTAGATGAAAGTTAGATCTTACAGTAAACTGCGGATGTGTGTGTATGTGTGTAACTTCTTACACATTATACAGTTATAAGATACTTCATTAGGTGTACTGTGGTAATGTTCACACATGCAATAACATGATGATCACACATAATTGAACATGAGAGTTTGTGCTAGAGTCTAATTTTCAGAACTTCACGAGTGAGCTTCTGGCGGCTTCTGTGCATTCACATGTCGTAGAGAGAGAGAAATAGATAAACAGAATTTTCCCACCTGGATAGTCCGGTGTACTTAGTCCGTGTAGGCGAGGACCAGTGATGTCACAGTCATATCACCCGTCCCTGGTGCAGCTTAGCGTTGGAAAAGTTCTTGGTTCAGCTTAGCATCGAAAAGTCCTCGACTGACGGCATTGTGGTTAAAGATCGTCTCTGCTATTAGGGGGAACAGATGTTCGTTCGCCCCTGACACCCATCTCGTCCTTGGTCGAGCACCTGGACATACAATACTTGTAGGAGGTGTCATAAAGAAAATCACGCCACTTCGGCCGTCCACATTAAATACCAACACTAACTTTAAGTAGCTACAGCGCATACACACATCGCCACTAATTCAGATTAAACAGTACTAAGCTCGTCTAGCCATTACTTTCTTAAATGTTTCATTGAGATATTCAAATTGATTTGCTGTGTCTATCGTTGTTATTAATTACATCAAAACAGCTGAGTGCAAGATACATTAACATATTCTCTATTGAAATTAACTTGACCCACGACTCTCACATTCATAATTTAATTAAATATAATTTAATTTGATTTTGTAACAGCGTTAATGCCCAGATTAAAAAACTGCTCTATACGCACACACACACACAGGCATAACTCATAATGAAAGCTGAAACGCAAAATATATTTGGGGTTAGAATATTTTCAGAACCCACAGACTTGCACGTACCTGGAGCACGCTTTATTTAGCCTATCATAGTGATAGGTACGGAAGTCCTGGTTAGAAGTTCGCCGCCAGCCGAGACCAGATGAACAGCTTGGAGGATGAAACAGAAATGAGAGCGAATCAACGTTTCGCTCCAGCCAAGTAACCTCCAAACAGGAATGTACAGACACACAGCTGGCCGGCAGTGCCAGCAGTATTGCGTAGCCACACAACCTTTTGTGTGTATAACTGACCGGCAACAAACAATCTTAACAGAGTGGCAGTGCGTGACGTCAGCGGCGCTCGTTTTTAAAATACTAATAATCTAATACGTTGCCGAAGCCAGTTCGGCACACCCTCACCCCAAAAGGGCAACATGGTTGACCCAAAACAAACAAGTCCTCAAGCACGACGGCTGCGGGAAACCTGGAAAATCTCAGACTCTAAAACCGCTCTTGGTGGATTCAGTAACACAGGAAAACGAAAAAGCAGAAGGAAGAGGTGTGAGTCAGTGAATGTGTGTCTGAAAGAGAAGGTGTAAGTGTGAGTCCTGCATGCTCGCCGGGCCCTGGTCCGCATGCAGATAGAAGAGACAGGAAAGAACAGGAGAAAGAGAAGAATCGCAGGATCCAGCTCTGAGTACCGACCACCAAGGCCTCCCAAATCTAATAACTGAGACCCAGGACCACTAACACAATATTCCTTTCCCAGGACTGAAAATCTCCACCTCACTGCGACCATCCCCCATGCGAGTCCTCTCCTCCATGCCATACTCTCGGGACCGCCCCCAACACGTCACCATCTCCGGTGACCACCACCTAACTCTCCTGGTACTCACATATTCACGCCCGAAGGCTAACAAGGTGCCACAACCTTGATATGGGAGTACCATTTCTACAACCGTCCAGCTCGTGGACCGACCAGCCGTGTGCAGCAAAACAAGGCATTATCAATCCTTGACACACGACTGGCCCACATCCCTACACTAGGGCGGACGGACCCGATTAGCAAGGCCGAGAAGACCGCATTGAGGGCACGCGAACATCAATCTCCACCTTATAATAGTTATCTCTCTACCTATGGAGGGGGGGGGGGTAACTTCTCTGCGGACAGCCAACACTCAGCCATACAACCGACGCCCAAACAACCCTGGGGACATCAACCCGGAATGCGGCATGGTTCGGGCCAAACACTAATCCACATTGAAAAACTGACCTATATTTTATATCGCTCGAACAGCTGATCAGACAGAAAACAAATAAACTGGTCTTTGAATTTAGCCGGATATAGCGATACACAATCTATCAGATAAGCAGGCAGCAAGGCTTGAAATAGTGTTACAGCTGCGGCTATCAGTTGGCCAAAGGTTATCTTTCGGATCAGTTTGTATCACTGTTCAAAACTATTGCATCGATTCCGGTTTAATATTCAATTTATTCTTTCTAACATCTATTGTCTTTAGTGCAGTCGGCGTTAAAATTCCCGTTTCAAAAAACAAGGTCCCCCAAAAAAAATCCTAACTCAACTTCATCTGAATTCCTTCTTCATTTGGAACGCCCCTCTTACTACTTAAATTCGCTCAGTGTCCACCAGAATTATACAATTTACAACATACATCACAGACAACAATTTAACACCAACACATAAGGAAGAACTTTATCATTCAAGCGGCTCCAGAATACTCTAGCGATACGACGAGATGGGTGTCATAAAAGCAGAGAAACAGCCATGTAAAATTTCCGGAAGAAAACACAACACAAAACAACCAAACTAACTCACTAAATACAACACACAAAGTACACATAAAATTCGATATAATCGAAAATATAAAGTATCACATCCATGCCCTTGGTCGGACCATAACCGCATTCAAAATACGATACCGCAACTCAACGCCCTCAATAAACAATTACCATATAACTGGGATGCTACCAAACACGTTGTCTAATCCAAAAGACAAGTCATAATCAAACACAACAAGTACCGACGGCCCTCATCATGTCCAGACTCCGTATGAGCTCCAGGGTATGTGCAAGTGCAACCAATCAGCACACATTCATTAAAAAAAAATTAATCACATTCTCATAACCCCTTTTCAAAATTCATCTCGCACTCAACATCACAAAATAATCACTTAAACACTAACACATATTAAATTATTTTAAACTTCATTAACCCCCTATTCATTTTATAAAATGTGCTCTTTTTTTTTTTTTTGGTTGTTCATTCTGTTAATTTATTACACTATCATTAAGTTTTCTTACAACACCTGGATTCTAATCAAAATAATTTGAAGTAATTTGCAAGTCCTAACACCAGCTGACATGTCTATAGCCACACTAAGTTTCATTTAAGAAAATAAATATAAGTCCCCAGATTCTAAAATTTCTCAAGTTCAACAGAGAAAATGAGGCAGAAATCATACCTACTATCCATCCAGAATCATAAAAACCACGCTCTGAACTAACATTTGAGCGCCCCCCTTTTATTTTCTAAGTTTTGTAAATTTTTTTTTTTGAATTTTATTTAATTTTATTTTTATTAAGTTTTTTTTTTTTGTAAAAGGGGAGAGACATCATATTTAGAACTAGGTAAAGAGAAACCTAGAGGAAGCAAAAGTGTGCAAGGCCCAAATACAATTACAGACATGTCCCCCCAGGTGAATGACAGGACTTGCAAATGAAAAACTCTTTTAACCAACAAGCGTGTGCTTTATTCAACCTGTAAGATCTTCCATACATAACAAGTTTGTAATTGTGTGAGCACACCATTAAAGGCAGACTTATATATATCTATGTATTTCCATTAATCCATAATGTCACCAAGTAAATGAATTGATATTACTAATTGCAAAATTTCTGCCTGATCATGTGTGAGTCAAAGTTGGTAATAATCTCATTCATTAAGCAATACTAATCTATCAGTGTTGTATAATATCAATTAGGCTAGCCTGTTGTCTCAGCGAGCACATTTATGGTTATTTGATATATATTATTATGATACTCTTGTTTTAAATCAGTTACATATTCCCAAAAATATATCTATGTATATATATAGTAAAATTACACACACAAACACATATACGACATGAATAACAAAACATCCCTCATTTCAACACTAACCTCCACATAAACCGATTCCCACTACAGTAAATAAATGAAGCCTAATATGTATAGCTAGGTACAAATATAAATAACAACGTAAAATGGAATATCTCAGCTCCTAAGCATAGATTTGCCAGTATATTCACAAGCATAGTTCACACCAGAGAATGTAAGTTACCGCCCCGAAACTCAAACAGCCAAACGAACCCTTAGCTTAATCATTAAGCGTTAAGTATGTGTGTGAAAGAAAATCGTTTCTCATCAACAGCATCAGACAACCCCCAGCTACGTTATTAAACTCTGCCATGACCAGATGACTTGATAGCACGAGATAATTAACTCCCTAATGGTCTTAATTAGATGAAAGTTAGATCTTACAGTAAACTGCGGATGTGTGTGTATGTGTGTAACTTCTTACACATTATACAGTTATAAGATACTTCATTAGGTGTACTGTGGTAATGTTCACACATGCAATAACATGATGATCACACATAATTGAACATGAGAGTTTGTGCTAGAGTCTAATTTTCAGAACTTCACGAGTGAGCTTCTGGCGGCTTCTGTGCATTCACATGTCGTAGAGAGAGAGAAATAGATAAACAGAATTTTCCCACCTGGATAGTCCGGTGTACTTAGTCCGTGTAGGCGAGGACCAGTGATGTCACAGTCATATCACCCGTCCCTGGTGCAGCTTAGCGTTGGAAAAGTTCTTGGTTCAGCTTAGCATCGAAAAGTCCTCGACTGACGGCATTGTGGCTAAAGATCGTCTCTGCTATTAGGGGGAACAGATGTTCGTTCGCCCCTGACACCCATCTCGTCCTTGGTCGAGCACCTGGACATACAATACTTGTAGGAGGTGTCATAAAGAAAATCACGCCACTTCGGCCGTCCACATTAAATACCAACACTAACTTTAAGTAGCTACAGCGCATACACACATCGCCACTAATTCAGATTAAACAGTACTAAGCTCGTCTAGCCATTACTTTCTTAAATGTTTCATTGAGATATTCAAATTGATTTGCTGTGTCTATCGTTGTTATTAATTACATCAAAACAGCTGAGTGCAAGATACATTAACATATTCTCTATTGAAATTAACTTGACCCACGACTCTCACATTCATAATTTAATTAAATATAATTTAATTTGATTTTGTAACAGCGTTAATGCCCAGATTAAAAAACTGCTCTATACGCACACACACACACAGGCATAACTCATAATGAAAGCTGAAACGCAAAATATATTTGGGGTTAGAATATTTTCAGAACCCACAGACTTGCACGTACCTGGAGCACGCTTTATTTAGCCTATCATAGTGATAGGTACGGAAGTCCTGGTTAGAAGTTCGCCGCCAGCCGAGACCAGATGAACAGCTTGGAGGATGAAACAGAAATGAGAGCGAATCAACGTTTCGCTCCAGCCAAGTAACCTCCAAACAGGAATGTACAGACACACAGCTGGCCGGCAGTGCCAGCAGTATTGCGTAGCCACACAACCTTTTGTGTGTATAACTGACCGGCAACAAACAATCTTAACAGAGTGGCAGTGCGTGACGTCAGCGGCGCTCGTTTTTAAAATACTAATAATCTAATACGTTGCCGAAGCCAGTTCGGCACACCCTCACCCCAAAAGGGCAACATGGTTGACCCAAAACAAACAAGTCCTCAAGCACGACGGCTGCGGGAAACCTGGAAAATCTCAGACTCTAAAACCGCTCTTGGTGGATTCAGTAACACAGGAAAACGAAAAAGCAGAAGGAAGAGGTGTGAGTCAGTGAATGTGTGTCTGAAAGAGAAGGTGTAAGTGTGAATCCTGCATGCTCGCCGGGCCCTGGTCCGCATGCAGATAGAAGAGACAGGAAAGAACAGGAGAAAGAGAAGAATCGCAGGATCCAGCTCTGAGTACCGACCACCAAGGCCTCCCAAATCTAATAACTGAGACCCAGGACCACTAACACAATATTCCTTTCCCAGGACTGAAAATCTCCACCTCACTGCGACCATCCCCCATGCGAGTCCTCTCTTCCATGCCATACTCTCGGGACCGCCCCCAACACGTCACCATCTCCGGTGACCACCACCTAACTCTCCTGGTACTCACATATTCACGCCCGAAGGCTAACAAGGTGCCACAACCTTGATATGGGAGTACCATTTCTACAACCGTCCAGCTCGTGGACCGACCAGCCGTGTGCAGCAAAACAAGGCATTATCAATCCTTGACACACGACTGGCCCACATCCCTACACTAGGGCGGACGGACCCGATTAGCAAGGCCGAGAAGACCGCATTGAGGGCACGCGAACATCAATCTCCACCTTATAATAGTTATCTCTCTACCTAAGGAGGGGGGGGGGGTAACTTCTCTGCGGACAGCCAACACTCAGCCATACAACCGACGCCCAAACAACCCTGGGGACATCAACCCGGAATGCGGCATGGTTCGGGCCAAACACTAATCCACATTGAAAAACTGACCTATATTTTATATCGCTCGAACAGCTGATCAGACAGAAAACAAATAAACTGGTCTTTGAATTTAGCCGGATATAGCGATACACAATCTATCAGATAAGCAGGCAGCAAGGCTTGAAATAGTGTTACAGCTGCGGCTATCAGTTGGCCAAAGGTTATCTTTCGGATCAGTTTGTATCACTGTTCAAAACTATTGCATCGATTCCGGTTTAATATTCAATTTATTCTTTCTAACATCTATTGTCTTTAGTGCAGTCGGCGTTAAAATTCCCGTTTCAAAAAACAAGGTCCCCCAAAAAAAATCCTAACTCAACTTCATCTGAATTCCTTCTTCATTTGGAACGCCCCTCTTACTACTTAAATTCGCTCAGTGTCCACCAGAATTATACAATTTACAACATACATCACAGACAACAATTTAACACCAACACATAAGGAAGAACTTTATCATTCAAGCGGCTCCAGAATACTCTAGCGATACGACGAGATGGGTGTCATAAAAGCAGAGAAACAGCCATGTAAAATTTCCGGAAGAAAACACAACACAAAACAACCAAACTAACTCACTAAATACAACACACAAAGTACACATAAAATTCGATATAATCGAAAATATAAAGTATCACATCCATGCCCTTGGTCGGACCATAACCGCATTCAAAATACGATACCGCAACTCAACGCCCTCAATAAACAATTACCATATAACTGGGATGCTACCAAACACGTTGTCTAATCCAAAAGACAAGTCATAATCAAACACAACAAGTACCGACGGCCCTCATCATGTCCAGACTCCGTATGAGCTCCAGGGTATGTGCAAGTGCAACCAATCAGCACACATTCATTAAAAAAAAATTAATCACATTCTCATAACCCCTTTTCAAAATTCATCTCGCACTCAACATCACAAAATAATCACTTAAACACTAACACATATTAAATTATTTTAAACTTCATTAACCCCCTATTCATTTTATAAAATGTGCTCTTTTTTTTTTTTTGGTTGTTCAGTCTGTTAATTTATTACACTATCATTAAGTTTTCTTACAACACCTGGATTCTAATCAAAATAATTTGAAGTAATTTGCAAGTCCTAACACCAGCTGACATGTCTGTAGCCACACTAAGTTTCATTTAAGAAAATAAATATAAGTCCCCAGATTCTAAAATTTCTCAAGTTCAACAGAGAAAATGAGGCAGAAATCATACCTACTATCCATCCAGAATCATAAAAACCACGCTCTGAACTAACATTTGAGCGCCCCCCTTTTATTTTCTAAGTTTTGTAAATTTTTTTTTTGAATTTTATTTAATTTTATTTTTATTAAGTTTTTTTTTTTTTTGTAAAAGGGGAGAGACATCATATTTAGAACTAGGTAAAGAGAAACCTAGAGGAAGCAAAAGTGTGCAAGGCCCAAATACAATTACAGACATGTCCCCCCAGGTGAATGACAGGACTTGCAAATGAAAAACTCTTTTAACCAACAAGCGTGTGCTTTATTCAACCTGTAAGATCTTCCATACATAACAAGTTTGTAATTGTGTGAGCACACCATTAAAGGCAGACTTATATATATCTATGTATTTCCATTAATCCATAATGTCACCAAGTAAATGAATTGATATTACTAATTGCAAAATTTCTGCCTGATCATGTGTGAGTCAAAGTTGGTAATAATCTCATTCATTAAGCAATACTAATCTATCAGTGTTGTATAATATCAATTAGGCTAGCCTGTTGTCTCAGCGAGCACATTTATGGTTATTTGATATATATTATTATGATACTCTTGTTTTAAATCAGTTACATATTCCCCAAAAATATATCTATGTATATATATAGTAAAATTATACACACAAACACATATACGACATGAATAACAAAACATCCCTCATTTCAACACTAACCTCCACATAAACCGATTCCCACTACAGTAAATAAATGAAGCCTAATATGTATAGCTAGGTACAAATATAAATAACAACGTAAAATGGAATATCTCAGCTCCTAAGCATAGATTTGCCAGTATATTCACAAGCATAGTTCACACCAGAGAATGTAAGTTACCGCCCCGAAACTCAAACAGCCAAACGAACCCTTAGCTTAATCATTAAGCGTTAAGTATGTGTGTGAAAAAAAATCGTTTCTCATCAACAGCATCAGACAACCCCCAGCTACGTTATTAAACTCTGCCATGACCAGATGACTTGATAGCACGAGATAATTAACTCCCTAATGGTCTTAATTAGATGAAAGTTAGATCTTACAGTAAACTGCGGATGTGTGTGTATGTGTGTAACTTCTTACACATTATACAGTTATAAGATACTTCATTAGGTGTACTGTGGTAATGTTCACACATGCAATAACATGATGATCACACATAATTGAACATGAGAGTTTGTGCTAGAGTCTAATTTTCAGAACTTCACGAGTGAGCTTCTGGCGGCTTCTGTGCATTCACATGTCGTAGAGAGAGAGAAATAGATAAACAGAATTTTCCCACCTGGATAGTCCGGTGTACTTAGTCCGTGTAGGCGAGGACCAGTGATGTCACAGTCATATCACCCGTCCCTGGTGCAGCTTAGCGTTGGAAAAGTTCTTGGTTCAGCTTAGCATCGAAAAGTCCTCGACTGACGGCATTGTGGTTAAAGATCGTCTCTGCTATTAGGGGGAACAGATGTTCGTTCGCCCCTGACACCCATCTCGTCCTTGGTCGAGCACCTGGACATACAATACTTGTAGGAGGTGTCATAAAGAAAATCACGCCACTTCGGCCGTCCACATTAAATACCAACACTAACTTTAAGTAGCTACAGCGCATACACACATCGCCACTAATTCAGATTAAACAGTACTAAGCTCGTCTAGCCATTACTTTCTTAAATGTTTCATTGAGATATTCAAATTGATTTGCTGTGTCTATCGTTGTTATTAATTACATCAAAACAGCTGAGTGCAAGATACATTAACATATTCTCTATTGAAATTAACTTGACCCACGACTCTCACATTCATAATTTAATTAAATATAATTTAATTTGATTTTGTAACAGCGTTAATGCCCAGATTAAAAAACTGCTCTATACGCACACACACACACAGGCATAACTCATAATGAAAGCTGAAACGCAAAATATATTTGGGGTTAGAATATTTTCAGAACCCACAGACTTGCACGTACCTGGAGCACGCTTTATTTAGCCTATCATAGTGATAGGTACGGAAGTCCTGGTTAGAAGTTCGCCGCCAGCCGAGACCAGATGAACAGCTTGGAGGATGAAACAGAAATGAGAGCGAATCAACGTTTCGCTCCAGCCAAGTAACCTCCAAACAGGAATGTACAGACACACAGCTGGCCGGCAGTGCCAGCAGTATTGCGTAGCCACACAACCTTTTGTGTGTATAACTGACCGGCAACAAACAATCTTAACAGAGTGGCAGTGCGTGACGTCAGCGGCGCTCGTTTTTAAAATACTAATAATCTAATACGTTGCCGAAGCCAGTTCGGCACACATGCTATTTTTTATTTTTAGATAGTGTGATAAGATTCCCAACAGCTTGTACTGTTTTTTTAAGTTTTGAATATTAAAAAAAAAAATTATATAACAAATGGATGTCCACGAAAAAAGAAGAAGATTACAGAAACTACAGAGAGAAGAACAAGGAAGTGAAGGAAATGGTCAGCAAAGAGAAAAATGAAGCATGGGAAAACAGGTGTAGAAATGTAGACCAATACATAGGAGGAGCTAGGAGTTAAGAAGCATGGAATGTAATTAAATCATTACGAACGAATAGGAAGGATAAAACCTATATTCAATACATACAAGACAATGAGTGGGAGACACACTATAAAAATCTACTTACGGAGCGTATACAAGAATTCCTGAATAACGATGAGGAAGAAATAGAGACAGAAACAGAAAATAGAATTACTATAACGGCAGCAGAAATAAGGAAAGCAGTAAACTCAATGAAAAACAACAAAGCATCAGGCCCAGGAGGGTTATTAGCGGAACTAATAAAGTTCGGAACCGAAAAACTTATGAGAATGATAGGAAGAATGTTCGAGAATGTTATAAATGGAGAAGATTTACCGGCGGAATGGAAAGAGGCACGAATTACATCGATATATAAAAAGGGCAATAGAAAGGATTGCGAAAACTATAGAGGCATAAGTGTCATAGCAACAATGGGAAGGCTGTATGGTACGGTGCTAAGAAATAAAATCGAGAAAAATATAGAGGGAAAGATTGGAGAAGAACAAGCAGGTTTTGCAGCCGGGAGATCATGCGTAGACCAGATATATACAATCCAACAGATCATAGAAAAGAAAAAAGCGATGAACAGGGAAGTACATCTAGCGTTTATCGACCTTAGAAAAGCATATGATACAGTACCCAGACAAGAAATGTTTAAAGCTCTATCACAATTGGAAATACCGAAAGTCCTGACGCAAGCAGTAAAAAATCTACATAAAAACAACAACGTACAAATTAAAGTAGGTAACAAAATTGTCTGTAGGTTTAAAACATCCAAAGGGTTATTACAAGGCTGTCCAACATCGCCCACGCAGTTTAAGATATTTTTAGAATATGCATTAACCATGTGGAAACAGAAATGCCGTGGAATGGGAATACCGATACGAAATGAACACCTGTACACACTATGTATAAAATTTTTAAATCATTTTATGTAAAGCTTGGTACTGACCTATATACATTTCTGACTTTCTTAAAGTACAAAGAACTCTAAAATAACCCTGGGAAATTAATTCATTATTTCTGTCTTGTTATAAAAATTGAAAATAAAAATATTTGTTAGATGCTATATGTTTTTGAAAAATAAGATCGAACTAACTCTGCGTTTTATGTAAGAATCGATTATCCCTTTATGTTTTGGGAGACCATAAAAAATGCTAAATAAATACAAGGAATGCCTTGTTGTTTGAATAATAAAAAAGTGTATTATTTTCAGTAGATGGTAGTTAGTTACAGATTGTCAGAAGACCGAGAAGAGAACGGACATCCAGAATTTATTACGTACCAATTGGAGTCACTTTAACCTCAAATGTGTTCGTAATTGTAGCAGTCAGCTGGCACAACGAGCGGAAAATTTGAAATAATCGTATACTAAGAGAGTAATTCTCTTTGCACTCTCTCTCCTAACTACTGTCAAACAACAGTAAAGATTTCACATAAATAAAATTTAAGAAAATCTTTGAATAATCACACACCTTCGATTTTGAAAGCATATAACATAAAATAACAAATTCTGTGACTCTTAAATAAGCGAGATTTTCGAAGGGTACAAATAGACGTAATTTAAAATTACTACTAGTAACTCGGAGAGACTCGTGAGACGTTACAAGATGACGCTTATAACGTGGGGCAAATAAAACATAAGACTTCAGGAAATAATTACAGTGACTATCGCAAGAGAGACGATTATTCGGAACGATAATTAGACCAGACTCGTGAGACGTTACAAGATGGCGCTCAACTTAAAAGGGCTTTAATTAGTAAAGAAATTTCGGGATATACGCAGGTTAATAAAACGAAAAAACTAATTTTTGTCGGCAACTATGAGAAGAGAAGAAATGCATAATACCAGAGGCAGATCGAAGAAGAGGGCAGAAGACAAGGAGAAGGAAGAAGGTTGACAGTGTGCCGGTGTTTGCCTAACCCGGCGGTCGAAGGTTTATAAAATTAATTTTAAAATAAATTCGAGTATCACTATCGGTTAGCGTGACGATATTTGGACGGCACTGTTGAACGACTGCGCCGTCTGGCGGTGGAATTTTGTTGTGGACTGTGCTGTAAGTGCAGGTCAGTTCAACTGCAGCAGCCACCAGGTAATCAACAGACCCTTCACGCCGAACCGACATCTTTACGTAGTTGTTTCTTCTGCACTAATGGCAGGCTAAATTTACGAGATTTACCGGTAAGTAATCATAGCATCTTATAGTATGCGTCAAAAATAATTAAATTTATTTAACGTAAATGTAGGCAGCCGTATGCGAAAGACGAATGTATTTGGTGCGATCGGGCAGTGTGTGGAGTAAAAGATTTATTCAATGTTCAGTATGTGCAGCTCATATTCTTTTCTTAATTATTATTATACAAGAGTCACCGTAATTATTTGATAAAGCTTTGTGTAAATTCATAAGCTAAACTCAGTGTGTATAGACAGAGTTGAGTTGCGTGGGTTATGTATGTACACGCAAGGGACTGCAAGTGTGTTCTTTTTAATTAATTATGGTAGTAAAAATAAATTGTGAGACCACCCTCAGATGAAACACTATTAATATTTTGTTGGTGTATAACGGTAACTGCAGTTAATGTGGTCGTTTTTTGGCAAATTGCAATAATGGTGCCACCACGTGGCAAGCCCGACTTGTCCAGTTATTTCGCCACCTGTTGAAGCAAGTGTAAGGTGACTCTTATTAGACACTCTTTAATGTCTTTTTTTTTCTAATCTAGTGAATTCATTGGCACCTTGCAGACTTGATTATTCTCTGGCCATTTTTCAAAAATACAGAAACAGAAACTTTATGCTTTATCTTGAGTTGGTTGGAAGGCCCGTTCTGTGGTTATTACCTGGAACTGGGGTGCACATTTTTATGTACAGCATTTCTAATTTTTGTGAATTCCCAGGGTTCTCGTCTAAGCCGGAGATTCTGGTCGATGCTGATGTAACTTCACCTTCATCAGCTATGAGCCATCACACCACACCTGTTCGGAGGAGGGAGTCTGTTGAACAATAAAAAGATCCATCACATGCTCATGATTAAGGTGATATGAACTCCTTTTATTTTCATTGGCAGGGCCAATTATTTACAAATTAATTTTCTTTTGAAACCATGTGCCCACGCGGCTAGACAGTCTGCTCTGGGGTTTGTCAGCTGAACACTCATTATAAACATCATGTGACTTTAATAATTTAACTTCATAAATCTAAGTACTATGTTTGTAATTGTGTGCTGCACTGAGGGAGCGTGCCAGAGTTTTTTTTTAACTATTAAATATTTTTGATATGTAGACAAGAGTCATTATACTTTTCAATACAAATTTAAGTCACATGTTAGGGGTTCTGTTCCGGCTGGTTCAGAACAGGTTATATTTTAATTTCATTTTGGTTTAACATGTAATGGCTGGGGGGGGGTTTCTTTTCAGGCTGTTTTCTGGGGGTAAAAGGGGACATAGTTTGGTCAGGCACATGTTCATTCAGTTTAAGGCAGGTTTGATTCCTGTCACATATGGTCGGGTACATGCTGGCGCGCTCCCACATCTGCTAGGATACAACAGTCGGTTATTATTAAATCCATTATACACAGCCATCTGGCTTTAACAGAAAGGAAATTTTATATTTTGTGGGCATATACTGATTAATTTTTCACCTTGTAAAAGCATAGACTGATTAATTTTTCACCTTGTAAAAGCATATACTGAATAATTTTTCACCTTGTAAAAGCATATACTGATACATGTATCCCTCTGGATTTGTAAAACAAAATTAACATTTTAGCAACTCATACCAATTGCTTAAAATCAGGTGATGAGGATTTTTCTCATTTATATGATGTCTAAGAAACTTAAAGATTTTCATATGCTCATAGTGGTCCAATTATCAGATGCTATCTATACATATGGGCAATCCGGTCTCTCTTTACGCCTTGTGAGTGATTATCATCCTTTTGGGGGTTTTTTGTAATTATTTAAATTGATGGGAATGAATGAATCATGGTGACTGGAAGTTGAACATTTATGATTGCCGGTCTTCGGGCTTTGCAGAAACACTGCCTGTCGGGCAGGTCGAGCATGGGTATTCTCAGGGTATTAGGTGTCTATAATATGTGTATATAATTATGAGTGTATGGGTCTTTATGTTTCTGTACGTGCTGTCAATGTTAAGTGTTAGTAACAAAAGGGGAGGGAAATTATATAATTACGGAATGTTGCCTGATATATATATATATATATATATATTGTAACGTGACAGATATAAGCATAATATTGAATGGCAATTGATCATTAGAATAATGAAGTTATAATGTTTAAATTTGGAAGAAAGCATTAAGTTTAATATAAATAGATTAATTCATAGCAACTGTGGAAAGAAATCATTATTATAAAGAAAATACAAGTTCAAATAAAAGGAGTTACTAGCGATGAGTCATCCAAGACCAGTCTCATAACCAAAGGTTTTCAAGGTATAACCCAGGAAGGTAAAAAAGTAAATAACAAAGCAGTACTGAATATGACCAAACCCACAACGAGGAAGAATAAATAGAAGAGAAACCCTAAAATAAGCCAAGATCAAACAATACAGGTGGTGTATTTCTGAAATAAAGAAGAAGATGGAGAAGATCCCAAGAAACCTGATGGCATCAAGAAGAAGATGGAGAAGATACCAGTCCCAGAAGGCAGGAGAAAAGAAGACTGATGAAAGAAGAAGAAGGCAGCATCCTGAAGAAGATATCATGCTCTTATAAAAGACACCCAAATCCCTATATCCCCAAAATAAATATCTAAAAACAAAAGTATAACGAAATAAAAACCACATGTATATAAATTTAAGAGAGAGAAGTGTATAAAGTAAAAGTTGCCTGTGAACTAAGATGAAACAATAATAGTTACCACAATAACATGTTACCCATGGAACAAATCTCCATTGAAAAAACGCTAACCAATTTATTATGTTAATAAGACTATACGACCATTTAGCATTAACATAATATATAAGTGCAAAGTGAACCAGTGATAGTTTTGGGTATTATAAAAAATGAACCTTGTGTTTCATTCTTGGCAATCACAAACATTGAATGCAATGAAATATGCAATTTTCAATGACTTGAAATGTGTACTGTGACAATATGTTGTTTATAAGACATAAATCTGTTTAAAATAACATTTTTGTTTTATATGCAAAAAGAAAAACCAGATTTCATAATACTTTTCGAACAATTCATACTATTTATTTATTAATGACAGGGTACAATTCCCCAAAGACAATGTGTAAAAGACGGTATAAAAACTGTAGAATCCTACTTATAATAATAGTTAGAAATAAGAATATAAATATAAGGTTTTTATGTATATAGTATAAGAATGTTTAAAAATGTTTTAGATATAAGGCCATTTGTTTGGGTCTGATACAACTAACATCAGAACTATAAAAATAGTTACTACTTGTAAATAATAGAGAGTAATTAAGATGTTAGTTAGTAAAAAACCTTTTTTGTAAACCATATTTCCATGTTAGAAATAAGGATTTTGTTGTAAAATGTCTGACTTGAAGACAACCATTTATTTAAAAAAATATTCTTTATTTGTTTAACTATTATTTGTATTGTAACCAATACTAATTGTTATTGTGGAATTTGAAAACATGTTTAATTTATAATACTATATGTAAAAGTCAGAGAGGGTATCACACATCATATATTGTTTGTAAAATATTTTGTAAGAAAAATTGTTAAAAAATCATAGGCCAAAAGAATGGAAACCAAACTTCATCAAAACAGAGAAATTGCTCATTTAAATGCAAATAAACAAAAGGGGTTTAGACAAAATAAACTTGAGATCAAGCCATATAATTGCATATACCATTTAGAAAGATTTTAATAAATTATATTCAGAATTATAAATAAAAATGAAAATGACTAAACTCAGAAATTTAGACATGGGAGTCATATATTCCAGAATAATGTTTCAGAATACAACTAATTCAATTAATTACCAGAAAATCAGGGAATATAAACCTTTTAATACAATATAGGATTATTAATATTATATATAACGGATAAAATGGATGAATTTTGTATAATGACAGGAAGTAAATTTTGATGTTTTGACTTTTCAGAGAATAACAAAAATGAAAGTAAAATTACTAATTTTGGACAGAAAACACTATAAAACGGCATTATTTAATCTGAAAATAACCAGAATGAACTGAAAGATTAATTTAAATAACATCTAGTGAATAAAATTGACAAATAACCAAAGTTTAGGCAATCATATAGTGAAATATTAAAGTGTGCACAGGATGTGAAAATATATTTGAACAATGTTAAGAATAATATTATATGGGCTAAGAGTTTAATTGAAACTGAAGGAAAAACAGTTAGTTGATTATTGGTATTCGAACGGTCAACATGACGAGAGTTTTGTGACGATCTAACCTATCTTACAACAGTAAAGTTGAGCGGCAAATAGTACGTTATTGTGAAATCGCGAGTGATGTATAAAATACATCTAGAACTCTCACATTATAACAGAAACAATCAAGAAACAATACATAACACTGAACAATACATTTCTACTCCGAAAAACACCACAAAACACCAGAAAACTGTATAACACATTAACCAAGTATTAGTGTCGGTATCGGGAAAAGTGATTGAACTTATAATTACACGGATATACTAAATACAACCCAGAAACATTACACCAGTCACTACACAACATTTAACAAGAGATTTGCAGACACCAGAACAGGAATACTGCCAGAAAATACATTATTTGGAACGCAGCAGGAACGAGCGACATTTTGATCAACTTGACGGCAGCCATCTTTCTTTGACAATTCCAATGCCTCTCCGTGAACATATCAGCTGTTGGTGAAAACAATTATATTATTTTCAAATTATTATTCAATGTCTGTATTTAGTAATAATTATTAATTTGTTGTAACGTTATACTTTTTAAATATTGGCCCGATTTCTCTGACTTTGATAATAATTGGCTGTTTAAAGAACCCTGTATGATTTTTATATAATATAATTTGTAACTTTTTCGATATCCTGAGAATCGATATTATAATCGATAAGAGTCAATATTGCTATTAATTAATAAAACATTAATATTCTTCAACACTAAATAGTTCTTTATTTCATAAATATTACTAATTATCACTAATATAATTCTAATTA
This sequence comes from Magicicada septendecula, assembly GCA_034769895.1. Classification (NCBI taxonomy): domain Eukaryota; kingdom Metazoa; phylum Arthropoda; class Insecta; order Hemiptera; family Cicadidae; genus Magicicada; species Magicicada septendecula. The sequence continues at coordinate 183,942,342 of CM068370.1, forward strand.
ATAATCTATCAGGACTTTACCACCTATAAGTGAAGATAACCTAAAAAATAACAAGGTAAACAAGTATCGATTGGTTTGAAGACAATCTTATGAGTGGTGATAGTTTATTTAAAATATACCAAAACTTTAATAACAATTTTCAGAAGAGCATTACACTTTTTAAAACTTCACAGCCCTATATTAATTAATTGATTATAATTAATTAATTAATAAAATTAAAAAATTTTTTTTTTAATTATTTTTTTTATAAACATAATTTTTTTTTTTTTAAATTTTCTTCAAAACAATAATTTTTGTTTTGAAACTTTCGGTGAAGCTGAACATATATTTCTTCATCAACACTACGCTACTCGACCGGTCTTGCTGCCATTGAGACTCGACCAGCTGGGAAACTTAAGGAAGTGTTTCAGGCCAGTAAGACGTCGAGAGCCACACCAATTAAACATATTACATTACAATTTACTTATTTTATTACAATATATATATATATATATATGTATATAGGGATAGATAGATATTGTCTTTGACACGATTAAGGATATGTGAATTATTATTTATTATGTATTTTGTGTGGGTTATTGCCCTTGCCATGTGATAATTATGTGATTTGCAGGATATTGTATGTAACGAATTATGGGGGCAAAATAAAAGTTGTTATTGTTAAATTACCGCCGAGTTTCATTGCAAGTCCCGTCATACTGGACCCAGCGCATTTTTGGCTTCTCTAGGCTCTGGCCTAGTTTTAAATAACTTGTGGCTTCTCTTTAAAAAAAAAAATATATAAATACAAAAGAAAATGAATACAAAAAAAAAAATTTTATATACAGCATAAAAGGAAAGAGGGGTTACAAATGGTAGCAGAGAGCGTGGTTCATTCGAGGGTTGAACCCTTGGGTCCTTGGGTGTGACGGGGCTTGCAAACTCGGAAATACTATGCTATTGTTATGCCATTATATTTTTTTAGGTATATGCCCATGTAGGCTAGTTTAGGTATAGCTTGTGAGTCTGGTCGCACCACGGGGCGGGTATTTGTGTTTAGAAAATACACAAATAGAACTGCGAGGGGTTGAACTGCCGGGGGGTCTCAAGCGTTGCCTGGGTGATAGAATGTGGCTGATTCGAGGTCGGAGTATAGCGTGTGACATTAGCGGGATGCGGTATGGCCCGATCGGAAGTCGGTACCGTCACCGACTAAATTACCGGATTAAGAATACTGATTACTAGTTGTGTCTGTTAGTTATGTGTCGGTGAGATGTGTGTGTCGGATTGATGTTTGATGTTATGTATGTTCAGTATTGTTGGTTGTTGCTTGTCTCCTTCTGTGGTGTTAGTAGATGGTTCCGAAGTAGGCCAGGTCTCCGCAGCGCTAGAGAACCCGGGGGTCGCTCAAAGGAAGGACAGTACTTGGGTTTTTTCCTAAATTTTTGTGATTATGTTTGATTGTTATGTTTGGTGCATTGTGTGATTCTGGTGGGGGTAGGTTACCAGAGACTACCCAACCCTATTTCCGGCATTCTCCAGAGACTTCCGGTGGTGGATGGAGAAGATGAGGGCAAGTTGTTGGTTTTTCTGGACATCGTCCTGCAGTTGGCGGATTTTCCGGGGCTGTCCGATGAGGTCCTCTTGTCCGTTATATATCCGTACTGCCGGGGTTCATTGGCTGAGCTGGTCACCGACACTCTGCGTCGTGGTGGCAGTATCGACTCTCTCCATGGGGACGTGTTGGACTCTTTCATACCCCGTCGGCAACGTGAGCATTTGAAACATAATCGGTTCTATCGTGCACAGGCCAACGAAGAGGCGTTGGGGGACTTTGTGCAAGATATCCGTAAAATTGCCCGGATTTTGAGGTTGGGGTTGCCCGAGAAGGAGTTCGTTCGAATTATTTTAGAAGGGGTGACGCCCCAAGAGAGATCCCGTTTGGTGTTCGCGGACCGTCCACGTTGTTTTGCGGACCTCGAGCGGCTGTGTGTGGTTTCTAGAACGGTCCAGGGGATTGACGAGTCCCGTGAGCACGTAGCCCATGATAAGGTAAGACACGAGACACCGTCTTTCACGATGTCAAGTTCAAGTACGTCTTCAATTATCTTGACGACTTGCTGGTGTACAGCAAGGGGTACGAGGAGCATTTGGGTCATCTCGAAGAGGTGATGTGCAGGTTGAGGGGTGCTGGCCTCACTGTCAATCCCGAAAAGGTGAAGTTTGCCCAGACACAAATTTATTTCCTGGGCCACCTGATTTCCCATAGAGGTGTCACTGTGGATCCTGAGCGAACACAGGGAATCAGGGACTTTTCCCCACCAAAGGATGCCAAAGGCATCGCGAGATTTGTGGGGATGGTCAATTTCTATCGGCGTTTTATTCCAAACGCGGCGGAGATTGCGGCACCTTTGAATGAACTCCGGAAAAAGGGCGCCAAATTTGTATGGGGGGAAAAACAACAGAAGGCTTTCGAGACACTGAAGGAAGCCATCATTTCCCCTCCAGTACTGAGAATGCCAGACTTCTCGAAGCCGTTCATACTCCAGACGGATGCGAGTTCAATTGCGCTCGGGGCGGTTCTGTCCCAAGTCGTTGATGGTGCTAGGCAGCCTGTGGCTTTCATTTCCCGAACGTTGACCCAGCAAGAACAAAAGTCTTCAGTGTATGAGCTAGAGTGTTTAGCTGTTGTGTACGCTCTAGATAAGTTCAGGCGTTTTCTGGAACACGCTGAGTTCCTGCTCGAGACCGACAATCAGGCTCTCTCTTGGCTTCTTGCTCATCCCCGGCAACTGGGTAAAATTGGTAGATAGGTGGTCAAGATCTCATCCTTCAAGTTCAAAGTGCAACACATTAGGGGAACTCAAAATGTGGTTGCAGATGCTTTATCACGCATGTTTTCCCAACCCAGTGAGGTCCAATCTGAGCAACCCTGTTCTGTTCTGCTAGACTTTCCGTTAGCCTTCACTGATGTGTTACCCCATCAGTTGAACGATGAAGAGCTGGGTCCTATCTTCCAGAATATAAAGGAGGGTAACGTGCAGGCCCCTTACTTCTTGTCCAAGGGCGTCCTGTGTTGTCGAGAAAGAAAACGACGTGCCCCTAAGATCGTGCTACCTAGCAAGTTAGTGCCAATGGTCTTCAGCTATTATCACAATTCCCCAGTATAAGGCCACAAGGGAATTTCGAAGACCATTTCCAGTATTAGGAAACACTTCATCTGGAAGGGCATGGACAGGGACATTGCAACAAGGGTTAAGAGTTGTCATCTGTGTGGCTTGAGTAAACCTGCCCAGAACACTAAGTTAGGGTTGTTGTCATCGGACGTGGCGAGCAGACCGATGGAGAAGTTATTCATCGACTACGTGGGACCCTTCCCGCGTAGCAAGTCAGGTAATGCTTACCTACTTGTCTGTGTGGATGCTTTTTCGAAGTTTGCCTGGCTACTGCCCTTACGGCAGGCAACAGCTCGTTTAACCATAAGCGTGCTTCAGAACCATATTTTTCAGCATTTCGGTCTTCCGACCATCATTGTCTCCGACAATGGTCCCCAGTTCGTTTCGAGCGAGTTCCGGCGGATGTGTTTCGCCAGCGGAATCAGACATGTAACCACTTCCCCGTATTACCCACAGCCGTCCCATGCGGAGAGATTCAATAGGAATCTCAGGTCCGCACTCATTGCTTATCATGCGGAGCAACAGACAACCTGGGACCAGAATCTGAAGTGGTTGCAGCTAGCTTTCAACACGGCCCTGCATGACAGTCATAAGGCCGTGCCCTTTGAGATCATGTTTGGATTCTCGCCCGCACTCCCGTTGACTAACTTGTGGAATATTGATGATCTTCTGCCACGGGAGCCAGATAACGGAACTGCGGAGAGATGGAAGGAGGCTCGGAGGAATTTGCTGAGAGCGCACGAGCGCGTCCGTAGTCGGTACAATCAGGGGCGAATTCCAAATCCCTTTAAAGTAGGAGATTTGGTCTACTGCCAAAGCCACCCGATCAGCTCAGCTGCCGATAAAAGAGCCGCTAAATTGTGTTATCGCTGGTCGGGGCCATATCGTATCCTGGGGTTCGCGTCGCCAGTGACGGCTCGGTTGGAAGAGCCGGGTGGTAATCCTAAGGAGATTACTACGCATATATCAAAGTTGAAACTATGTAGAAAAGGGTAAACGGGCTGACAAGGGGGGGGAATGATTGGTGGTCTCTGTGTGAGTAGGGATTTTGTCATTTTAAAAGGGTGTGCTCCAGGGGTGTTGTCGAGAATGATAGGGTAGCGGGTAGATGTTTCCCACAGTCCCAGTGGGGTTCGTCTACTTCAGGGATGCGCCCCTGTCTGCGCGAGCCTTGGCTTTCTCCAATTGTCCTTATGTCCGGAGGGAGCCATGTCCTTACCTTTACTCCCAGCGCATGACCTTTCGATGATCCTTGACCTTCTACCTTCCGATTTTCCTAACCTTCCCCCTTGAAAAAAAAAACTAGAAAAGCAAAAAAAAGGAGTTAGAGAGAGAAGTGGTGCAGTAGGGTGGTAGGGGTCGGTTGTGCTCCTCTGCCACCCTGCTGTTCCAGGCAAGCCCTTGGAGCACACATGTTAAACTTATTTGTATGTTGGACAGGTGTCATATTCACAGGTGGCATGGCTTTCCGCCCGGTCCAGAGTGGGGACCATTGCATCATGGAGACCATCATTCCCCTTTTTCCCTTGCCTCGGGCAGTAACGGTATTGTTTAAAATGGGTGTCGTATTAGAGAACCCCCCCCGTAGGAATATAGGGCAGATGGCCCTGTTAAGGTGGCAGTCGTGTTCTGGCTTGAGTGGACAAGCCTCAGGAGGTCGGAACTCAGGGAGCTCCCGAACTTTCTTTCGTCTTTTCTTCTCTGTCCCTCTTTGCTGTGGGCTGGCCCTGATCAGGTCAGCGTGCAGCACCCGCACACTTACACACTACACGTCTTCCTTCGTCTCTTTCGTTTTCCCTTCTGAGCCTCTGTTCTCCTGAGAGCAAGTGCTGCTGGGCCGCCATAATCACGAAGTCCACTAGCTTGTTTTGGGAAGGGGGTACACTGCAGGGTACTCTCCCGAGTTTAAGTGTGGGGCAACCGGGTTGCCCTTTCGGGTGGGGGTGTGCCGGTGTTTGCCTAACCCGGCGGTCAAAGGTTTATAAAATTAATTTTAAAATAAATTCGAGTATCACTCTCGGTTAGCGTGACGATATTTGGACGGCACTGTTGAACGACTGCGCCGTCTGGCGGTGGAATTTTGTTGTGGACTGTGCTGTAAGTGCAGGTCAGTTCAACTGCAGCAGCCACCAGGTAATCAACAGACCCTTCACGCCGAACCGACATCTTTACGTAGTCGTTTCTTCTGCACTAATGGCAGGCTAAATTTACGAGACTTCCCGGTAAGTAATCATAACAGGAACAAGAAATAGAAGTAGTCACGGACAGTGAAATGGAACAACAGACAGGCGATAAAGAAGAAACTGAAGCAATTATGGACACGGAAAGGGAAATAGTTGAAGAGGATGCCCAAGGGGACCAACCAGATAAAGCGGTAGCCAGAGAAGAACCAAATTGGCAGGAAATGATGAAATTTATGACAGAACAATTTAGTAAACAGGAGCAAAAATTCGATAAAATAAATGAAAATTTTAGGAAACAGGAGGAAACTTCAAAGAAACAAAACGAAACTTTGAAGGAACAAAACAGACAAACCAATGAGAAAATAGACGGTATTCAGGAAAGTTTAGTAAAACAATTCAATGAAAAAATTGAGACCATTCATGGAGATATCAGACAAACCATTAATAAACAATACCACGAATTGAAAGAAACTATTGACGGACAAAGGGAATATATGAACACAAAATTTGAAGAAAATAATAAAAATATAAGGCAAATTCATGAGAAGATTGAACTGATCAGTAACACACTTAGCCAAAAAGCAGATACATACAAGGGGGAGACAAATAAGCAAATGAATGAAAGTTTCGGAAAGTTAGAGGAAACCATGGACAGTGATTTCAAGAATTGGAATGAAACACAAGACAGCACTTCCGAAGGTCTTAAAGTAAGTCCGAATACAGAAGAGAGCAGGAGGGAAGTAGAAATTATGGAAGACCAAAATGCATTGCTATCGGAAAACAAAAATAACAGAGACAAAGAAAAGATGATGCACATAGAAGTTAACATTAAGGGAGTAAAGAAACAAATAATTAAGAAAACGAAAGAAAGAGGAATAATACGTCTTAACAAACGGAAAAATACACGGGAAGAAGTAGATATGATTAAGAGTGGGCTAGTTAATGCACTTAATCTCCCAATCGTTCATTACAGAGAATTGACTGTTTTGAAAAGTTATAGAAAAAACTTAACTAAATCTATATTTAAATTAAATATACCACTAAATAAAAGGTCAGTGACATCACCAGTAAATGATATATCATCAACATATTTGTGTAATAGACTACATATAAATATGATAGAAATAAGTGTATTAAAAAAATTACAAGACATGGTAGTAGAAGAATATGTTACAAAGAAAGGAAGAGTTCGGAAAACGATGGTAACCATTGAATTTAATGAAAATTCAATATCAGCAGAGTTACAATATCAGATGATAGAGACTTATTTAACAAGGACAAAAATCATCATGGACACTGCAGTAATCCGAACGACGAGTGCAGATGAGTTAATGGACCATGGTTAAACTAAATAATAACCAACCAGAAAAAAGGGGACTGATTTTCTGATACCGACAAAGCAACCCATTGGAAAGGAAAACTCCAAAATTCAAAAAGTATGTAAGTACAACTTACTTAAGATATTTCGCAACAATTTGATTTAATAAACAACACGCCAAGAGTATGTAAGAACAGATTATTAAATAATATTTATAAATAACAGATTTCAAATGAAATAATAGAAAAATAATATTTTGATGGGAACAAAAGAAGAATAAATAAATAAACACAATTAATGGTAATGTGCTCAGATAAGAAGGTAAAATAAGAAGAATAACGAATAATTTAATGACTACAATGAAGCTAAAGAATGATAATGATTAATACAACTACAATTTAGAATTCCTTGGAGTTGAAAATGATATAGGAAGAAATGATACAAAGAACATCGGTCACAAGAAGGAAAGTCAAAAGGATTTTAAAATAATGCCTATCAATAATGTTATATGCTATTAGTTAATGAAAAAGAAGAAGGAATCAAGAAGAAAAAGAAATATATAATTAAATGCAAACAGCAACAGCGTAAAGAATCCTAAAAGTGTTTATTATTAGTCGCTAATCGACTACTTGTAAGTTTTTTATTATAATGAATTGACTGTAGACATGTTCCAACAATCATTTTCCTGAGCAGACGGTACGTCCCTCTGGTCTCAGAAGGTGTAAGGATGGACAGCGGAGTAATGGACCCAAAAGTGGCCACCCGAACTGAACCACCGCACAGGATAGGGAAAAAATGTTAGGGAAATTTAATATTTAAGGGATGATAAAATAGCTGAAAAGATTAATATTAGATTCCAGAAGTATGAAGGAAGAAAACAGAAGGAAGATAGCAGACAGAAGCTTAATTGAGAAAGCAAATTTATAAAAGTAAATAGAAATATAAGTGTTAAAACAAGTTTTTATGATTAGTGTGACCAGCCCTTATCAAGTAATATGTGAAAGACCACTACCCAGAGAAATTAAATCATTAATGAATTTGCCTCCAAGAGAGAGAGAGTTGAGTATGAAATTAAGTCTATTACCATTAACCGAATAACAGGTGTATAACCAATCAGAAATAAAGAGATATTATGAAGAATGATGAAAGAATCCAAAGATTGAAGAGTTCAACGATTATTTTTAAAACAAGTAAATAAAAATAAATCTGTTCTAGTGGGGGAGCTTTATATAACGTTACATAACCCCTGCCCAAATATGACAACATAATCACCAGACTAAAACCAGTAATCACCCATTTTCTAAAGTCAGAAATGGGGATTAGGTACCAAGCTATGGAAAACTTTGTACTCAAAAAACACTGTAAACAATAATAATAAAAGTGCAGTGTACAAAGTGGAACATAGTGTACTCGGTGAAAGTGTAAACCTTTAAAAAGAGAATCTCACAGATTTGTGCTGGAGATAAAAAACAATCAATATTGTAGCAGTGGACTATATTGCTGTTGACAAGCTTTGTATTTTTTGTAATTTTATATTGTGTAGGCCACAAAGATCTTGTACCTAGGAATAATATTTGTGTTTAATATAATTATTTTGTTTAAATATAAGATAACCCAGGGTTATATATAAAATGATAATAATATATCAGATAATGCTATGTTAGCAAGATGGCATGTAAAAAATAGTTTAGAGTAGGGATATATTAAATGAATAATAAATCATAAATAAATCAAAATAAAAGGGAGTAAAATATAAAATACCAGTGGACATGTTTAAGGAAAAATATAAAGAAAAACCTTAAATAAATTAAATTTGATTATAAAGAAAATCTATAAAGAATTATTTTTCAAAAAAAAGAAGAAATGAAATTATACTAATTATTAATAGCCTATATACTAAAAGGTATATAGATTAGACAATAAAAACCATAAAAATTCTTGGTTACTAAGAGTAACTAACTAACAAGAATTGAAGTTAATTGTTAAAAGATATTGGAAGTGGGCAGTTTAAAAAAGTGTAATGTCCGGTAAAATTTAAATAAATTATAACTATTATCTGGAAACAATCAGTACAAAATTAATAAAATTAAATCAGTGAGATCCATTACTTCATAGACATCCTTGGAACAGAATAATTCACGCCTGCACGTTGATGAAAACTTGAAAAAATCAGATTCCATTTCCAAGCCTAGCCTCCCGAAATTCGACCTTGTTGGTGAGATCGTTACCTATTAAAATTTAACTAAATTACATCTCAACTATAAACTTATAACACTAGAAACAGCACAATTTCTCTAAATACTTCTGGAAAAGTGGTGACCATAAACTTTATTCCTTTGTTAATCCAAAAAACAGCAAAACGTAGTTTTGTTACTGACATTACCGCAGCCATGATGTTTATTAGTTGTTGTCATCAGTGAACAAACGTAATCTGCGCTCTAGCGGTCAACAAATCAACTGCATAATATAGATTGTATAAAATTTTTAAATCATTTTATGTAAAGCTTGGTACTGACCTATATACATTTCTGACTTTCTCAAAGCACAAAGAACTCTAAAATAACCCTGGGAAATTAATTCATTATTTCTGTCTTGTTATAAAAATTGAAAATAAAAATATTTGTTAGATGCTATATGTTTTTGAAAAATAAGATCGAACTAACTCTGCGTTTTATGTAAGAATCGATTATCCCTTTATGTTTTGGGAGACCATAAAAAATGCTAAATAAATACAAGGAATGCCTTGTTGTTTGAATAATAAAAAAGTGTATTATTTTCAGTAGATGGTAGTTAGTTACAGATTGTCAGAAGACCGAGAAGAGAACGGACATCCAGAATTTATTACGTACCAATTGGAGTCACTTTAACCTCAAATGTGTTCGTAATTGTAGCAGTCAGCTGGCACAACGAGCGGAAAATTTGAAATAATCGTATACTAAGAGAGTAATTCTCTTTGCACTCTCTCTCCTAACTACTGTCAAACAACAGTAAAGATTTCACATAAATAAAATTTAAGAAAATCTTTGAATAATCACACACCTTCGATTTTGAAAGCATATAACATAAAATAACAAATTCTGTGACTCTTAAATAAGCGAGATTTTCGAAGGGTACAAATAGACGTAATTTAAAATTACTACTAGTAACTCGGAGAGACTCGTGAGACGTTACAAGATGACGCTTATAACGTGGGGCAAATAAAACATAAGACTTCAGGAAATAATTACAGTGACTATCGCAAGAGAGACGATTATTCGGAACGATAATTAGACCAGACTCGTGAGACGTTACAATATATATATATATATATATATATATATATATATATTGTAACGATACAACTGCATAAGTAAATATAATATAAATCTGTGATGCCCCACGTTGGAAGCGATATTTCTTATGCAACGATACGACATACATAAAAATAGGCGTGACTGGCCTCACGTTCAAGAGCGACAAATTATGTAACAATATAACGTTTAATTTGGGTTTCAGGTGCTTCTTTAATAAGAACTCTATGTAACTTGTAACGGTATTTCAAATTTATTTGCTATTAATAAAATTGTGCACATGGCACTTACTTCGACTTAAAACATTCGTTATTGTTTCGTTATTATGCCGTAAGGCTTATGCTATATACATCCTTACTGACTATATATTCGATTCTACTAATTATTGTATTAACGAAAAATCTCATTTCCAGACTACTCAGTCAAATAGTGTGTTTCCAAATATCAATATTTATATATTTTCTTATATATTGCAATGTAACTCAAAAATATCAATAGTTACTGAATTTATATTTTGTTTCTCAGTACTGATTTATATTTAACGCTAATTTTTACTTAAATGCTTTGTATTCTTTCATTTCAATTCTAATTTGAGCTCTTGTTTACGTTAATCTTATTTCAATAACATCTATGATTTTAATTCAAATTTTACAATAAACATTGACTCTTACTTTTAAATAGAACAAGAATGTCCTTAATTGTCTTTACGTTAATTGTTCGATTAAGAGATAAATAAGTTGTTTATCACCTTATCGTCGTCAATCATACTCAATCATTGGATCCCTCTGTAATCGTCCTCGTCTCGAACTTCAGCATCACTTTCTCTTCTCCTCTTGTCCAGCGTCGACTCTCTCTCTCTGTCCAGCGTCGCCTCTCTCTCTGTCCAGCGTCGTATCGCTCTCTGGAACTTCTCCTCGTGCTGTTTCGGACGTCAGTTGTTCTTCTGATGTGGATCTTCTTATATAATTTTGTTACTACTTAAATATTGTTTGTTTTACAATCCAGTTACATAACTGTATGTGACTGGAAGGATGAAACTATTTACAAAAATTTAAATATTCTGTGCGGACGGGCAGAAGCTCCCGCTGCACCGTGGATGATTTAAGAAAGATAACCACTTTAGCTTGTATGTCCTATTTATACCCATGTCTTGGTCAACACCTGCAGTGGTACGAAATCGACATGTCTGAAATTGTTTCTGGGTTCAGTTCCCCCACTCCTTGTCAATTTCGATATTTCTTATATTTCTGCGAATTGCAGAGTCCTATAAGTATACTCTTATACTTATCTTATAACTATTTTTACAACACATGTTCACTGTAATTTTGGACATTGCAACTTAACCCTTTCGATTTGTACACAGTTATTTCACTATTACACTCGTACGGTGTAGCACTTTCACATGGTTTTCGTACACAGTATTTAGTAAATTTTATTACATTTTATTGTGGTTTTGGATTTTACTTCCTAATTATAGTTTACGGATAATTACGGAAAACAGTAATTATGCAATTATTCATCTTGGGGTGGTAAACTCGCCTGCATAGACCTGCGTTCACACACACTAGCAAAATACTTTGTGTACACACTTTCAGTTACATTTGTGTGTGTGTGCACGTCGATTCAGGTCGAAACACCTGTTCATATTTTTGTCTGAGCCAAGCTTGCAATCCCTGACATGCTTATTTCTAATACATTATTAATTATTTACAGTTTATTAGGTATATTTAAATTTTTATATTCAATGCTCAGTACATCACTTATTTGTACTGTCGCATTATATATATATATAAAATATTCAAAACTACTATTATTGTTACTAGCATTACATAAACTATGACCTGACAACAGTGAAGTAAACCGTTAAATGCTATATAAATCGGCACTTAAACTTTTATTCTAACCCGTAACGTTAATTACCTTTGCATTAAACTAATGTCCCGTGTACACAGACATTCAGTACGCAAATATGTACATCATGTAACAACAGTAACTAAGTCGTTAAACTACAATACGCCGTATGGTACAGTGGAAAATAAAATACAAGACACCAATTAAGTCACTAATCACCAGCTTTAATTATCACAATAAAACAGTTTGTAATCAACAAGGCAGTCTCTTACAGTAAATCGAATAATAAATCAAATTGTTCACAAGCAATAAAATGTAAACTAATATAAAACGCAATTGTATTACAATTGTCCCTCACGATTATAAAACACATAACTTCGCCACTAATAACCGCTTGAACGCACAGAGTAATCGCCCGACAATAACTGAAAACTAAGCAGCAGGTATGGGCTATTTATAGTCTACAGGACTCCATAATATGCGTCCTTAACAAGCCATCGAAAATTCTAGAGGACACTTCAGCGCGACCTTCGCAGAAACACGCACCGTTGGGCTAATTGAGAAACTTCTCGAACAACGCTGTCCAATGTACGAGATTGTTCCGATTACGTAACACTCCCTCGCGTGTTAAGTGTCACGTACGCATTACAGCTGCGGAAATAGAGTACAACAACGTTCTCCAATGTACCAGAACGTTTCGTAATGGCCTAACAATTTTTCTGGAAGTACGTAACGATACCATAACACAATTTAACAATAAAGAAATTAACCAATAATCCAGTCAAATTGTGTTTTTACCAGGAAAGTTGAGGGGTAGTTTTGATTTCTTCCATTCTATATGTTTTTTGGGGTGCTGAATCCGAATCTGAGGTTTGCTAACAAAATTTCGTGACGCAGCATTGAAAAAAAATGCAAAAAAAGGTAAAAAATCTCATTTTTTGGCGGAGTAAAACAAACGACAGTCTGAAATGGTTATTCACTAAATCTGTATGAGAAGAACTGTGAGTGACAATTTTAGGTGAGGGGGGTCACCAACCTACGACTCCACCAGAGAGACACGTTAGTCGTACACCACACAGATTCCACTTTTACTTGCTACTGCACATAATTCGCGGGTTCGAGTATCAACACTAATTGTCTTACGTATCACATATCGACAGTTTTTAACAAGTTTTACGTCGAATAATTTTTTTTTGTTATCTATTGGGTGTAAGGTTATACTTTTTATTCATGTCTATATTCAAAACGTATAAAACAAGTTATTTTAAAGTATTTAATACTGTGTTATGAAACACGTAAAATAAAATAAAAATTGTTCATATTTTTCAAAACATGTAAAAGGGGCGAAGATTTGTATCATTAATACCTATTATTTTGATAAGCAAGTTTCACACTTTCCTTATTATATCTCGACTGTGGTGAATCATTTTTAAAGGATATCGATATCTCAGTTAAACTTAAACTCAGCTCCTAATAACTGATACGTTAACCAAATATACTAATTTAATTTTACCAGTAACAAATTTGTTTCATGTAAAGTATGAAAATGTAATGTCCAGTGTTCATAGGTGTTTATTTACATTTATATGTTGTAGAAGACGAGCCAAGGCCAACTACGTCACCGTGTGCCTGCGTTCCCAGTCTCGAACCCTTTGTATTGTTCACGAGGGGTCCTCCCCTCTCCCCCCACCAAAAAAACACACCGGCCATCTGCTCACTGCCAGTGGCAGTGCGAAGGGAGTAGTTCGGTGTTAGAATCCAACGACAACACAATTCAACAAGTTATGTTTACGCGTAGTGTTAAAAATGGCTTCAAACGTGTGTTTTATTTGTGATGAAGTGCTGGATAATGATGTAGAGAAGGTGACAACGGTGCGGGAAAAAGGTTTGAAAACGTTTATCGAGTCAAGCAAGAAGAGGAAGGATGCTGAGCATGTTCAGCTAAGTAAAAAATCTGCAGTTGAGGTTCATGATCGATGTCGTAAAAACTACAGTAATGAAAGAATGATTGCCGCTCATTTGAAGAAAGTGGAGCAGGGTAGGGAGCAACTCAAAATACGTTCTACTGAAGCACCTTTCAGTTTAAAAACTCATTGCTTTATGTGTGGCCTCGTCATAACACCTGAGTTTATAGAACAACAAAGAAAAAAGGAAACCAATCGCAATATTATGTATCAGGTTCGAGTTTTGAAAGTCAAGGAAACTATCATAAAAAGAGCAGAAGAACGTGGTGATGAGTATGGACAAGCCATAATCAAACGTCTTTTGCCTGTCTCAGACTTGGTGGCCTCTGATTGTCAGTATCATAGTTTATGCATGAGAAAACTGTACAATTGCCCAAAAACTCAAGAGAAGAGAAAAAGCGGTCCATTCGCCAATGATGTTGAAGCAGCAATGGAAGATGTCTACACTTATCTTGAGAATAGTGATGGAGAGTGCCAGTTTTCGCTCGACGAGTTGATGGACCAAATCAAGGGTGATTATCGTCCTGACAAAAAGACAGTCAAAGCTCATCTACTCAAAAAATATGGACGCGATATAATAATTACCTTTTCTCCAAACAAGAAGCCGGTAGTGTGTTTCAAAAACACAGGGTATAACATTTTGAATGATGTTTGGTACCAGCAGGCGTTAAAAAATGAACAAGAGGAAAGACTCCGGATTGTTAAGACGGCTGCTGCAATTATTGTTGAGGATATCCGGAGTCAGGTTTATGAGACAGAACAGTACCCCCCACCTGATAAGTTTTTGGAAGGAAATGAGGAACTCATTCCTGAAACCCTCCGTACATTTATGGAAACAGTTGTACTAAACAAAAAACGTGGGGACCATGATATGTGGAAGAAGAAGAGCACAGCGCTGGCTCATAGTCTTGCAGCAGCAGTGAGGCCCAGATCATTCGTCTCACCAGTCCTCGTAGGGTTGGCAGTGTTTCTGTACAAGAAGTACGGCTCAAGGAAATTGGTCGATGTGGTTTCCTCATTGGGGTTTTGTTCGTCTTATACAGAAGCTGTTCGCCTGGAAGCATCAGCAATCAACGGCGATCCGCTGAAAGTTAACCAGCCGTGCTTTTCACAGCAGGTGTATAACGCTGATTTTAACGTACATACAATCGACGGATACAACACCTTTCACGTCATGGGTGGCATTTCCTGTATTGCACCAAAACATGCAGTAGCCCCCAATCAATTCATTCCTCGGCTGAAAATGATACCCCCAATCTGAGGTTTCTGGAAGTTATGGAGCTGTTCAACTGATCCATTTTGAAAGGACAAAACCTGAAGGTTTAGCTGAAATCAAGATAAAAGATCTCAAGGAAATGTATACACCAACTGAAACTGTGATTCCATCTGTGCCT
Source organism: Magicicada septendecula (assembly GCA_034769895.1). Taxonomy (NCBI): domain Eukaryota; kingdom Metazoa; phylum Arthropoda; class Insecta; order Hemiptera; family Cicadidae; genus Magicicada; species Magicicada septendecula. The sequence goes on from CM068370.1 coordinate 183,957,497, forward strand.
GATCTTCTGTGGCTCTATGGGAAAAGCAGAGACATTCCTGGCCTCTCCGGATGGAATGGATTTATGGAAGATGTCACATGAGACATCCCATATGAACTAACTTTTGTTAGTTACCAGCCATTTATCAATGCTCCTCCAAGTGATTATGATACAATATTCACAGCATTGTTGACCGGAGTAGAGATGACTAAATCCTTAAACCAAGTTACCTGTCTGGTGACATTTGACCAATACCTCTACCTCAAGGCACGAGACATTCTTGCTAGCCGTCCCGATGATCCTGCTCTGTCAAATGTTGTTATAAGGCTCGGTGGATTTTATTTACTGATGTCCTTCATGGGGGCAATTGGTTACATTATGCAAGGTAGTGGATTGACTGAACTTTTCAATACCATATATGCGGTGAACTCAACTGAAAAAATCATGTCTGGCCACGCCTACGCAAGGGCAGTACGAGCTCATATGTTGGCTCACAGAACTTTGGCCAAAATAGTGATTCAATCAATGGCCCTGTAGCCAACAATGGTGGATCAATTGGAGGAGATCTTGTCCAACATGGACAGAACAGTGATTCTTTCTAATGATGTGAAGGGGATTGTGAAAGATGTGCAAGAAGAATTCAAAGCTAAGCTTCAACTGTTGGCAGAACGTGGCCCCACTGCCAAGGTCTGGGTTGTATATTTTGAAATGGTGACTTTGATTAAGCACTTCATTGAAGCAGAAAGAAGCAGCAACTGGGATCTACACCTCCAAACCATATATGAAATGCTCCCTTTCTTTCACACCAGTGGCCGTAATCTGTATGCCAAATGCAGCCATCTTTACCTCCAGGACATGCATACCTTGAAAACTGCAATGCCATCTGCAGAATACGAGCGTTTCACCCACCCGAGGATGTTTCACCATTCGTAGGAGTGAGAAACTGTGGTGTGGCACCTGGAGTGATATGGCGATTGAACAAACTCTAATGAAGTCAATGAAGACAAGTGGTGGTCTCACTCATGGCCGTGGAGTAACTGCAGGCGTTGTGACAAGATGGACACAAGGGATGACAGCACTGCATAATGTGTGCCAAGAGATTGAGCACTTTACGGGAGTGGAACTCGCAACGTCAGAACAACACGTTGACAGCAGAGATACTATGCAAAAGCGAGACAACACTGACGCACATAAGTTGCTGAATAGGTTCCACGAGCATCCTCCTTTCCCAGAGACCACTGACCTAATGTCACTAAGTACAGGTGTTGTCGCAGTTGAGAGGATCAACTGGCACTTGTCCAAGGACATGGGCATGAAAGGTATACAGCGCATTGTTGGTGGTGATTTTCAAGCTGTAAAATTCAAACGAAGCGAAAGAGTGCAGCCTCTTGCGATCATGAACAGCTCTATTCAGATACAAGACAGGGCTGTAGTCATCAATCCAACCACACTTTTCCAACGAATGACCATCGTGAAACATTCAGATGAAGAGCTGCGAGAATTTTTGCGTTACGAACTTAGCCCCTACCCTCTCTCTCTTTTCGATGAGCATGGGATGAGGAAAGGAACAAAATCGAGCTTGTACAGGGCTTTAGTACCGACTGAACAGGCGGACTTGAACGATACAAAATATGTCATCGACGGAGGGTTTTTGTTACATCGGGTCAAATGGCACCACGGCCAGACATATGCAGAAATTTGCAGCAGTTATGTATCATATGTCAAGTCAAACTACAAATCAAATGCCGTTGTCATTTTCGATGGCTACCCTGACGAAGCTTGTGAAAGCACCAAGCGCATAGAACGATTGAGAAGAGCGCAAAGAAAACAATCTGCTGCAATATCATTTACAGAATCGATGGTGCCCACTGTCTCGCTGGGAGAGTTTCCTTGCAAACTCCAAAAACAAGAGCCGGTTGATATCTATGCTAATGGAAAAATTTGATGATGCAAAAATTGATTCACAGCAAGCTGTGGAGGACGCTGATATCCTAATTATCACAACAGCTCTTATGTTGGCCCCGTCAAATGAATATGTGACAGTGGTGGGGGAAGATATTTGGTGAAATATCTTCCCCAAAATCTCTATAAACCTTTTGGTGATTTTGATTGGCCTGTGTAGCCCTGATATAAAGAATGTCTTCTTTTTGAAACCAGGAAAAGGAAAGGTGTCTCAAACCCTCTACAATCCTCATCTTGCCGCTGACAAAACCCTATCAGACCATATATTGTTCCTGCACGCGATGAGTGGTTGTGACACCACTTCTGCTTTGTTTAATCAGGGGAAACTGAAATTTCTCAAAGTCCTGCAGAAGAACAATGACTTGCAACCAGTCATTGATGCTTTCAAATACCCTCATGTACACCAGAACGAGATTGCCGAAGCAGGAAACGTGTTTCTCATGGCTCTGTATGGGAAAGGACATGAGACTAGCCTGAACGATTTGAGATACAGGCAATACGTATCTTCATCGTACAAAAGTAAAACCAACATTGCCTCACTACCCCCCACCGAAGCTGCTGCACGACAACATTCACTGAGAGTTTACTTTCAGGTGCAGCAGTGGTTATCCGGTCAAACCACACTCGACGAGCAACAAAGAGACCCGAACGAGTGGGGGTGGAAAAAACCAAGGAGTGGTCTTGTGCCAGTGCCAACCACTTTGAACCCTGCACCGGACTCGATACTCCGGCACATTTCTTGTAAATGTAAAAAAGGCTGCCAACGCAATTGTGGATGCAGGAAAGCAAGCCGCCATTGCTCCCCGATCTGCACATCGTGCGAAAGGCTGTGTGAAAACGTCGAGCCCCCGGAAGATAGCATTGACATATACGAAGAAGAGACCGAAGAAAGAGACCGAGAACAGACTGAAGAAAGAGCTTACACGATGCGGAAGGTATGTCTAATCTCACAATCTATTTCGTAATCATTCATCTCTCCTTGAGATATAATCACAAGTTGTTGTTTTCTCACCACCTCTTTCATTTTCCAGATGAACAAGCCCCGACGCTGACGATAGAACAACCCGAACCTGTGCCAGGACCCGCCGCCTTCCAAGATCCTCAGCCAGGACCCTCTAAACGACAACGGCTCATATAATATTTGCTCATATAATAATGTAATATATAATCGTATGTAATATAATAAAATAATATGTAATAATTTTTCAAGATTATTCGTTGGAATTTCAACTTTTTTGTAACTGAATTTGTACAATTTCGGACTTCATTAAATAACTTGAACATTATGTAATTTTTAAAAAAATGACCTGTACCTTTACATATACAATCTAAATAAGGTATGTGCAGAGAACTGGGAGGAATTCACTAATTGACAGCCTTTAATAATAAATTAGAGGTTTGGAGTGGAAAAAGTGGGTTTTTGCGGAGACAGACAAAATACGCCAATTTTCAACTAGCGCTTGAGCCCAAACGGTTCGTCGGAGAAAAAAACCTTAATAATAAAATATGTAGAAAATTGTATGTACTTTCATTTTGAATAGGGAGGTTATTTACGAAAAGTTGATAGTTTTCGAGTTATAAGCAAGAAACCGCCAACAAATGTGATTTTTTACCTTTTTTGCATTTTTTTCAATGTTGCGTCACGAAATTTTGTTAGCAAACCTCAGATTCGGATTCAGCACCCCAAAAAACATATATATATATATATATATATTTAGTGTCGCACTCTAATTACTGTGAACCAATACCAAAACAGAGTTGCTGTCTCACATCTAGATCTTTCATTGTTGCCGTTGTTAAACAAAGTTATGGTCCCCGATGAAGGATCTAAACTTGTTAAATAGCTTTTTAAGTATTTACATTTTTCACATAAAAATGCATATTTTCACGAAAAAGTGTATAACAAAAATATTTTTAAAATTTTGTTGACATAGTTTCTCATATTTTTATTCACGGTTACAAGTAAATCTATAATCAATTGTAGAATGCAAACATATTGTTACAACGGTCTCACTAATCACCGTGTTGTACAGTGGAAGCACAATCACTAACACCAACGATGTCGCTAATTACAATTTTAATTAGAAACAAACAGTTAGGAATAAACAAAAGCACTGTTATACAATAATTCAAGTTAAATTCGTTCAAAACACACAAATAAATATCATATTCTTACAGTTTGCACTAAATTATCACAATAATTACTTCCCACTAAATCTCAAGAATCACTTGGATCCGCACTTGTAATATTGCCAGGTGTCACTCAACTCGTCAGCTTCGAAATTCAGTATTTATACCTTTTCGACCTTGCACGTAGTGACAAAGCGGCCCTGGATGCCGGTAGAATAATCGAAAAACGTGTAAAAGGGGTATCTCGAATTATCCAGATTGTTACGTAATTCTGCTGTGCAGACTGATCTCCAAACAGCTTCGTGCGTTGGTTCGTAGAAAAGAGTCACGTGGACACTTTTGTTATTTTTCAGCTAAACCCAGTAATATGTTACCTTAACAGAGAATATTCACTTGCCACTTCATATACATCCATTTTTTACAACGTTTAAGAGACTTCTGTCTACTATAAAAAATATGTTCATCTATTAATTCTTTCTGTAAAAGAATTAATAGACGGGAGTTTTATTGTGTATTAACATCAATGTTAACACTTCTTTACACCATGTTGTAAACACTTCTTTTTGTATGAGGTAACGGACGGTGCAAAACTGGAACGTGTCAATGTTAACATTCTGGCCAGAAAACCACAATATGAAGGCTAAACCTATTGTGATCATAAATAGATCTCACGTCATAGCGAAACTAAATTGTTTCTGATTTTACCGTTGTTATGATATAATTTCTACTGCGGCTATAAAACTGCCAAACACAGACTGTTACTCGACATGAGACAGGTAGAGGGAGGTATTGATTGCCAAAATAAAATTTGCTGGTCACTGTAACAGGCTAGGCTATAACTGCGTCTGTTTATGTGTTTATGTTCTTCATTGTTTTTATAAATACTTTGTTTTCAGAATCATTGTCTGCGACAGAGTTTCAGACTTAAATTAATTTCACTTTAATTTTTTAAATTTTAAGTGAATGGAATAAACTCAGGCCTTTGTATTCGGAATGATCGAATACATGAAAACAATCCTTGTTTTTAAATATAATAGAAATTAGAGGCTGCGAACAGTTGATGTGCAAAATGTGTTTAATAAAAACAAATCGCTGGCAAAATTATACTGGAACACAATGGAAACTTTGCTTTGACAGTATAGTTTGTCCAACTGTTTTGTAAACTGATGACGTTAAAAAAGCTGGTTAATTAATTAAAAATATTTCTCCCCTTTTAATAATAAGGTTAGTGCTTTGCAGCTGTGAGTAATGACTAGTGTTGTTACTTCTGAGAGCGCACTTTTGTAACAAAACTGAATTATGCATATAAGCCCCAGTGTATTTTATAAAAGTAGGAGAACACTTTGGAGTTGCATTTACAAAAAATGAAGTTATTTGTGTCAGATAAATGTATGGTGACACTTACCTTTATAAAGGCACTCTCACTTAATGGAGTAAAGTTGTATTACCAGAACATTTCTGGTAATCTTTGTTGAGTTTTGTATACTCAACTTGCTTTCAGAAAAGTCAGAAGGTATTTGGCGTTCTCAGGTATTACGATGAAATCTATGATTATCAACGGTGGTCGTTCCATTACATCAGCCATTACGAATTTATACGCAGAGACTGCTGAGAAAATATTAAATATTTTGGATAAAAGATGAAAGTTTGGAAAACATTAAGAACCGATGGAGAAATTAGTTTGGATTTAGAATTAAGCAGCAATAGCCTACTATGTTACGGTCAAAATCCAGTTCATGCGTAAAAAACAAAAAGAAGAAAATGAAAAAAATTATTAGGACGTGTTAATGAGAACCCTAACGGCTATGACATAACAGTTTGAATCTTTCTCCTCTACAATTTTTAAATGTACTTCTCACATAGTGTACCTTCACTCGATATCAAGCAAGATATATTGTCATGATGTAATGTCACTGTAATGAGGTAACATGGTGTCTATAACATTTTACCCGATTAGGTACATTTTACTTTAATTTTATAACGGTATATTAGTATCGTCATATTTACTTTACGAAAAAGTAACCAGGATTGCAAAACATCTTATAAATATTTTCATAATAAGACTTCTTTAAGCCTACGTAACGTTACTCTTTCACTAATACAATAGATATTTACTTAATTTTTTGTTAATTTTCTAATATAATTTTACATTGAAGTGTAATGAAAACATGTTAAATATATAATGTGGGAAATATATATTCATATTTTTATAATTTCATAATCTCCCTTGTTTGTTTAATAGGGTATATTAAACAAATTATGAATTAATAATACTTATATAGTACATGGGTGCCTGTGTAGACTATCCGTAGACGCATTTGTTACTAAAATACTAAAGCTCACGTCATCGTGGCACAATGTCTTATATGGGAGGCAGCGCGAGACGGCAGGTAAAGTTGTTTTGTATCGAACCTCAAGAAACGTCACGAGGTCAGGGATCATTGTGGCCTGCAGTCGGACATGTGTTATTATCGGCTGAAAAAATTGACACGGATCAATTAAAGTCTGGCATTATTGTTGTAACCGGGAACTCCTGTGATTTGCCACTTTCCTGAATGCAACACACTTTACAGTTTCCGTCATCGTCTAAATAATTCATCCTCGACCGAAAAATCGACCGAATTAGCTAAGCATTTTATCATTTATTTCACTTACATTCGCTACTATAAGAATTCTTAATCCAATTAGTTTAATATAGCCTGCCGTCGATTGGCTTAAAACACATAAAAGGAAAGATATAAAACAGGTCAAAAGCAACCTCAGTTTGTCTGGCTGACGTACGAACCCGTTGAACACGTGTTTGTGACACACTGGAACATTGAGCGTCACATTTTTCCAATGAAACCATCGAATTTACTGTCTAGTAAATTGTTTATAAGCACATCATGGTAACAATAACATTTTAACACCGTAATTTTTTGTTGTACTAATCATTAACTTTTGTTCTATATATGAATACCCAATGAGCTCAAAAGTGTGGGTGTAGGACAACTTGTTTTTCGAAAACTACATAAGATTTGTTGGTCACAATCAATGCGTTTTAGAATTAATTACTGATAAACCAAAATGCATAATATAGGAATTGAATAAATTAGTATGACTCGGTGTAAATCATGTTTTTTCAAATAAATTGGCAAATTAATGTAGAATAACATCGCCTGCACAGAAATTGTCTATTGCTCGAGTCTGAAATTTGTATGGAGCATTGATTAAGGCGTAACGCTTGTTAATTCTAATCAACTACACGTTTGTAAAATGCACTTGTGTTTCTACTAGGCAGTCAGAGACTTAGCATACTGGAGCTCCTCTGTTTGCATTGGTGCTAAAATGAAGGTTAGTAATATGTGCTGCGTTCTGTCTATAACTCATTAGTTAACGATGTTGCCACTTCGTCTACAATAATGAACAGATAGAACAATAGCAAATGTTGTGGAATAAGAAATGTGAACAGCAATGGCGTTTCATTAGTGAAGCTATGGCTACGATGGTTATGGCGCTTTTTTAAGTTTTAGTAGAATGCTGTTCAATGGCGGCTTTATAAGAGAAGTGGAAGTAATCAATTAGTGAGTTAGCGCGCTGTCGTACTGAGATTATAATGTCTAATTAGTACAATTTATGCAAATGAATATTAAGGTTTATGATACTTGCAAATATAGGTTATTAAATTTATTAAATCAAATGTCTGTTATTGTTTGTAGTGAATTGTGCATAATAAATTTGTATATATACTATAGGGATATTATTACTCTATGAGTGTAAATCTTGAGATTGTTAATAAAGTAATCTAGTAAATTACGTTATTTTTTCTGAAATTAAGAAATTTTTCCTCTTAATAATATTTCCACGTATAAGAAATACTTTGTGTGTAATTCACAGCATAAAGGATCATTACTAGATTTATTTAAACAAAATTCTACTTCGAATTATGCCTTCAGAAAAATAAAACGTCAAGGTATCTCAATTAGTTAGACAAGGAAATATTGACTACTTAACTACGTTTTATTTACGTCTTTGTAAAGTGAACTACTGACGTTCAGTGTTTATACGAAGAACTAGGTTACTTTTGACTGAAGACGTATTCTGCTGATATTACTAGACTATACTACGTATAGTTTACGTATGCAAAATAAGTGCACTGAGACTACATATCGTGAAAATTTCTTTTTCGTTTTCTATATTGCGAGCACCGCTGTTACGGAGGCAATCCTCTACCGTAAGGGAATTTCAATAGAATACGTTGTATACGGGCGCCTTGCTATATAACGTTGAAAAAATAATGTAAAGTTGATCGGAGTCACTAGAGAAAGTGGAAGCAGAAAGTAAAGATAGAATCAAACTATAGAATCCAACAGTAAATATGAAACGTGACCTAAATGTATGGAGCCTTGCTTCCTATGTGTGCTGTAGGCCTAATAACTTGGCGCCGATAAAAAATTAGGAGCACACAGATTTAGATACTGTGTATTGCACGTGTACACTAATGCTTATTACTGCTCTTCTCACATCATTCATACTAGAGATTTAATGTCACCTCTGGTCGAAAATTGTAAAGGAACGATAATTAAAAATTTACATGTCGTATTTCGTTGACCAGTTAAGATGGACAACATCGCGGGGTGGAATATGGAGGACAACTGACGATTTCATTCTTGCATCAACCGGTTGGCGGAAGTATTAACCATATAATATACTTTGGACCACTTACCGTACAACTGTAATACTGTGTCTTTATCTGTATAGAATTTCGTCCGCTTTCAAGCCCGAAGAACCATCTTTGGGTTAAATTAATACACTTACAATATAAGAAATTATGATAGAGAATTCCATAATTTTATAAATATATGTATTAAATAGTATTGAATAAATAGGGGGAATAGGAGGGAAAAATACTGTACCAGCCTACTTGTTTTTCTAGTGGTTTGTGTAGAGACCTAAAGACTCCTAAAACTCCCCAAACCAACATTAACACTTGAATATTTTGGATAACTGAAATAAAGAGCCTGAAACATAATTGAAATAAATGACACACTGCTGACGCTGTATAACATTTAATAAAATCAATAAAATAAAATGTTAGGAGCTTATAAATGTTTAGTTTCAACTGTCCCGAATATATAAAATTTGCAATTTAACAAAGGTCTGTAAAAGCACCTTACTTTTTTTTTGTAAACTGATAATGTGCCCTTCTGTAAAATAAACGTTTATTAAAAAGTCTACAGAAGTAACAATATTTTTAGAAGTCAAATATTTCGAAGTATTTGTACATTGTCAACTTACAGTGAAACGTATAAGTAATTACAGATTAACTTTACACATGTTTAGATTTCGTAATTTACTTTGACTTTATTTTTAACTAAAAATTAAATTGGTTTGAAATTAAAGCATTAGTGGAGATCTGAAAAATAAAATTCCCTAATATAATTTAAATTAATTCAATGTCATAGGAAGAAGAATGGTCGCTACTTATGAAAAAAGAAGATACAATACAAACGTGAAACAAACAAAAAGATGCGTGCTGGTTACTTATAGGGATAATTGAAGAACAGAAGTACGGAGACGGTTGGGTGTGTCACGATCAGTGACCGCGATGATTTTTGGAGGTGACATACCCACAAAGGCGACAGTCGACAAAGATAAGAACGTTAGTTCCACGTTGATATTGTAAACTCTATACGCTGTCCAATTAGATTTATATGGGAAGATAGGCTATATACGTATTTTTAAACTTAATTTTACATGAGACGTACCATTAATCAATTAGATTAGTTTTGCTAAAAACTTTTACTACTTTTATTATGTCCTTAGAATAGAATGAAAACGGTTATTTAAAAAAGGTTTTTTTATACCAGAGAATGTATTAGTCTGGTTTGACAAGACATAACGATTCATGTGGGCCGACAGATACAGTCAGTAGACTAGAGATAAAGTTTAGTGTACCACAACGTCGAATATTATTCAAACGTTAAGGGAAAGGTCGTTGTAGTAAGCACAAGAGTATAGTGGTTTGGCAGTTATAACCATTAATCAATCTTTTTACGTGTCTATTTTCACACACCCGTGTAAACTAAGGGATACCGATACAGATGCTGCCAACTCACAGTGGTACTAAACCATTTTGTTGTATTGAAAGAAGATTCAATTGTAATCTGTTCTTTGATTCAAATGACACATTTTGGCTCTAACTGACGCATTTTTGGCATCACATAAAAAGTATAAATGCGACGTTTCTGTCACCCAGCCGTCTTTATATTAATACATTAATGCAGAGGTTGATTTCAGCGGGAACGCGTCGGAACGGCGTCCCGGAACCTCTTGGGTCCAAAATAAATTACCGACAAATATATATATAAAAAAAACTAATTATTATAAAAAATTTAAATTTACTACTTTTAAAATAATTACTAATTTACTAATTTAAAATAATTACTAAATTACTACTGTTAATACATTGTACCTTGTACTTGCTCACGCGCAATCAGCCCAGCGCACTTACGTCATACGTCGCGGTGCAGCACTCGTTGCCCGCCGCTGCGTTTGGTAGTTAGTTATCACTCAACCTTTAAGCTGTGCGTTTGCGCCCTTCCTTTCTAGCCAGCTGCGGCAATCTAAATTTAATAATGTACTTCTTATTCGATCGTTTCTCACTGCTACATATTATGTAGCTTGGCAATTAACGCTTCACGTTTGTATTTTGGCTATGTGCGCCTGACGTAATTGCGTGGGCCTGCTCTTCTTCATAATGCTCAAATAAACGCTACTTAAATCTAATCTTACAGTCCACTAATTTATTCAAAAAACATATTCTGATTCCTTACCAGCATCATTCAGTTTGCTGTATTAACTCAAGAAAAACTCGAGAGCAAAAAGCATGCATCATTTGGTCCTCCGAACCTGGATATTATTTTAGCCTTACAGGCAGCATTTTTGGTCCACAAGCGACCGCCATTCTTTGTCCACAAGCGACAACATTTTCGGCCCGCAAGCGACCGCACTTTTGCCCAGCGACAGCATTCTCGTCCACAGCGGCATCAACATATGGTCCTCCGGGCCGCGGATATTTATTTCACGGACGTGACTAAATTCATGGACAATTCGTCTCATGGTTCAGTGTATTAAGCAGGCCTATCAGCATTTTGTTTTCTTCATGATTTAATTCAACAACTCGTTAATTATCACCTACATTTGGAACTCGTATCGCACGACATTGGGGACGTCATATCTCGCCAACCGGAGCATTTGAAGCACCATTGCAGCATATGAGCACCTAGCACGTGGCATTTAGCATGTGGGAAAATCCAGAGCAGCCTACCTAGACAGGATTCGACCGCATCGGACATCACCGGACAGGCAGCGACCATGTCTACATCATCTATTCTTGGGTACCTGACACGACTACAAAGGTTTCGACAAGCTTTCGATGCCTTCTAGAACATGCCGATAAGTACCATTTCAACTGACTATGAACTCATGTTTTATATTAGTTTCAATTTGCATGATTCGCATATTTTTTCTTAATGGCATTAAAGTAAACGAAGCAGTATTAAATTAATAATATAATTTTAAAGCAGTTTCATTTGAACATGAACTTGTAATTTTTTTGCGAACTCAACAAACATTTTTCTTTAATTGTAATTCGTACCTTTTCAAACAGCACTCACGTCATTAGTGATTATACTGCTATATTGTTTGTACTGCCTCATTCAGAAATTATTATCATATAAAACTAGTTTAAGATGTGTTAAGTAAGGATTACCGTGTCGTTGCGTGACTCTATAATTTGGACTTCCTGCCTGGTCTTGCTCATCGAGTTGCACTAACTTGGTCTCTTGTATTATCATTTAAATTTGTTCTCTTTTTCCAATCATGGCGGATATGAAGGCGCTGATCAAGAAACGTGGCACGATCAAGGCCTCTATATCTCGCATAAATACATACGCAGACAATTTCGATCATAATACGCATGATCATCATGCACTAAAAATAAAGCTTCGCCACCTTATGGAGCTATCAGCCAAATATGATGAGATCCAAACACAAATCGAGTCTGAGGACTCCGACTTTCCATCCGCGAGCGATAGGGTTCAGACCGAAGATGACTTATGCAGCATAGAATGCAAGCTGCAAAATTTAATAGACCATGCCGAGGAGATGAGAAGGAAGGCAACAAGTCCATCCGAAGTAGTCACATTCAGTACGCCTCCCATTCAGTTGCAACCGACTAAGCTACCCTGTTTCGCAGGTGATATACTTGAGTGGCAACATTTTTACAACATGTTTTTTGAGTTAGTTCATGTCCGAACGGACCTGACTGGCATCCAAAAACTGCACTATTTGCACTTATCATTAAAAGACGAGGCGCTGAATGTCATAAAATCGCTCCCTGTCACGCACGAAAATTACATGGTGGCCCTTGACTTGTTAAAGGCACGGTACGACAGTAAATTAATTGTTACCACGTATCATGCGGCGAACGTCCTGGGCATGAGGCACATACAACGTGAGTCCGTGCTCAGTGTTTCTAAATTTATAGATGAGCTCACCGCCAATATAAATGCGCTGAACTCATTAAACCTACCAGTGAATACGTTTGAGCTTATTTTTGTGCATTTTCTCGCCTAAAAACTTGACGACCATACGTGCAGGTTGTGGAAGGAAACTTTAGGCGAAAAACAGCTTCCGATTTACGATAATTTTATTAAGTTTTTAATTTCAAGACGTCAGCTGTTACAAAACATAAATGCACCGACTGGTTTGTCTGGTGGCAGACAGGTTAGCGATAATGCTTCTTATCGCAAGTCAAATAAGCGCGCGGAGTTCACTGGGTCACTAATACACACTCAAACAAACAATAATTTTTGTCAGCTGTGTCGTGGTAATCACAAACTGCTCGCATGCCCGCAATTTATAGCCCTACAACCTACGCAATGTAGAGTAGTGTTAATAAATAATAAACTCTGCCTAAATTGTATGCGATCGGGCCATGACAGCTCGCGTTGCCCTTCTAAATTTTCCTGCAAGGCATGCTCGAAAAGGCACCACACCATGCTCCATGCTTCGATAAATCATTCGAACAACAGGAACAATAAGCAATGTTCTTTGAAGCTACAAACGAATAAATCAAGTTTATTGTCCACCGCCGTATGCACCACCACCGATCATTCCGGTAAAAGGCGCCCGGTAAGAATCCTGCTGGATTCAGGGTCGCAAGCCAATTTTTGTACTATGGGTTTCGCCCGCCGCATGGGCCTAAAACTAAACAAATCCGAGCTGCCTATCACGGGCATAAATAACTCATTATGTCAAGCCAATTTTAGCACACGCGTGCGCCTGAACTCACGCTATAAGGACTTCACCTTAAATGTCCACTGCGCTGTTCTGCCCAGAATCACAAATAATCTTCCCACAGAATCCTTTGACATCGCATCGTTGAAAATTCCAAAGGGGATATTTTTAGCTGACCCGCAATTTAATAATTCGTCACAAATTGACATATTACTTGGGGCACAGTACTTTTTGCAGCTAATTGAGCCGACTAAATTTGTTCGAAGTCCGCATTTTCCGACAATCCAGGAAACTAAGTTAGGGTTTATACTCGCCGGGAATTTACCCTTCAACGTGGACATGACCAAACCGGTCTCCTCGTTCATGGCTGGTGACGACATTAATGATACTCGCATTAATTACCGCGCGCCAACCGCCAATCGCCAGCCGCCAACCGCGTCTCGGAGATACAGCAGCTCTCTGCAAGGGGCAATTGGTATCATGTCTCGTCGCATGACAATCCCGCGGACATCCTATCCCGCGGCGGTTAACTCCGTTTGTTACACGGCCACCAGCAACGGTGGCATGGTCCTTACTGGTTCAAGCCAACTTTTAAGTCAATTACCCGCTCCCAGAGTCACTCCCTCCAAGCCATTTTCACAATGCGCCGTCGACTACGCCGGTCCTATGTTTCTACGTCAGGGCGGGCAGCGGTCCAAATCATTTACAAACTCTTCCAGCAGGACGAATTTCAAAGGGCCGCACAAGACTTCGCCAGTCCACGCGGAATTAAGTGGTCGTTCATACCTCCCTCAGCGCCCCATTTTGGTGGTCTGTGGGAGAGCGGCGTCAACAGCGTTAAGTTCCATTTGCGGCGCGTTATAGGGAATACGCCCCTGAACTTCGAAGAGTTCTCCACTATCTTGACCCAGGTTGAAGCTTGTTTGAATTCGCGTCCCTTGTTCTCCATGTCAAATGACGCCGGGGATCCCGAGCCTTTGACTCCAGCTCATTTTTTGGTTGGCTCCCCCCTTACCGCGCTCCCGGAACCCGATTACTCGGATACAAATATGGGTCGCTTGGGGAGATGGCAGCTGCTGCAGAAATTTACCCGTTCTATATGGAAGAGTTGGTCTAGAGACTATCTGCACCAGCTGCAGCAGAGAAATATATGGAAAAGGCATTCCAAAAATTTATCTATAGGACAGCTAGTCCTTATCTTAGATGACAATACTCCACCATTGTTGTGGAAATGCGGTATTGTCACTCAGACTTACCTAGGGCAGGATTCGTTGGTACGTGTCGCGGACGTCCGGACTGCTAACGGCATTCTGCGCAGACCTATTCATAAGCTGTGCCCACTTCCGGTGGCATCAGACTGATTGACATCTCGGTGCTTCATGCCCGGGACATTGCCGGTCGAGCATATGCTCTACCATGCACATTTTACTAAGTACAATGTTGCTTATGTAACTTATGTTATGTTACATATGTTACTTACGTAATGTGTACCTATTTATGCACTTGTATTTATTTGTATCATTTAATGTACGCTATGTTGCGGTGCATTGGTGAACATTTAAACGTTTCTCTTTTTCTTAGTGTGATGTCAATTATGGTGTACTGTGTGGTGCAGTGTATATTATTATACTAAATTTTTTGGGTATTTCTATTGTATATTATTATAGCAATTTTTGTGGTATATTTTTATTGTATATTATTATACTAAATTTTTTGGGTATTTCTATTGTATATTATTATAGCAATTTTTTGTGGTATATTTTTTATTGTATATTATTACCGAGATTTTTGTGGTAAATTTCTATTGTATATTATCATAGTGAATTTTTCAGGTATATTGCCTTGTATTATTGTGTAATACTGCTTATTATACGCTAAGTGTCACGCTGTTATTTTTAAATTTGTTGGATTTCTCTAATGATTGTGCAATGCCACCTACGAACGATGTCCTTATTGCTATGTATTATTGTTATTATTCTTATTATGTTTTATCGCATATTCAAGCCTTTGGACTATTGTTACATATTATTTATTGAGCATTGATTAATAATGTATTTACATTTGTTTATATTATATTTGTATTTTTGCCAATATTCATGTACCATGTATTGTCGCATCTCTTAGATGTGTAACTTATTCATGTATACTTGTATGTTTTAAATAACTTGTTCTTTTTTTTTACTGCAAACTATGTCAAAATCGCCGATTTTGAGGTGGGCAGTATGTTAATACATTGTACCTTGTACTTGCTCACGCGCAATCAGCCCAGCGCACTTACGTCATACGTCGCGGTGCAGCACTCGTTGCCCGCCGCTGCGTTTGGTAGTTAGTTATCACTCAACCTTTAAGCTGTGCGTTTGCACCCTTCCTTTCTAGCCAGCTGCGGCAATCTAAATTTAATAATGTACTTCTTATTCGATCGTTTCTCACTGCTACATATTATGTAGCTTGGCAATTAACGCTTCACGTTTGTATTTTGGCTATGTGCGCCTGACGTAATTGCGTGGGCCTGCTCTTCTTCATAATGCTCAAATAAACGCTACTTAAATCTAATCTTACAGTCCACTAATTTATTCAAAAAACATATTCTGACTCCTTACCAGCATCATTCAGTTTGCTATACTAACTCAAGAAAAACTCGAGAGCGTTAAGCATTCAACAACTACTTTTTAAATTTTGCCCTCATCAGCCCCACTACAAAACTAAAAAATTGTCAAAATCAAACACCAGCACTAATCTTTATCTTAACTACTATCGTTCATTTTTTTAAATACGTTCCCCCTAAAGTTCTCTTGTAAGTAGAAGTAATTTTAAAAAATTTAAAGTTTTTTGAGCACACGTTGGGTTGCATCTAGTTTCAGATCTGTTTCAGCTATATGGTCATTCTATCAGGCATTAGTTAAAGATTTTAAAGAAGCTTTGTGTAATCCAACAAGAGACAATAATAAAAAAAGTATGTTTTTCGGCCTCCTGAAAAAATTACTGACCCTAACTTTATACTGGACCTAGGCTTGATGAATGATGCATTGCAGGAGCTATCTGAGTTAATCAAGGCGTTGCAGAGTTGCAATGTTGGTTTAAGTTTTGCCAACGAAAGACTGAAAATTACAGCTTCTTTATTTGAAAGCAGAAAATTAGTATCCAGGTCCCCATTATTCTATGGCCCTGAAAGTAGTACAAAACTTAACATTTTTGGAGTTCCGCTTCAAAAAAGGAAGGTAGGAAAAACAATAATCCCGTAGACCCTGAAAAATTTTATGAGACACTGAAAAAATCTATTAAAAACAAACTGCGTAGTGAACAAGAATTCAAGCTTGTTGGTTTAATAAAAGTGACAGATACTAAAACCTGACCAAAAAATGTCCCAATAATCAATGGAGAAAATAAAATAAAAAACTTGCTTTAAAATTAAAACTATATGAAAGGCAACCTGATTGGAAGCGTCCGAGATTATGTGTATTCCAGAATTTCCGTAGAGTCTTTCTACCTTGAAATATGCTCCTGAATCAATAGCAATAATTTTCAAATGTATGTGAAAGGGGTTTTTTGCAAATAAATCTAATCATTACAGCTTTAAGAACTTCTCTAAAGACAAAAACTGTATGGAACCTCTTATTTGTGAAAATTAATGGACCTACACACCGTTTATTTGATCCATCGAAGTACGTGGATTCATGGTTGACTTCTGGCCAATACAGCATTGGACACAAAGAGTAAGGAAAGGTCAAGAAACAAACAAAATGACAACACAATGATGAAACTATGGAAACTTTTTTAAAATCCCCGAACCACCGAAACCATCACACAGAGTTTGATTGAGGCTCCTGGATGACGCCATCATAAGTGACACGTTTTCGATTGTCGTGCGGCTAACCTGACGATGAAGCTCTTTATAAATAATATCAGTAAACTTTATTATCTTTTTAGATACAAGTTTATACGCATGTTAAATATTTTATAAGGCTTACGTAGAACTCCTTTGTAATAACCTGATTATAAACTTATAAAATATAATATAAAAATATAAAATATAAGTATATTTGTGTCTGTACAATTTTTGAATTGATGCTTTCCGGTACCTGTAACTTTATAAATCAAAGAATGCATTAACGTATTACATTAATACATGTAAAGAAATAATTATTGCAGTTGTTATTTGTAACAACAAAATCAGCTGCTTTGAAGCGAATAAATGGTTTGAACAAAGATTTAAGGAAGCTGCTTATATTGTTACAAATATTAACTACATTAGTAAGATTAGCAGCGAAATCCCGAATACCTGGGTTTGTTCCATTTGTGAAGCACATTAGTTGTTGGGTGAGCTCAGTGAGTGGTTTGCGCGTAGATAGTGTTTGCACTTCTACTACTACTACTACTACTACTACTACTACTACTACTACTACTACTACTACTACTACTACTACTACTAGTACTACTATTAATACTACTACTGCTGCTGCTAGTACTTCTGCTACTACTACTACTACTACTACTACTACTACTACTACTACTACTACTACTACTACTACTACTACTACTACTACTATTCACTATCACTTTTGTTATAAAAGTGATGGGATCTTTGCGACCCTGTCATAGTGATTTGATGACATTCTTGGTGTGGAAGTGATAGTGTGCATTGTTTTGTGAGTCTTGTGTTTTTTTGTAGTAAATATTTATTTGTATTATTTAATCTTTTTATTATAAATTATGTAAACGTTTTCATTGTTTTGTAGACTGTCAATCACGCTTTGATAGAGTATTTATTTGTTTATAATTAGCCTGAAGACGGCTGCCGATCGTTTGGTTGGCTGAAACGTCGCATTTTATATTATGGCAGAAGTTCACAATAAATATAATTTATTATGGTTTAGCTGTAATTTAACAACTATGGTTTAGCTTATGCATAATAAAGTGTTGCTGCGTTATTCAGAACACGAAAGAAATTGAAACGGAAGAGGATAAAATGGAATTGGAATAAAAAAAGCTTCTGGAACTCCCAGCACTTTTTCAATTTCTGTTTCACTGTTACAATTTCAACGAAAAGCAGTTGCGTAACATTTCCTGTAGAAAACAAATTGTGCTATTTGTTAAAAATATCCAAGAGTAATTTTGTATTTAACCGACGAAGTTTATATGTGCGTAATCGAAATTGTAATTCAATAGTACATTCCATAATGCTGGACAAACGACCAGCGTATTCTGATATACCCCCTTCTTGACTACAGTGTATATAAACAGAGAAACCACATGTAGTTGGACTTACCTAGTAGTTTGGGGGTAGATTATACGTTACGTTTCTGGTCTGCATAACATTACACTAAATCCAGAAGGTCAATTTTAGCTGATTATTTGTTATTCATTCTGATCTTATGATTTAGAGATTATAACAGTATTACTGAAGATTGTTAACTGTGAAGAGAATTAATGCTTAGACCAGTTAAGTGTAGTACGATTGAAAATGAATAAAGCAACAGAGAAAAAGGAGCTTACTCCACGGAGATTGATACTCATCGGAAGAAACAAAATTATAAATAGTAGTAGCTGTCGTCCATAAAAAAACGTCGAATCAAGAAAACAGTTGAAGCGGATCTCGAACGCAAAGTGAAGATTGCAAGAAAGCTAGCCATTGTGCACGAGGAAGCTTAGTATTTGGTAATTGACGTGAAAGAGGAACGACAAGCGAAATGGAGACTGTTACACAGAAAGATGTAGTTATATCAGAAGAAAAAAGGTAAGAAAAAGGAAAGAAAAATTAAAAACATTTAAGATAAAAGGTGTATTTCATTCTCAGGTAGATGAATTGTGTGTTAGAGAAGTTACTGAGTAAATGAAAATTTCTGGTGATTTTGAGACTATAGACTAGTACACCTCTAAACAAATAAACGTCCTATTTTTATCAGAAGAAAATATAAAAATGCTGAGCATGATGTTGATTCTGTTATTTTTAAGAAAACGGACAGTAATCATTGGACAACTTTGTTCTTGACTGTAGCAAAATTGTTGCGTTAACTGGGACGCACCATGTTAATTACAAAGTTCAGAAAAATGTAGGAAATATCCTGTAGGATCAGACGGAAAGATACTCGTTATCTATATTCCTGCAAGCTTCAGCCTGCCCTAGCTCAGAAAGTCACTTCAAATATTGAACTGTATTCATTATTAACGTATGTGTTATGTAGCACGAAATCCGCTACATAAAAAAATAGTACTGTATATGGGTGTTAAGTGTAAGCATGACGCTCCATTCAAAATACCCGATGTCTCAGTACTGGTTATGCTGCAGTCCCTGACTCTCTTGTGGAAAGCCGTTCTGTTATCCACCACCTATGGAACTGCAAATTTTATGAAAATAATCCTAACATCATGATTAAGTAAATATCACAGTGTCGCAGATCTTCCACTGACCATATCTAAAAATGTGAAATTTAAAAATTTGAAAGTATTATTAATTACCTTTATATAATAATATTCCTACTTCTTTGAAGTACTGATTTCTTTTAGAGCTCTGATAGCAAACTCGTCTATGTAATCTTTTTTTTCAAATTGACAATTTGCAATTTATAGTTTACATTTATAACAGAGTATTAAGTAAGTTAGATGAACGATTTAGGTTTGTAAAGGAAACACACACTGAAGTTTCTCGTGCAGTCTTAGAACGCGTATGTACAAAACACAAACCTGTTAAAAGAGAAATTATATCCGAATTCTTGTTGTTTTTATTACTACATAGGCGGACTTTACTTCAATGTAAGGTAGAAAGCTACTGTCAAATATAAAAAGACACAGCAGCGGGAAACAAATTTAATCTTTTGTTACGACACCTCTGGGTTTTATATTTCTATTAAGAAATTGCAATCTGAATTGAAAATGTATTTAAAAATAAACATTTACCACAGTGAAAAATTTACAGGCATTGCACAAATGCAATGCACAGAGAAGGGCATTGAAAATGCTTCAATAAACCTAAAAAATATATATATTTATGTTCATTCACCAATCAATGAGTTCATTCTTCATTTACCAATGTACAGATTATAAGTTAAACGTAGTCCCATTCATAAGCGAAGTTTTATATGTGTACTACGTTATTGACAACAAAGAAGTAGTTTCTATGGAAACTCACCGGTTCCCATTTTCGATAACGCACCAGCGATCACGCGCAAATGTGCGACACGTCCTTATAAATATTTTCAATCTTAAAAAATTATTTATAATTTTGTCATTGTTATTTTATAAGTTCATGGTATATTATAAAGTTCCCAAACAATAAAGTTTTATACCGTTACGGCATTACAGAACAATCTACGTGTTTCTCGAACGATCCAGTGGAATCCGGCTGTAATGTTATGTGCGTACGTGATTCTCGACATGCGTTGCGAGATTGTTCCGGACTTATCGGTCCGCGCCTGCTGTGTGTAAGGTCGCAACCAATTATGTTCTGGTGTTTTCTAGTAGCATTCTTGACGCGCAGTTTGGAATATTCTGGTATTCCGGCGGGGTATTCACAAGTACTCAGCAACGTTCAGTTTCAGTTTGAGTTGCGATTTATTGGAATGCGGTTCGTAGTATTATAGTTAGTTATTATCGGGGGATTACACAGCGAGTCTGAGTTACGAATTATTACAGTGCGGCTCGACGTAGTGTGGCGGAGTGTTACGTGTTTTATAATTGTGCTGTACGATTGTAATACAATTGTGTTTTATATCAGTTGACATTTTTTTATTGCGTGTAATCAATTTTTATTTGTTGTAAGAGACTGTCTTGTTAATTATAAACTGTTTAATTGTGATAATTAAATGTGGTGATTAGTGACTTAATTGGTGTCTTGTATTTTGTTTTCCACTGTACCATACGACGATCAGTAGACCGTCGTAACAATACGATGTTATTTATTAGTAAATCTGTGGAAAGAGAATTGTACAAATTTTATTGATTTGAAATATAAAACTTAGTCACTCTTAGATCCTGTATAACGTGGTATGTTAAAGGTACGAGCAAACAATAGGTCTGATTATTTCAGAACCATTGTTTTGTGCAGTGTTTTCAGTGCCGTTTTTTCAGCGCTTTGAAAACAGTTGGTTTTTACAATGATTTAAGATTGGTTGTTTTTATAGCTGGTTGGTATTATATCAGTACCATTATTTTGTACAGTACTTTCAGAACCACTGTTTGAATAGTACTTTCAGATTTACTTTTCTAACCAGTTTTCAAAACCGGTGTTTTGTATAGTATTTTTTATACTGAGTTTTCAAAACTACTGTTTTCAAAACTGTTTTGTACAATGCTTTTAGAACCATTATTTTAGGGATGTTGTTTTGTATAGTGCTTTCAGACTCTTTGTTGTGTATTTTTTTCTCAGAAGTTCTATATTTTTCACAGTGTTTGCAAATCTCTGATTTGTACAAGGGTTTCAAAATAAACATTTCCTACAACGTTTTCAGGCCACTTTTTATTTAGTCTTTTTAGAAACGTTGTTATGTATAATGGTTTTGAAACTTTGGTTTTGTAATGTACTTTTAGAACCGCTGTTCATTGCTGTTTTCACACTTTATCTTTAAACACTTGACCTAGTAGGCCTACGTGGAGTAAATTTTAGATGCACGTCTAGCTCTCAAGTGAATCGCGTTTTATTCCTGTATTTAACCGAAAATTGAGAAAAAAGAATTATATTTGCGTAGAAGCTGTAATGAAATAGGCAGGTGTTTGCAGATTTTGTCCAAAATGTACAAAATGTTAACAGAGCAAAAGGAAACTGAACATGGTTCTGGGGGAGCGTTGGAGGATTAGAATAGGGGAATGAAAAATTGAAATACATAAAGAATATCTTATATAAAGAGACTTCTTTGTGGAGATAGTGTTTTTAGTAAAAATTTAGTTAAAGTGGAGGCTGTTTTTATGAAATCATTGAAAAACGTAAATAGATACGTAATAGGCCTATATATGGAAAAGACAAACGTAAGTTTAACTAAGCTGTAGGCCTACTCTCGCTGAGAAGGTAGAAATTAATATCGAAGTGGAAAGAAGTGAACTGAGGAAAAAGAACAGCACACAATGCGCATGCAAAACTAGAAATTTTCTCAATCTCGAATTAAACCATGGCGGACCGCCTTCGGAAACAGAGCAGCTGTAGAATGTAAAATAACAACTGCCCTTGTGCATACAAATAAACACATTGGTATCCTAACCTCAAATATGCATATATGTAAACTGTTGCCTTGTTGTTAGAAATTCAGTCTAAGATGTTTCACATAAAATGCGGTTTTGTTATGTTATGTTTGTTGGCGTAAGCTACTTAGAAGCAAGAAAGTAAGAAACATGCTGTAAAGGAAACGTTGAAGTAGTTATCGGGGGTAATGGCGAGTGGGAACAAAACACAACAGAATCAAATGTAGACGTCCCAGACTAAACATGAAACCTGACTAAATTGTGTGCAGTGTTGCTTTGGAATGATGTTCTACGAGAGTGAGTGATTATGTATAATCCGTGTGTTGTGAATATACACTTCTTGCCGCATTGTCACGATTCCTGTGTTTGTTGCCTGTGATCAGCAATTACACCTGTTACATATCACAAAAAACGATGATGATTATAGACTACAGAGAGAAACCTGTTACGTCTAAACTCGGCATTGCGTTGTTTTCATGACAATAACAGAAATTGTACTGTTGCACTGACACGAATGACTAGATAATGATATACCTGACGATTCATAAATTAAGTTGTTTCTGAAAATACATGCTTTGATGATATATTCTAGAGCACGATATAATACTTTATAGACTACTTCGTTTTGTCAAACAGCTGTCACCGAGAGAGCCGTCTTAGTCACCAGACGGTTTCGAATATATGTTCCATATTTTTAAATTCAGTCTGTATTTTTGTGATTATTTCATCGATTGTAATCGTCAATTGTAAAACTGCTGTTCAAAGTTTTCCGTGTTTTGTCAGTAACATCGTATTTAGAAAAATCTATGCTATAAGTTATTAATTTGCTTAACGTAAACGTTTCTTCTCTTCACTTACGGGTTAAGCGATTTTATGTTCATTGTTAGTTTTCATATACATATGAGGACGTCTAGTCACAGCAGCATTTATGCACTACTATGTACTGTTACGACGGTCTACTTATCATCGTATGGTACAGTGGAAAACAAATACAAGACACCAATTAAGTCACTAATCTCCAGCTTTACTTATCACAATTAAACAGTTTATAATTCTTTCAATTCAGCCATCTTTGTTTCAGTGTAACGCCGTACATTATAAATTTAAATTGCCGTTTTATATGTACTGATTTTTGGGAAACTGTGATTCTACTTGTTCTTTATTTAAAGTTACTTATTTTATTTCTTCTATTATTATTCATTATTTTACGGCACAAATTTCTCTGATCTTATGTTGGTTGAGCGCCAGTTGTGAAATTCACAACAATAATACACTTACATAATAAGAACTTTAAATACACTATAACAATGATTAACAATATTTATTATCGTGCCCTACGTTGCAAACGCCATATTTTACGTACTTAACATTACATTTTCTATATTTCGCATCCAAAGAGTAGGCCTACTCCTCGTAACTATCGAATAAACTACCAGCTAGGTCGTGGGATTTCAGTGTTCCTTATGTTAAGTACCTTTCGTTTCACAATAAATTTTTATGTAAGAAGAGAGAGGAAGATTTTGTGGCGTAGAATAAAAACTAATAAAACAATGATTTATAAAAAAATTATAAAGATTGAAAAGAAATATGTATTAAACGTCGCTTTTCAAAATAAGCTATTTTACAAGCATTAGTCGTAGTGTACACATTATAAATCACACATAAATAATACACAAACAACAAAAATAAAACATATACATGTACAGGATAGATAGTTCCGTAGACAGCTATCGGTGTGCCCTATTGCCAAAAAAAGAACGAGAAACAATTTATTTCTATCTTAAGAGAATCACTGTTATTTATATATGGCACAGAAAATAATAACAGAAAACAAAATGGGCTTGTTTTGTACTGGTAATATTACTATGGTTGCAATACCGTTTTGTACCCAACGCAACTGTATTGTGTAAACCAGCGGCTGGGTAGTAGGACTGTGTGTGTGCGTTGCGTTAAATATAGTTGTTGCACAATCAATTTTTTTTAAATTGATGTTTAAACCAGCGGTAGCACTAAATGCACAATTTTTCACACGTTATTTGTATATAACATAATTGTTTATTATTTATTAATTACAGTTGTAATAAACTTCAGTTTATATAACTCCGTTATTATTCTACTTATTGCAAGAATCTTACATCAACACACGCATTCAAACAAAATCTTCCGATGGCATTGTTTGAATTGCAACATGATTTTGAAAAATGCAAATTTTATTAAATAACCATCTTTAATTATTGTCATACATTCATATCTGAACCAGAGTTTACTAGTTGCCTGAATCAGAGCATATTGAATATCTATGATTTATTCTTTTTCAATAATATAACTAGTTATTTCATGACATCAATGCCACACTCTTCTATATAAAAAAATGATTGTGCAACAACTATACTTAACACAAAGCACGCACACAATCCTACTACCCAGCCGCTGAGTTGCGTTGTGTATAAAACGGTATTGCAACCATGGTAATATTACCAGTACAAAACAAGCCCATTTTGTTTTCTGTTATTATTTTCTGTGCCATGTATAAGTAACAGCGATTCTCTTAAGATAGAACTAAAATGTTCTCTTTCTTTTTTTAGCAATAGGGCACACCGAAAGCTGTCTCAGGAACTATCTACCTTGTACA
The DNA here is from genome assembly GCA_034769895.1 of Magicicada septendecula. NCBI lineage: Eukaryota > Metazoa > Arthropoda > Insecta > Hemiptera > Cicadidae > Magicicada > Magicicada septendecula. The sequence continues at coordinate 183,982,650 of CM068370.1, forward strand.
GGAATGTTTGGCAATTAAACGTTTTGCATGTAAGCAAAGAGACAGTAAGTGCACTTTTAATCGATTCACAATGTTCCTTGGTTTCAAGTAATGCACTGTACATTTTATTGCTAATTCTTTTGTGCACAAGTATTTGTGAAACTACAATATTTTTACAGTGCCTTCTGTGGATTTTTTAATTCTTGCGTTTACTTGCTCACTTTTGACTTTTGGACGGGTCTGTGGCCATCCAAACCGATAATTGAAATGAGTTTTGTATATTTTGTAATAGAAACAGTTCATTATGTCACTGTCGCTGTGTTTCCAAAAAACAAGGAATTCATTATTTTAATATCTAGTTTCGTATTCTAGTACTCTATTTTTTGGATTTATATTGGCTTACTTTTAAGTGAAACGATTTTGATATTTCCTTTAATTTGATCTGCGTAATTGTTTGAAAAAGTCTTGCTGTTTTGTTGTTAACCCCCTTTAATCTGTACGTGACTCACCTTATAAAAAACGTTCTTTACGTCTTCTTACTTTGCCACCCCCCCCCCAGCAGTATTTAAACTTAGAAATGGTTTCTGGTACGCTTGAATTCATTTTACGTCAATTACAACATGACATGTAAATTACACATTCACCTGTGGATTGGACCACTTCAGACACAATAGTGAAGGATAAACAGTATTTAAACTAACTTTTGAATCACTTTAGTCGTAATAGATATACTTTTATATACCTCAGACTAAATGGACTTGGAGCTTAAAGTTTTGTTCAGAAACAAACAGCTGACTGATAGTTTTGCAAAATCACGTTTAACTATAAAAAACCTCTTGTCCATAACATGACACCCTTCATAAAAATACACAGATTTCAACGTCTGTCTCAGTATAAGTAACAGCGAGACAAAATACCTTAATAAAGGAAACAATGTACGGCTGCATGAGAATCAATTTTCACTGCCAAAAAATATATTCTTAAAAAAACGGACATGAATCCTTCATAAATAAGCGATTCAAATATTCTATACACCATAACTTGTTGGTAAAAATACTCTGTGTTTGACAAGAAAAAAAAACTTGTACGGTAAATTAAATTTGCAGTAACCAATATCATTAATTGGGACTGGCTTCATTGTGAGTAAACAAATCATTGAAACTTAGCTGGGTTCACTGGGCTAGACAGATTGCTCAAAAGAATGATAATGATATCCCCACGGTGTTTATGTGGGAGCAACCGTTTTGAAAGAGGCAATTCGGTCGACTAAGGCTTTGCAGTGTAGACGGCTTACGAGAGACTGATTAGGGCACGGAACCGGAGAGCAGTAGTCACAAGAACGCCCAAACTACCAGAGATCTTTCACGAGGCCACGTTTCACTGATGTATAAACATTTCTGTAGTGCACGCGTGTGTGACGCTTTTAAGACTCTGACAGTGTTATCAATACGGTATTTAAAACATTACGTTCTCTCATAGCCGAACGACCCAATCGATGAAGAGCTCCGACAATTAGGTCTCAGGTTTAAACTAAAATATATTATAATGTTAACGACAGGTCTGGACAAATCGCAGTAATCATATTTCAAGATTGCATAACTCGTCAGAATGTACAATATTTCAATGTTAGGTTCCTTCTGAGAAACACAGTATTTGTACATAGATCACAAATTTGCAGTAAGTTTGCCAATGTGTGGGGGCTCTTCAGTCTGCGGTACCGTAAGGATGGTTCTCCCGTATTGTTTCCTGCCGTCTTGTCGAGTCCCTTTTCTTCAGTACGTCAGCTATCATTGTTCCATGCATTTCTGGGTTGTCCACACGTTTTTTAGTTTTTATTGCCACGTCGCCTTATTCGTTCTTTCTTTTCCAACTCTCCCTAACCTAACCTAACCCAATGAGATGCTGTATAATTTTTTTCAATTGTTTCACTCTTAACTTTATCCATGCTATTAATTCCTTTAATCTTGTGTGGCATTTTCACTTTTCATGCTTTTATTTGCTTTTTAGACAATGTGAAAACGTCTACTAGAGCTTTTACTTTTCATTAGTATATTGTAGTATTTGTGTATAAATTTACTGTTGTAGGGATAGTACTTAATAGGGTAAAATAGTGTTGTATTTAATGAACCTAAAACAACAGAGCAAATCATTAAATATGTAATTGGATTTTATTTTAGCGTGTAAAGTCAATCGTCTTTGTATTACACACATGTCCTGTAGACACAGATATCTGATGTCCTAAACACAACATTTAAGAACAATAATAATAATAATAATAATAATAATAATAATAATAATAATAATAATAATAATAATAATAATAATAATAATAATAATAATAATTTAGTATTAAAATTCATATTTATTGTTTACTCAATCTTATAAATAATCATAAACATCTTTAATAATCGTCGGTCACGATATTGCTCGTTACTAAAGGTTTATATCTTATAATATGCAGTGTTACACATATTTTAAAACCTCTTATATCTAGACATGTTAATAATCTTAATCTAGACATGTTAATAAATTGATTTACTAATAAAATATAAAATTAAAATGTAATTGGAATTGAATTCTCTTAATTCAGATCTGACCTCAACTCGCTCAGTCTATACCAATGTTTAAAATTAAATTTAAATTCATATTAATTACTTTTAGACTGGAATTTGTTTTAATATTCAAATGTAAATTACTCTTTTCTATAATTCAATTATCAAATCAATTTAACTATTTATTTTGATAACAAACTCTACTCTCTCTACTTTAAATTCTCTTTTTATTTATTATTTCTTTATATGCGATCGCTCATTCTTACGACTAAACATTTATCTACATTTCTAAAATATTATTACTAAGTATAAATTTTTCTTTGTTTTAATTTATTGTCTTTTGATATAGTCTTTATGAGCTCTTTTTAAAAATCATTTAAAATGCATTACACATGTCACCTCGAGTTCTGATGATCTTACGACTTGTTGTCGGGGGTCCAGCGTTGTCCAGAGTTAGTTTTCCATTCCTCCTGTCCTGGCGTGGTCCTGGATACGTCTAGAGTCCAGCGTCGCTCTCCAGCAGCGTGTGTTCCTGGATACGTCTAGAGTCCAGCGTCGTTCTACAGCAGCGTGTGTTCCTGGATACGTCTAGAGTCCAGCGTCGTTCTACAGCAGTGTGGTCCTCATCAGAGAGTTTTTATCTGCTGCAAGGTAGATCTTAAAAATCTTCTAACGTCCAGCATCCCTCGTCGCTCTGGTAGTTTTCCGTATATACTCTTGGTAGACTTACGATTTCGGTATTTACTTTTTCCGGAATATTGTCACGAATTTAACGAACGTTTTATTCTTTCGTTACTGCGACTTGTAATAGAAATAAAAATAAAACTGTTCTGCCGACGGACAGCATGTCGGACTGCAACTGTCTCTTGAAATGAAGAGAAGGGTTTTTGGTCGAACCCTTAATTTATACCCTCTCGAGATTCCGCGCCAGTGGGTTCCAAAATCGTCCTGTCGATACCTGCATATCGCGTGATAGCCCCCACTCCCGAACCTTTTCAACAATTTGCAATTATTAGCAAATAGCAATGTTTGCAAGGAATCGAGATAGCACAAATCATGGCTAATTCGTTTAAGCACTCACTATATTAATTTGAGCGTCTTAGGGTAATTTGCATATACGTTTATTTTGCACTGTCTTCGCATAGCGTGTTCTATTAACGTCGTCTTTTCACTGGGGATAACTATAAATTTTACACACACTTTGGTGCCTTTGGTTTGTTCATGCACTAATTAGTTTTCGCACAGTGAATTAAATTAATTATTTTATTAATTACTTAGGGCGGGTTGCTGAGATTCCTGTCTTTGCATGCATCACTAACACACACAAGATAGACGTGTAACACACATACAATTGAGCAGGTGTTCACTGCCTGTCGGAACAGGTTAATTTCTCCCCTAATCTAACAATGAAATATTTTTACAATCTCAGACCTGTCCATTTACCCGTAACTTATACAAATTCTACAAATTTTATATTTATTCAAATTAATGCCTAATACAGCATATGGCTGTATCGTTGCAATATATATATATTGTAATAATATAAATTACAAATAAATATATGTGTGTTGATGATATAAGCTATTATGGAGTATGTGACTCCGATGTAATCAAGTCCAATGTAATATGTTTAATTGGTGTGGCTCTCGACGTCTTACTGGCCTGAAACACTTCCTTAAGTTTCCCAGCTGGTCGAGTCCCAATGGTAGCAAGACCGGTCGAGTAGCGTAAAGTTGATGAAGAAATATATATGCTCAGCTTCACCGAAAGTTTCAAAACAAAAATTATTGTTTTGAAGAAAATAAAAAAAAAAATTATGTTTATAAAAAAAAATAATAAAAAAAATTTTAATTTTATTAATTAATTAATTAGGATCAATTAATTAATATAGGGCTGTGAAGTTTTAAACAGTGTAATGCTCTTCTGAAAATTTTTATTAAAGTTTTAGTATAATTTAAATAATCTATCACCACTCATAAGACTGTCTGTAAACCAATCGATATTTGTTTACCTTTCTATTTTTTAGGTTATCTTCACTTACGGGTGGTAAAGTCCTTGTAGATTATCAATTAGAATTATATTATTGGTAATTAGTATTATTGAAGAAATAAAGAACTATTAAGTATTGAAAAGTATTAATGTTTTATTAAGTAACAGCAATATTGACTCTTATCGATTAGTATCGATTCTCAGGATATCGAAAAAAGTTACAAGTATATGTTATAAAAATTATATAGGGTTCTTTAAACAGCCAGTTATTACCAAAGTCAGAGAAATCGGGCTAATATTTAAAAAGTATAACGTTACAATCAAATTAATAGTTATTAATAAACACAGACATTGAATAATAAATTGTAAATATAATAATTGTTTTCACCAAACAGCTGTGCTGAACCAAGAAGAGGCACTGGGATTGTCAAAGAAAGATGGCTGCCGTCAAGTCGATCAAAATGTTGCTCGTTCCTGCCGTGTTCCAAATAATGTATTTTGAAGCAATATTCCTGTTCTTATGTCTGCGAATCTCTTGTAAAACGTTGTGTAGTGTCTAGTGTACTGTTTCTGAGTTGTATTTAGTGTATCCGTATAATTATTAGTTCAAACACTTTCCCCGATTCCATCACTAATTTGGGTTAATGTATTACACAGTTTTCTAGTGTTTTGTGGTGTTTTTCAGAGTAGATATGTATTGTTCTGTGTTTATGGAGTGTTTCTTGATTGTTTCTGTTATAATATGATAGTTTTTAGAAGTATTCCACAAGTCACTCGCGATTTCACAATAACGTACTATACATTCGCTTGGTATGTCTATTATAGGTTAGGTTATGCACGTTACCAAACGTATGTCATGTTAACCGTTCAAAAACCAATAATTAACTAACTGTTTCCTCCAGTTTCAATTAAACTCTTAGCCCATATAATATTATCCTTAACATTGTTCAAATATTTTTCACATCCTGTATGCACTTTTACATTTTCACTATATGAATGCCTATACTTTGGTTATTTGTCAATTTTATTCACTAGATTTGATTTAAATTAATCTTTCAGTTCATTCTGGTTATTTTCAGATTAAATAATGCCATTTTATAGTGTTTTCTGTCCAAAAAATAGTAATTTCACTTTCAGTTTGGTATACTCTGTTTGGAAGTCAAAACATTAAAATTTACTTCCTGTCATTATATAAATTCAGCCATTTTATCAGTTATATTTAATATTAATAATCCTATATTGTATTAAAAGGTTCCTATTCCCTTATTTTCTGGTAATTAATTGAATTAGTTGTATTCTGAAACATTATTCTGAAATATATGACTCCCATGTCTAAATTTCTGAGTTTAGTCATTTTATTTTTATTTATAATTCTGAATATAATTTATTAAAATCTCTCTAAATGGTATGTGCAATTATATGGCATGATCTCAAGTTTATTTTGTCTAAACCCCTTTTGTTTATTTGCATTTAATTGAGCAATTTCTCTGTTTTGATGAAGTTTGGTTTCCATTCTTTTGGCCTATGATTTTTTAACAATTTTTCTTACAAAATAATTTATAAACAATATATGATGTGTGATACCCTCTCTGACTTTTTACAAATAGTATTATAAATTAAACATGTTTTCAAATTACACAAAAACAATTAGTATTGGTTACAATACAAATAATAGTTAAACAGAATAAAGAACATTTTTTTTAAATAAATGGTTGTCTTCAAATCAGACATTTTGCAACAAAATTCCCATTTCCAACATGTAAATATGGTTTACAACAAAGGTTTTGTACTAACTAACATCTTAATTACTCTCTACTATTTACAAGTGGTAATTATTTTTATAGTTCTGATGTTAGTTGTTTCAGACCCAAACAAATGGCCTTATATCTAATACATTTTTAAACATTCTTGTAATATATACATAAAAAACCTTATATTTATATTCTTATTTCTAACTATTATTATAAGTAGGATTCTACAGTTTTTATACTGTCTTTTACATTGTCTTTGGGGAATTGTACCCTGTCATTAACAAATAAATAGTATTAATTGTTCAAAAGGTATTATGAACTCTGTTTTTCTTTTTTCATGTAAAACAAAATGTTATTTTAAACAGATTCATGTCTTATGAACAACATATTGTCACAGTACATATTTTAAGTCATTGAAAAATGCATATTTCATTGCATCCAATGTTTGTGATTGCCAAGAATGAAACACAAGGTTCATTTTTTATAATACCCAAAACTATCACTGGTTCACTTTGCACTTATTATTATGTTAATGCTAAATGGTCGTATAGTCTTATTAACATAATAAATTGGTTAGCGTTTTTTCAATGGAGATTTGTTCCATGGGTACTATATTATTGTTTCATCTTAGTTCACAGGAAACTTTTACTTTATACACTCCTCTCTCTTAAATTCATATACATGTGGTTTTTATTTCGTTATACTTTTATTTTTAGATATTTATTTTGGGGATATAGGGATTTGGGTGTCTTTTATAAGAGCATGACATCTTCTTCAGGATGCTGCCCTCTTCTTCTTTCTTCAGTCTTCTTTTCTCCTGCCTTCTGGGACTGGTATCTTCTCCATCTTCTTCTTGTTGCCATCAGGTTTCTTGGGATCTTCTCCATCTTCTTCTTTATTACAGAAATACACAACCTGTATTGGTTGATCTTGGCTTATTTTAGGGTTTCTCTTCTATTTATTCTTCCTCGTTGTGGGTTTGGTCATATTGTGTACTGCTTTGTTATTTACTATTTTACCTTCCTGGGTTATACCTTGAAAACCTTTGGTTATGATACTGGTCTTGGATGACTCATCACTAGTAACTCCTTTTACTTGAACTTGGATTTTCTTTATAATAATGATTTCTTTCCACAGTTGCTATGAATTAATCTTTTTATATTAAACTTAGTGCTTTCTTCCAAATTTAAATATTATAACTTCATTATTCTAATGATCAATTGCCATTCAATATTATGCATACATCTGTCACGCTACAGATTGCTCTCCTCCAGAAGTAATTATTTCAGACATGTTTATGGATGAAATAATTTCTTATGATAATTTCATCATTTCTTATAATTCATTTTCTTCTCCATTTTTATATCGACTTTTTTATATTAGAGTTTTATTAATTTTATATATATGGTTACTTGTCTTACTACTGATCCTTTTCGGATAGTTAGTGTCTTCTGAGATATATTATAATTGTAATACATTTTCTTTCTATATCAACTTCGTGTTGTATCCTTGGGATATTAATTCCCTAACATTCCCTATCACGTGGGCTGGGGCAGATCAGAGGGGCACTGTACGCTACTTCTCTGCTGGCCATACACCACTTCTATAAATTGAGTACAGGGGCATATCCATCCCTGCTCAAAAAACATAATGCTGCTGGAATTATCTTCAGTCAGTCATCGAATAAATAAATAAAAAGTAGTCTCATTTTCGACTAATAAAAATATCTTTGGATTCTCCACTTCGTAGTCTCTCAGATTATCTCACATTTTCTATCTTAATAAATCTTCATAATCATTATTATACTCATTACATATATATTTTTTCAAAACTCTTAACTTGTCTGATATATTTAATTTAATTATGGTTGAAAACCTTTCTTTTAATAATTCTGGTTACTGTTTACAGTGTAACTCTCTTTCTTCTCCATCTGAATTCTCTTTATACTTTCTTCTGGTTACTCATAGTATTAGCATGGTCTTTATAAATAGTCTTTCGTATTCATTATTTGAATGGTCTTAATATATTATATTTAATTTTTTAACATTGTATCTTTACATTAGATATACAGGTTGTTATATTGATCATTTTATTTAAACATTTTGGTTCTTTCCTTTCTCTTAGAAAGTTATTAATCCGTCTTCGCATTCATTAACATTAATTCATTTATATTATATTTCATGTGGTATTTATTCTCTTTGCATTTCATATAGGTCTTATTATTATCATTTGTTCAAAATCATCTTCTCCATCTGTTTGGTATGAGTTGTTCTTCTTCGCTCTTGTTTAACTGTTTTCATTATCGTTTCATAGGTAATTAGTCTCTTTGCTTCCAAATTTTTTCTTCTCTTGCATATTACACTCTTTTTTGTTATTCTTTTCTACTCCTTCAAATGCTATTGTGAATGTCTAGCATTTAATCTGGATTAACGTTAATTCTCTTTTCTGAATTAATCACTTTATTTTCTTCTCAATTCAATTATAATTGACACATAATTATTTTTTGGAACTTGGTTAGTTTTAATGTAAAATTCAAACTATTCTTTTTATTTAATTGAAAAATATTTCTCATAAATCCTTGTAATATGTTGATCTTATCTTGTTTCAAAGTTCTGAAGTTCTATCAACATTCAAATTCTGTTTAATTCATTTATTCCCAGAATTGTTTCATTCAGAATTGTTTATAGTATTGTGATTTTACCATTATTTCTGAATGTTTTGGTATTTCTCCAAATTCAAATTCTTCTTAATTATTTACCATAAAGTTTTCTCATAAACTTAGTTATAGTAAGTTGGTCTTACTTTATTTTTAAATTTTTTGTATATTAACTTCAAAATTCCCTCTCTTTCTCTTTCTTCCATAAAGTTTTGTTCTAAATTATCAGGTTGTAGTAAGATGTACTTACTCAATTTTAAATTTTTATAATTATATTTCAATTCAAAAGTCTTTCTTTTTCTTTCTTCCATAAAGTTTTGTTCTAAATTATCAGGTTGTAGTAAGAAGTACTTACTCAATTTAAAATTTTTATAATTATATTTCAATTCAAAAGTCTTTCTTTTTCTTTCTTCCATAAAGTTTGTTCCAAAATTATTAGGTTGTAAGTTGTTCTTACATATTTTTGAATTTTTTCAATAAAAATTCTAAATTCCTTTTTCTTATAATTCTCCAGAATGTTCTTTTTAAAATATTAGGTTGTAAGATGTACTTACATTATTTTCGAATTTTTTTAAAATATATAAATTCAAAATTCTAAATCTCACAACTCATTCTTCATAATATTTCTTCATAGAAGCTTGATTGAACACTCCTTTGATTTTTCCTGAAACGACTTCCTTCAACTCATATGTATTGTTATGCTTATCATTTACCACAACATATGGTCCGGTGTAAAGTAATAATAATTTTTTGGTTATGCCTTCTAAGGTGCTAGGCAGCTCTCGATTTTTAAGGAGGACTTTTTCAACCTCTTTATATGTTACAATTCGCCCTATTGCCTTCTGGTATTTGGCTTGCCGTTTTTCCTGATCTTCTGCTACCTTATTGTAAAACTTCAACTGGTTGAATTTCCTATTGTTGTTCGTTGGAAATTCAATGATTTGTTCAATGTCTCGGGGAGTCGGCTTCTCATACATGGCTGAGTACGGTGGAATTCCTATAGCTGGATGGTGGGCGTAATTTAGGAATGTTTCTGTCGCTGCTAGGTACTCTTGCCACTTTTTCTGTTGGTTGTGACAGTACGTGCGCAATATCCTACCCACTTCTCTTAGTACTCTCTCAGCCGGATTGCTACTTGGGTGGTAGACTGATGTCTTATATGTTTTGACCCCAAGTGCTAATAAAGTGTCTCGCCATCTCCTCCCCTTAAACTGTGTACCATGGTCGGTAATAATAGAAAATGGTCTACCGATCTCTGGGATATACAAATCAATAATCACCGCCAAAACCTTTGCTGTCGTTGCCCGATTAACCGGATATAGCTTTATATACTTGGTGTAGTGATCCATTATGATTACCAAGTATTTATATCTGTGCCGACCACCGCTACGGGGAAATGGCCCGCATATATCCAAAAACACTTTTTCCAGTTTTGCGTTGGAAGTTATCGGTATCATGATACCCTCTGTCTTTTCATTGTTTACTTTTGCACATTGGCAGATCTTACAGGACTTGATGTATGTTCTCACCTTGCGGTTGATATTCTTGATCTTACAATTTTCCTCTACAGCTTGTATCACTTTTAACGCTCCCATGTGACCATACCTGACATGGTAATCGATGATGACCTCCTTTTCGATTTGGTGTGGGATTATCACCTTCCATGTCTCATCGTCCAATGCGGTTTTTATGAATAAAATTCCCTTGTTAAGGTGGTAGTATTTAGAAATGGTTTCATCATTGGCTTCCAAACGACTCACAATGTTTTTCAGCTTAGGATCAGACTGCTGATGGATTCGGATATTTATTAACAAAGCTTGTAAATCGGCTCTGGTCGTGAATATATTATAAATTTTTACCAAGCTCTCCTTCTCTCCCTCGAAAGTCTGATCTTCCAGATTTATACGTGACAACACATCCGCTACCACGTTCTTCTTTCCTGGAATGTATTCCCATTTCAGGTCATATTCTTGTAGGGCGAGTACCCACCTAGCCAATCGGCCGTGACTCAATTTGCACCTACGAAGGAACGAGATGGATTTATGATCAGTTCGTACCGTGACTTGATATCCGAGAATGTACGTCCGGAACTTGCTGCATGCGAACACCACGCTCAACAATTCCTTTTCTGTCACACTGTAGTTCTTTTCGCACTGGTTCAGTGTGCGACTAGCGAAGCTTATTACCAGATGTTGTCCCTCCTCATCTTCCTGGTATAATGTCGTTCCTAAGCTTAGATCGCTAGCGTCACAGTTTAGAAAGAACGGTTTCTTAAAATCTGGGTGACGAAGTATCACACTCTCCAGAAACTTCTCTTTTATCAATCGGAAAGTAATATCTTGATCTTCACCCCAATTCCATTTGTTTTTGGCAGATAACTGTGGTTGAAACTTGGCTGTCAACTCGGAATATCGGCTCTGAAACTTCCTGTAATAGTTACAGAGTCCGAGGAAAGATTGCAATTGTTTCCTGTTTCTTGGTTGCGGGAACCTCTGAATTGCCTCCACTTTCTCTGCTGATGGGGTAATACCTCGGTCGTCTAGGTTGAAGCCTAAGAATTGTACCTCGCGCGCTATGAACTTGGATTTCTCCAACTTCAGTGTTATATTGTTCTGCGCTAGTTTGTTTAGTACAAATTCCACTCTGTAACAGTGCTCCTCCCAGGTTCCGGATGTGATTAGTAAATCGTCAACATAGACGGTGGTAAATTGGAGCGCTTCTGGTCCCAAAATCTGGTCCATGCATGCCACAAATATGGCGACAGAATTGACAAGTCCGAAGGGCAGTCTCTTGAACTGGTAATTGCGCCCTTCGAAAATGAACGCTACATACTGGCGGCTTTGTGGATGCAGCTCTACCTGCCAATAACCACAGACCGTATCCCAGGTGCTAATAAAGTTAGTACCATGAAAACGCTTTAAGATTTCTTCTATCTCACCGGGAGAAGTTCTGTCATTCACAATTGTCTTATTCAACTCACGTGCATCTAAACAGAGCCGGACTTGTCCGTCTTTCTTCGGAACAGCAATAATTGGACTAGTGTAAGGTGATTGACTAATCTCAATTATGTCATTATCTATCATCTTGTTTATCTCTGTTCTCACGGCTTCTTTGAGCGACTGCGCTATTGGATATGACCTCCGGTTAAACTCTACGTTTTCTTTAAAACGAAGTTGGCACTGGTAGTTTTTTACCTTCCCTGGTTCATCAGAAAACACCGCCTTGTATTTCTCATATATAGCGATTAGACGATCAGCCAGATGTGTTGGTATTTTCTTGTTATCGCTTCCGCACTGGAAATTCCGTATTTCTTGGATCTTAACTGACCATAAATCCTCTCCACCATGACTGTATATTATGGGTTTAGAAAGAGGGCTGTTTCTAATAACATTTATCTTACGAAGTTGTTGATGTATAGGGCTGGGAAGTATAGTTGTGCTTTCTACCAGATCTGCGGTCCATGTTACTCCGTCTGGGAAAAGTGATACTCTATTTAAATTAAGATCGATTACTGCCGAATATCTACGAAGAATATCGCAACCGACTAAGATGTCAAATGGTAATTCGGTGGCGATTAAAAATTCCATATCTAAAGCTATATCACGGCTAACGACACTTAAGGAAACTTGCTTCCTAATGGTTTTATTCTGGCGGCCAGTTGCACCTACCAACACAATGTTGTTGACTGGTAACATTGGCAAAGTTTTTCCACATGTACATTGTATTCTCTCCAACTCATTGGAGTTTATTATTGAAATATTAGCTCCTGTGTCTATCATTATTTTAGCGGGAACTCCTTCCACCTCCGCTGTTATATAAATTATCTCATTATTACTTTTGCTGAGACTCTTCTCGTTCTCTTCCAAAAGTTCAGTTCGTATGTCTTTCAAATAATGGTTACTGATAATAGTGATGTTTTTATCATTGTTTGCTTGTTGCAAATCATCCTTTCCTAACCCAGGAAGTATAAGCAGTAACGGGTCATCGTTGTTGATTACTGCCTCCTCTCGTTTAAAGCATTTTGGTCATTGTTTAAGTTATTGTTGACCGAGGCATCGTTCGGGAAACTCTGGTTTGTTTCCTGACGTTCTGTACCCTGGTTGATGTTTAACGCCCTGTTCGGTTGTCTGCCAAGATCTTCCAGGCTGGTACTTCGTCTTTCCTGTTCGTATCTTGGGCCGTCTCGTTCCGCACTCCGCCATCTTCGGTCAGCGCCGTGGAAGCTGCTCCTCCTCGGTTGATAATATCTCCTGGGTCCGCGATCTTCTGCTCTTATAAAATTTACCCTAGGACGCGACACTCGGTTATTACTATTGCTATTATTATTATTACTAATATTATTATTATAGTAATTTCGGTTAGGTGGGTAAGGTCTGTCACCATTATTGTTGGGATATGGATTTCTCTGACTGTATGGAACATTATTATTTTGTTGATAAAAGTGGTTTCGATTATTTGGGTAGGGGTTGTTATTTCTCACGCCGTTAAAATTTCCGTTAAACTGGTTATTACGCGGCTGGTTGTTAGGGCCGTCGTAATTACTGGGCTGGTTCCGGTTATTTGTATGGTTATTGCCGTTATTGGGGTAAGTAGTCGGCCTTGCTTCTGGTCTCTCATTTCTCTTCCTGCTCTGCCGATAATACTCTTCATTCTCGTATCCCTCCAATAACTCAGTCATTCCCTGGATCGTCTTGATCTGACTACCTCTCCGGGCCCTGATAATGTCCTCATCATAGTGATAAGATATCTTATTCACTAAACATTCTTCTGGGATTGCTGGCTCAAGGTGTTTTGCCATACACACCTTCCCCAAGAAATACGCCGTCATACTGCTACCTAATTGTGACCTGTATCTTCCGTTACAAATATTGTCACGTATCAAGTTCTGGGTGGTCTCAGACCAGTATTTTGTCTTAAACATTTTCCGGAACTGTTGGTAGTCGGAAATTTCACTCCGGTTGGCCATCCACCAATTATCTGTTATGTCTCGGAAAGACTCGTCGAATATCTCCCTGCTATGGCTCCATTGGGTAATTTTATGCTTGGTCAAATATTCTTCTACCCTAGCCAGGAACTCCATCGGCTTGCGTTTGTATTGTCGGAAGTTGAGCCACTCTCGGCTTTCGTTAATGGGTAATCCGGTGAAATGAGTCGGTCTGTTTCTTATTGCTTCCATCTCCTCTCGGCTTTGTCGCACCTGCCCGGTGATATTGGCCATGGTCTCTTGTATATCATTACATCGTTCTGTGACCTGGTTGCGTACTTTTCCGAATTCTTCTTGATTTTCCTTTCTCTGTTCTTCTACCTTCCTACGACTATGTTCTTCGATATTTGTGAATTTGATGTTCACCACTTCTTTAAACTCATTCACCTCCTTTTCTGTCTGGTTGCACTTTCCATCAATCTCTCGAATCTGTCGATTTACCATTATATTTTCTTCTTCCATCTTCTTATTCATCGCTTTTTTGTTAATAGTGATTTCTTTATTCAGTTCTTCTCGCAACAATTCCATTCTTTCGTCCAGTTTATCCAAATTCTCCTGATTTACCTCCCTTAACTCTTCTCTTAGAATTTGATTGTCTTCTCTCAATTCTTCCAATTTCTCCCCCATCTTCTCTTCCAACTTCCTGTTATCTTCTTTCAACTCTTCTTTCAATTGCCGGTTGTTCTTCTCTATCTTCTTTCTGGTTTCATCGATTTTCTGATTGGTGTTCTCAATTTTATTAATCAATTCTTCTTTAGTTGACTTGAATTCTTCCTTGAACGCTTGGTTGTCTTCCTTCAAATCTTCTATGTTCTTGTTCATCCCAGTCAACTCTTCTTTTGTGGATTGATTATCCTTCTTCAATTCTTCTAACTTTCCTCCCATCCTCTCTTCCATCTTCTTGCTGTTTTCTTCCATCTTCTCTTCCATCTTCTTGCTGTTTTCTTCTATCTTCTTATTTGTTTCTTCCTTGCTGGATTTAATATCTTCTTTCAAAGACTGGTTGTCTCCCTTCAACTCTTCCAACTTTTTATTTAATGTTAGATTGTCTTCCTTCCTTTCCTTACGATTTTCTTCTTTTGTTGTTTGGTTGTCCTTCTTCATTTCCATTATCACTCTAAACATCTCTTGCATGGTTGTATTTTCTGCTTGTGGAGGTTTTTCTAACTGTTCCTCCCGAACATTGATTTCCCCTGTCTGAGTAGGCACTGCGGGTTGTTCCTCTGGTTGTACCGGTTGTTTGGACAACACTGGTGGCAATGAACTTTCCACCTCTACTGGTGTCGCCTCCTTGTTGTCCATGTCAACTTCTATTTCTTTCTCGGCCTCCGCCGCCCGTTTCTTAGATGTTGCACGTCGTTGCATTTTCCCTTGAAATTCTCTGGCTTTGTAGCTGTTGCCTAGCTCCAACTAGTGATTGGGCAGAATGTATTGGCCTTCCAATCGCTAATTAAAGCCCCTAAAGTTGTGCGCCAATTTGTAATAATATAAATTACAAATAAATATATGTGTGTTGATGATATAAGCTATTATGGAGTATGTGACTCCGATGTAATCAAGTCCAATGTAATATGTTTAATTGGTGTGGCTCTCGACGTCTTACTGGCCTGAAACACTTCCTTAAGTTTCCCAGCTGGTCGAGTCCCAATGGTAGCAAGACCGGTCGAGTAGCGTAAAGTTGATGAAGAAATATATATGCTCAGCTTCACCGAAAGTTTCAAAACAAAAATTATTGTTTTGAAGAAAATAAAAAAAAAAATTATGTTTATAAAAAAAAATAATAAAAAAAATTTTAATTTTATTAATTAATTAATTAGGATCAATTAATTAATATAGGGCTGTGAAGTTTTAAACAGTGTAATGCTCTTCTGAAAATTTTTATTAAAGTTTTAGTATAATTTAAATAATCTATCACCACTCATAAGACTGTCTGTAAACCAATCGATATTTGTTTACCTTTCTATTTTTTAGGTTATCTTCACTTACGGGTGGTAAAGTCCTTGTAGATTATCAATTAGAATTATATTATTGGTAATTAGTATTATTGAAGAAATAAAGAACTATTAAGTATTGAAAAGTATTAATGTTTTATTAAGTAACAGCAATATTGACTCTTATCGATTAGAATCGATTCTCAGGATATCGAAAAAAGTTACAAGTATATGTTATAAAAATTATATAGGGTTCTTTAAACAGCCAGTTATTACCAAAGTCAGAGAAATCGGGCTAATATTTAAAAAGTATAACGTTACAATCAAATTAATAGTTATTAATAAACACAGACATTGAATAATAAATTGTAAATATAATAATTGTTTTCACCAAACAGCTGTGCTGAACCAAGAAGAGGCACTGGGATTGTCAAAGAAAGATGGCTGCCGTCAAGTCGATCAAAATGTTGCTCGTTCCTGCCGTGTTCCAAATAATGTATTTTGAAGCAATATTCCTGTTCTTATGTCTGCGAATCTCTTGTAAAACGTTGTGTAGTGTCTAGTGTACTGTTTCTGAGTTGTATTTAGTGTATCCGTATAATTATTAGTTGAAACACTTTCCCCGATTCCATCACTAATTTGGGTTAATGTATTACACAGTTTTCTAGTGTTTTGTGGTGTTTTTCAGAGTAGATATGTATTGTTCTGTGTTTATGGAGTGTTTCTTGATTGTTTCTGTTATAATATGATAGTTTTTAGAAGTATTCCACAAGTCACTCGCGATTTCACAATAACGTACTATACATTCGCTTGGTATGTCTATTATAGGTTAGGTTATGCACGTTACCAAACGTATGTCATGTTAACCGTTCAAAAACCAATAATTAACTAACTGTTTCCTCCAGTTTCAATTAAACTCTTAGCCCATATAATATTATCCTTAACATTGTTCAAATATTTTTCACATCCTGTATGCACTTTTACATTTTCACTATATGAATGCCTATACTTTGGTTATTTGTCAATTTTATTCACTAGATTTGATTTAAATTAATCTTTCAGTTCATTCTGGTTATTTTCAGATTAAATAATGCCATTTTATAGTGTTTTCTGTCCAAAAAATAGTAATTTCACTTTCAGTTTGGTATACTCTGTTTGGAAGTCAAAACATTAAAATTTACTTCCTGTCATTATATAAATTCAGCCATTTTATCAGTTATATTTAATATTAATAATCCTATATTGTATTAAAAGGTTCCTATTCCCTTATTTTCTGGTAATTAATTGAATTAGTTGTATTCTGAAACATTATTCTGAAATATATGACTCCCATGTCTAAATTTCTGAGTTTAGTCATTTTATTTTTATTTATAATTCTGAATATAATTTATTAAAATCTCTCTAAATGGTATGTGCAATTATATGGCATGATCTCAAGTTTATTTTGTCTAAACCCCTTTTGTTTATTTGCATTTAATTGAGCAATTTCTCTGTTTTGATGAAGTTTGGTTTCCATTCTTTTGGCCTATGATTTTTTAACAATTTTTCTTACAAAATAATTTATAAACAATATATGATGTGTGATACCCTCTCTGACTTTTTACAAATAGTATTATAAATTAAACATGTTTTCAAATTACACAAAAACAATTAGTATTGGTTACAATACAAATAATAGTTAAACAGAATAAAGAACATTTTTTTTAAATAAATGGTTGTCTTCAAATCAGACATTTTGCAACAAAATTCCCATTTCCAACATGTAAATATGGTTTACAACAAAGGTTTTGTACTAACTAACATCTTAATTACTCTCTACTATTTACAAGTGGTAATTATTTTTATAGTTCTGATGTTAGTTGTTTCAGACCCAAACAAATGGCCTTATATCTAATACATTTTTAAACATTCTTGTAATATATACATAAAAAACCTTATATTTATATTCTTATTTCTAACTATTATTATAAGTAGGATTCTACAGTTTTTATACTGTCTTTTACATTGTCTTTGGGGAATTGTACCCTGTCATTAACAAATAAATAGTATTAATTGTTCAAAAGGTATTATGAACTCTGTTTTTCTTTTTTCATGTAAAACAAAATGTTATTTTAAACAGATTCATGTCTTATGAACAACATATTGTCACAGTACATATTTTAAGTCATTGAAAAATGCATATTTCATTGCATCCAATGTTTGTGATTGCCAAGAATGAAACACAAGGTTCATTTTTTATAATACCCAAAACTATCACTGGTTCACTTTGCACTTATTATTATGTTAATGCTAAATGGTCGTATAGTCTTATTAACATAATAAATTGGTTAGCGTTTTTTCAATGGAGATTTGTTCCATGGGTACTATATTATTGTTTCATCTTAGTTCACAGGAAACTTTTACTTTATACACTCCTCTCTCTTAAATTCATATACATGTGGTTTTTATTTCGTTATACTTTTATTTTTAGATATTTATTTTGGGGATATAGGGATTTGGGTGTCTTTTATAAGAGCATGACATCTTCTTCAGGATGCTGCCCTCTTCTTCTTTCTTCAGTCTTCTTTTCTCCTGCCTTCTGGGACTGGTATCTTCTCCATCTTCTTCTTGTTGCCATCAGGTTTCTTGGGATCTTCTCCATCTTCTTCTTTATTACAGAAATACACAACCTGTATTGGTTGATCTTGGCTTATTTTAGGGTTTCTCTTCTATTTATTCTTCCTCGTTGTGGGTTTGGTCATAATGTGTACTGCTTTGTTATTTACTATTTTACCTTCCTGGGTTATACCTTGAAAACCTTTGGTTATGATACTGGTCTTGGATGACTCATCACTAGTAACTCCTTTTACTTGAACTTGGATTTTCTTTATAATAATGATTTCTTTCCACAGTTGCTATGAATTAATCTTTTTATATTAAACTTAGTGCTTTCTTCCAAATTTAAATATTATAACTTCATTATTCTAATGATCAATTGCCATTCAATATTATGCATACATCTGTCACGCTACAATATATATTGCATATATATATAATATGCAATATTATTGCTATATATATATATAGAAACAGTACGCATGTGTATGGTACTGTACATGGCACAGTTAGTTAAGATAATTTATGTAAATTAAAATAAAAAATTAATATTGTCAGTAGTATAATAATTCAGATAGAAAGCTGTAAAGGAGAACAATGAATCTGTCTGCTTGAACAGGAAAGTCACGCCACATACATCTGCGTCTGTGTACACGTGTATCTTACGTGTGTGAGTGCGGCCAGTTAATTCCTGCAAAGCGTCACCCCTAAAATAACGTTAATCAATAAATAAATTATTTAAATTATGATAAGTGTGTGTAAAATATCACAAAACAAAATACGCCACAGTGTGAATAATATAAAGACTCACGCCTATACAAAAGATTGTGCGAAAACAATAAAAACTGTAAATACAGTGCAAATAAATGTAAATAAAACCTATAATATTTAAGATTTAGAGAAAGCGGTTAACACACAGTTGTACATATAAAAATTATCGACCAGATGAATATCGGGTAATTTGCAAAAGACTTCGCATGTTGCGAAGACCAGTGAAATAATTGTGTAAATAATCGTGTTTATAAAGGGACGCTACGACAGACTGATTCATGCAGAGAATTGTCGAGACATGATTTTTGCTCCCAAGAGTATAAATACACGAGCACACCAGCATTTTTCTCTTTCTCGTTCAACCACAGCGGCAGCCGGAGGCTATGCCCGACGACTTCATCACTTTCGTGAGATCACCGCTGCAGCCAGAGGCTATTACTGGAGACGAGGGAGCATCCAACTACATGGTATAGATTCCAGCCGTACGGTACGAGTCATTGGACTACCGAGAGGATCCGGAGGATGGGGAGCGGACTCCAGGACTACACCGACTACGGAGGATCAACCAGGATCAAGGACTCAGGACCAGAAGAGGATACACTGAGAAATTACCACCACGATTAAGGTGAAATAAATCCATGTACTCATCAAAAACAAAAGACTCAATTAAAGACAATAAAACAATGTAAAAGAAAGACAATATAATTTCAAAAATGAAATTAATAATTTTTAAATGTAACTGTTATTGTATAGTAATTTATAGTTATATTTGAATTTATGAAAGTATATTTTTGAAATGATAATTTAACGAAGATATTTAAATTAGTTTTGAAAGTAAATAGTAATTTTTTTAAAGTAATTAATATGTCATAAATAAAAGATGCATATGCAATATTAATAATTTAAAAAGAAAAATTAGAGAATTTAATAAGAATTAAAGAAATTGAGCAAGTCGAGAGCAATATTATATCATAATCAATGTTATTTATAGTTATAAGTTTGTATTTTATGTTTCTATGCTTAATATGAGATATTACTTGTATTTTATTAACAAGTATGTGTATACAAATACACACATGCAAATACTAATGAAGTTTTTAACTCGCAATATTTTTGAAATTTTTAATTAATAAATGTTTGAAAGATTCTAAACAATTCACGTTGTTATTATTATTACGATTACACCCGTTGTAAATTTATAACGTAAGTATCGTTTCAAATAAATTGTGCTACCAAACGTGTAACGATATAGACAAATCGTTAATATATATATATATATATGTATGTGTGTGTGTACATATATTGTATATATATGAGCCCTGCCATATCACATATTCTGCAAAAAAAAAGCATAAAACGCTTAATATTTTGAAGTTTCATTGATACAGTTCCGTTTTACTAACGGTTACAGGTAAATATAAAACTTTAAACTTCCATCCATTGCCTATATATCTGCGTCATAGTCTCCTCGTATGCATTACAATTGACCTAATAACACCATTATGGTTAATAACGCTGATTTGTTTATAATAGCTCGGAACACAATTATGCACCAAGAACTTTATATTTCTCCAAACAAGTTGAGTTGACGGAAATAAACTCCAGAGCTTACGTGTTACACCAGAGATGAGTTTACACGAGAATATCAGAAATGTGTAAGTTAATGAGCGTGAAGAACGTAGAACAACAAAAACAAGTCTACTTTACTACTTGCACAACAAATCTCTCTGCTGAAAATTAGTTTATGTAGCGTAGTTATTTATATTTACACACATGGAGGCAGACTTTCTAATCACTGTTCTTATTGATTTACTGCCGTTTATTTTTGAAACGTACTATATCTTTACTGTGTCAATAGTCCAATAATAGAAGCAAATGCCAACAATTACCGTATATATCCATAGATTTAGCCGAAGCAACTAACTTCACTTTTCATTAAATGGTACCGCAGAAACTCGTTCCAACATGTTATAGAATAATTTGAATTTTCTATTTGAATAAATCGGTCTCGTTATGTAAAGAGAGCACTCAAACGGAGTGTCAGTAGTCGTTATTTGCAGTTGGAAAGCAGTAACTTTCTGCTTTCTACGGAAGAACAACTTTTAATTAATTACCAAACTTTGTTAACGTGATTGGTTAACAAAAACAGTTGGAGAAACTGTATTGTCGAAGCAAAGTTCCTGTTGTGTCTACTGTTTCCTTTATGTACACGTTTTGCATATCCAAATAACCATTTGTTGCCTCCAAATTTTCTAATTCAGATAATCTGAATAGGCTATATGAAAAAAGATGTCTCTTTTATCTGTAGAATTAAATCTAGCCTAGGTTTAATAGATGAACTTTGTTATTCAGTGTAGAGTATACGTTTATTGACATTAAATCTTAATAAAGAAAGACAAGTGAATTTAAGTTTAAAGTACAGTCGCAAACAACAATTTTCATAAGAATGTATATATGAAAACAGTGAGGAAAAGAAACACATAAATAGGTCGTAGTTATAGCCTGAGCTGTTACACTGTCCAATGAGTTTCATTTTAGTAATCAATACTACCCCATACCAGGATCTCATGTCGAGTAAGGGTCTGCGTTTGGCAGTTTTATAACCGCACTTGGAATTATAAAATAACAGCAGCAAAATTAGAAACAATTTAGTTTTCACTGCAACGTGAGCGGTTGCCTTCATGTTGTGGTTTTTTGGTGAGAATGTCGACGTAGGCGTGCTCCGGTTTAATATGATTTGAACCGCCTGTTATCTTATACAAAAACAAATATTTCCGAGAAGGGATGTTAATATATAAGGAAGTATCCGTGATTTTAACATCAAACATAGAAGTCATTGCAGAAAAAACAATAGGATATATTTCTTTTATAGAAGACGTACATTTTTTAAATGTTATAAAGACCAAATGTATAAGAGAAGCGGGCAAGTAAATGTTATCTGTTGAGAAGAAGTGGAGAAAAATTAATAGGAACAAGAACAAGAACAAGAACAAGAACGAGAACGAGAACGAGAACGAGTACGAGACCAACATTACGATGATAAAGATGAAACGATCAATCTGGATTATAACAGGAAAGACATAAAGCTTCGATTGACTATCTTTCGTAAGTTTTCATTTTTGTTTCTTAATCAGTGTTGTGCCGAGTTTTGGAATAACTCGGCTATTTCCTAGTTAATTATGTGACTGTCATTGCGGGGCTTGTTAATTAATTATCTTTGCCGTGCTGCTGCGTTATCATTACTTTCGCTATGCCGTACCGCGCGCGCTCTATGGGGAGCGCTACGTAACGTTTTTTCTGTCGCTGTGCTGCGCAGTTTTCGTCAGGCAGCCGAACGCAACTCATCTGCCATTCTCCCGGCGGCTACCAGTTTGAATTTTGTATGCTGATATCTACTATGCTTAGATAATATCTACACGACTCTCCGGTAAGTGTGTTCAAGGTACCTTACTTATTATTTACTAAAAAGAACTTTAATTTAACTTAAATCAACCGCCGATGCAGGGCGATATATATACGTGGAATCGCCACGTGGCAAGCGCGGGTTAAATTCTGATTATTCATGTCTTGAACGTTAACACTGGCTGAGTTAAAGTATTTATAAAGTATTTATGACTGTATATTTTTTCCAATTATATCAGGTGGGGCGTAAGAATTGTATTTTGTTATTTTGTTGAAACAACTTGCTTTATGAACCTGTTTAAGTTGCTACTCATTTCGAAATTGTAATAAGGGATTATTAAGTTGACGAACAGTCTATGAAGAGCTAGTTATTTAATTCTAAATTCTGTACTGAGGGTAATTTCTATGCATTCTTAAATTTTCAAAATTTTCTTTTAAAACTGAGCATATTGTGGTGTGTGAGTTATGCGGGAATCAAAGGGGTATAGTGAATTACTGAACACCTGAGTAATTACCCATATATATATAATTGTGCAGGGTTCCTGATCTAAGCCGATTTCCCGATTCACTCCAGCTGGTGGCCGATCACCTGCCACCAATGGCATTAAACGAATGATTCTCCGTCTGTGCCGTCGGGAGGAAGAACTGGACAACACACCACGATTACCTCAGGTTTTGTGCCGGATTATACCAGGTGACATTTAACCCTTTTATAAATATTTTTGGCCTCTACAATGTAGAACATCTGATACTATTCCTGGAACATCTCCAGTTAAAGTTGGTGGTGCACAAGTCCAGCGGGACAGTTAGTGCTTATAAATTTTGTCAGTTTTATTTTACAAACGCTTACGCCCCCAGAGTAAGTGTAAACCCAGACGGGGTCATGCGTCACCGTATTTTGCTGCTAAATTTTCTCTTTTTGCAAAAGTGTGCGTAACGTAATGTTACTGATTTGTAGGGCTGTTAATTACGCTTGCATGAGTGCCGGGGTACTTGATTGGGCATTTTATTGATGGTATTCATAGATCTATATGGGTTTTGCTTTTTAAGATTATTTACAGGTTTGGGGGGGTGTCTTGACCTATCATCATCACCTGTCGGTGCGGTCATCCACAGGTTTCGGACTTGTTAAATTTTGTTACTTCTGGTTTAGCGCATGGCCTTGCCTGAGGTCAACCCAATTCTGTATGAACACCTCAAATGTGTTTTAGTAGGGTCTGATGTGATAAAATTTTTTAATTAAAATTGTTATTAGATATTTTATAAAATTTATGTTAACCATGTAATAATTCAGTAATAAGTGAATTTTCATCATTTTCTTACTGCCATAGCCAGTGTACTAATTGTTGAGTTGTTAATTTGAGCACACTATTGGTTCTTACTTTTCAATTATAAACCTTATTATATATTTTATAAAATTTATGTTAACCATGTAATAATTCAGTAATAAGGGAATTTTCATCATTTTCTTTTACTGCCATAGCCAGTGTACTAATTGTTGAGTTGTTAATATGAGCACACTCCCGAGTCTTACATTTCAATCATAAATTTTATTATACATTTTATAAGGCCGTGCAGTCATGTTGACCTTGCTATGGCACATTCCTATCTGGGGGAACTTTTCTAAATTTTGCATACTTGTAATAATTTCATTGGTCGTAACTCAGTCATAATCTGACGTGTTAATGGATTTGTTTTTTTTAATGAAAAGTTTTTAAAGCAGGCTGGGCACTTTACCCGGTTACAGTAGTTTGGGATGGGGGTCTTGGTCACGGATACTGGGGGTCATATTCTTCTGAGGCATGGTGAAATATATATATAGGCTGCCTGCCAGGTGAACATTGTGTGTGGTATATGTGTATAGATATGTGTGCTATGTGTATTCATGTAACTATATTGATTGATGTTATTTATGTGTATTTATGAAATATTATTATGATGATGTTTATATATATTATAATTATATGATGTTACATGAGTGTATTTTCAGAAGGTTGTAATGCCAGGGAGTAGAAGTTTGTAATGAGGTTCTTTTAATTCTATGAAGGTTATATTGAATACTTAGAGTTATACTTAAAAAGTTGCTTGAAATTGCTAATAAAAAATTGTTATTGTTGTTTAACAAACGAGTTTAATTGCAAGTCCCGTTACGCTGGACCCAGCGCATTTTTGGCTTCTCTAGGCCCTAGGCCTAGTTTTAAATAACTAGTGGCCCCTCTTTCAAAAAAAAAAAAAAAAAAATTTTTTTTTTATAAAGCGTAAAAGTTGAAAGAGGGGTTACAAATGGTAGCAGAGCGCGGTTGATTCTAGGGTCAAACCCTTGGGTCCTTGGCTGTGACGGGGCTTTCAAACTCGGAAATAGTTTGAAAAACTTCAAAACTTTGAAAATGAACAGAGGTAGATGCAATGGCAGGTTTAGCATTTTATGGGTATATGTATTGTCAAGGTATAATTGATATTTGATTTGGGATTGTAAACCTGATGCCGCCACGTGGCATGCGTTTTAGTGTTGGGGTCTTTGTTGTTGTTGAGATTGGACCTTACCGGAGGTCACGGGGGGGATTGCCGGGGGAATGGGCTGTTTTATAAATAGTTATGAAATAATAACGCGTGAGGTTAGCTGGATTCGGTATGGCCTGACCGGAAGTCGGTACTGTCATTGACCCGACTTAGTCGCTGAAGTTATAATAAAAGTCTTTGTTGAAATGTTACATGTTGTCGTAGTTGTTCGGTGGTGTGGATTGTTGGTCTATGTTAGTGTTTGATGTGTTTCTCCTCTTGAGAGTGGTGGCTGACGGAGAGTTGGTTCTGGAGTGAATCGGGTTTTCGCAGCGCTAGGGAACCCGGGGGGTCCTCTTGATGGAAGAGAGAGTACTCAAGTTTTTCCTTGTGTAAGTCATGTTTTTGTGTTAGGTGTTTCGTGGGAATTTATGTGTGTTGTTGTGTGTTTTGAATTGTGCAATTCTGGCGGGGGTATGCTACCAGAAATTGCCCCACCCCCTTTCAGGAGTTCTCCAGAAACTTTCAGTGTTAGATGGAGTAGATGAGGACAGGTTGCTGGTTTTCTTGGACCTGGTCCTGCAGTTGGCAGATTTCCCGGGTGTGTCCGATGAGGAGGTTTTGTCCCTTATATACCCGTATTGCCGGGGTTCATTGGCATGGCTGGTCACCAGCACTCTGCGTCGGGGCTGCAGTGTCGACACCTTCCATGGGGAAGTGTTGGATTTCTTCATACCCCATCGACGACGTGACCAGCTGAAGTTTAAGTTATTCTATCGTCTACAGGCCAACGGAGAGGCATTGGGGGACTTCGTGCATGATCTAAGGAAAGCTGCCCGTATATTAAGGTTGGGGTTGCCCGAGACGGAAGTCATACAGGTAATACGGGAAGGTCTGAATCCCCAAGAGAGATCCCGGCTGGTTTTCGCAGATCCTCCACGTTCTTTTGCGGACCTGGACCGGTGGTGTGCGCATGCCAGGACTGTCCAGGCGAATGATGAGTCCCGGGGAAGAGCTGCTAAAGATGTCCAATACTCCAGTGGTTCATTAGGAAGAGCTAAAGAAGACAAACATGGCGGTTGGAGGAGAACACAAGAAAAGGTAAGAAAAACGGAATATTCCGGAAGTAATGGAGGCTACAGGGGGGTGGCAAGTGAGAAGACGGTAACAACGGCCACAGCGCAGAAAAGAAATAAGTATGAATTTAACAGGGGAAGAAAAGGTTATATTAGGGAACAAACATCGGCAAGTAGGGAACCGGTAGCAAGTTATTCCTATTTGGAGAAAAGTGAGACTTTAAAGGTTCCAGAGGAATTACCAGTGCCTAATAGAGTAGTGAATGAAGAAGGTGAAGCAGAAGGAGAAAAGCGGAATAACTTCTGTGGATCAATACAAGAGGACAAGAACACGTCAGTTAATACGGTATTACAGGACTCAGAGAGGACGTCATGGTTGAATCCAGATGCCGCAGAATTTGTTCCGGTATTGTTCGTGAGGGATCCAGATCCTGTAACATCATCATCGTCTACACAGGGATATGAGAAGTCACTTGATGGTGTAGCTTTACCATCGCCAGTAGAAATTAATTTAGTCATTGCACATGAACCTGGACAGCTGGATTCCAGGGTGGAAAATGTTGAGGACGTTGTAGTTGCTGAGAGTGGTGAAGGAGTGGAATCGAAGGAAGAGGCAGAAGAGCGGTCTGGAGATGCTGCACAGAGAAGTATAGTTGTAGGTGTTAGGGAGACTGAAGAGTCTGAGGTTGCGGATGGACACGGGGATGTCCAGGCTGCAAGTGTTTCTGAGGTTGCGGATGGACAAGGGGATGTCCATGCCGCACGTGTGGTAGAAGTAGATGAGGTAGAAGTTGAGGTGAAATTTGGTGGCAGTGTTGTGGAGTGTGCGAGTGAGAATGATGTAGTGTGTGAAGATGTGCAGACGCCTTCTGTATGTAGTGCGGAGGATTCCGAAGAACGAAAAGAAGTTTCAGGTGGACCAGGTGAGCAACTAGAGGAGGATGAAGATGTGCAGTGTTCGAATGGTTGTAGTGGATGTGATGGCGATGATGTTGGTGATGAATGTGTTGAGGAAAACGAGATTGGAGAGGAGGTTAGTGAACAAGTTTGTGAGGCGGCTGGTGACGAGTGTAATGAAGAAATTGGTGAGGAGCTGAGGGAAGATGCGGTTGAAGATGGATCAGAGGAGCAACTGGAAGATGGTGAGGAGGTGCAGTGTCATGAGGTTGATTTGGATTATGGGGACGAAAAAGGGGAAATTGCGGAAGAGGAAGAAAAGGAAGAAGTGGAAGAAAGAGAAGCAGGGAAGGCAGAAGCAGAGGAGTTAGATGATGAGTATAATCCAAATCGGGGTGAAAGTAATGAGGTAAGTTGCCTTGATCCTGATTCCGAGGAAACAAGTCAGTACAGCTCAATACGAAATAATCTCTCAGAGAGTGGTGTACGAAAGGAACGAGTCACTAAAGTCCGTCACAGAAAGGTGAGAAGAAGCGGTTAACGGGTAGCGGGTAGATGTTCCCCACACTCCCAGTGGTGTTCATCTATTTCAGGGTTGCGCCCCTGCCCACGCGAGACTTGGTTTTCTCCAGTCATTCTCCATTTCGGAGGGAACGATGTCCTTACCCTTAGTCCTCGCTCTTGCCCTTCAAGGATCCTTGCCCCGTTTCATCTTCCCGATTTTCCTACCCCTCCCGCCAAAAAAAAAAAAAAAAAAAAAAAACGGTAAGGAGTTAGAGATTTTAGAGATTTGCTGAAGGTGCACTTAGATTGTGGTCCTCGAGATTGTCAGTTTCCCCTGTTTTGAAAGTTCTGATGGAGAGTGATAGTGTGCTGTTGCTGTTTCGTTGTTTATAGTGGTTGAATTTGTGTATTGATCGTTGTAGGATCCGAGCCATGCCGCATTCCCAGTTGTATTAAATGGGGTTTTGTTGAGTGAGAATAGGGTTAGATGTTCGCGTGCCCTTGATGTGGTCTTCTCTGTCGGGCTCTACGGGGCCGTCCGCCCTAGTGTAGGGATGTGGGCCAACCATATGGCAAGGATGGAGATGCCTTGTTGGTGCATGTGGCTGGTAGGTCCAAGAAGTGGACGAGAGGTAGTACGGTCACTCACATACTGTGCCGCCCCTTGGCAAGACAACACAAAAATCGGGAACTAGTTTAATTATTTACCAGTAAACTAAACCAGCTGCCGTTGTTAGTAAAACTCTTACTAACAAATTACAAACAAGTATGATATAGGAAACTGACAAGGTTTGCATAAACTTATTCACTCACTAGGTATTAGCTAAAACATCTCTTTATTGCTATTGAAGTATTAATCAAACATTATTACTGATTTTAAAGAAAGTTATTTTTGTAAATAGTGCTTTTACTGCTTCAAAGATCTTAATTATATTATTCTTGTTATATCAAAATTTATTCATATAACTGTTGCTTTTAATACCACGGATCCGGGTCTCAATTTTCTCAAAATTATTAATTTATCAATATATACATTACGGTTACTATTACTTCTTACAAAATTACAAAATATACAAATCTGATAATTTGTTCATTACATTGCGAAAGTTCTTTAAAGTTCTTTGTTACTTCTTATTAAGGGGAAATTTACAAAAGTTGTGGTTTGATATCACCTGAGGTTGTTGTTGGGACATCTCCAGTCGTCTTCTACGGGTTGAGTACGTTGTTCTTGGTGTATCTACATCGGGTTGATTTTTAGTTTACTTGAAGCTCTCGAAGATAGGTTGTTTACTTGAAGTTCCAAATGTTGTAATTTCACTTTTCTTAGTGCAGATTCTTGTAGTTCACATTTTCTTTATTTTAATTACAGTTATAGTTCTCACTTTGCAGTACTACAGTCTAGTAGTTAACTATGTTACACTTACATTTGATTTTGTTTTTAAGAGATGTGTTGGGTACCTTTTTCTATTTTATTTATATATTTTCTCACAAACTCTAGACACTACATTATTCACAATAACAAGATTTCACGCTGGATATACTTCTAGAGAACATACACATACGTATATGTGTACAACACCAAAACTCACGTCTACTCATTGCGACGTTCTACGGCCGAATGCGCGTACGGTTTAGGGGAGAGGACTCAGTAAGCTAGGGCGTATTTACGCGCTAAGAAAATAGTTCGTACTTTTCCTATTATTATTTATTCATTAATTAGAAGATAAATATTTTATGTTTATTTTATTATGACTTAGGGATTTCTTTATTTCTCTAGTCGCATTTTTAATTATTTAAGTAATTATTATTATTATTCACTACTTAATACTTTTCTTGGCGTGTTGGTACTGGAAGGTTTCAAGTTGATTCAGGAATCTGGGTATAGGTAAGGGTGTATGATACTCTTACTTATTAAAATTAAAAAATTTTAATCTGTGCGATTTTTGATACATTTAAAATCGTCACATCCTCCTGCACTTAACTATGAAAAACGGGGGGGTGTAATAATATAATTCTAATAAACAATTATATTTCATACTGAAATTTCTCTCTCTCAGCTTATTTCTATTCATCAATCGATTATCTTATACTTATGTCACATCTAAATTCTACTACATCTACTATATAAAATACACAAAACGTTAATCTACCTTATTTTAATTCTTATATCTACTACCGGTTTTTTCTTGAATTGCTCACTCGTTTTACGGAGTTATACTCACGAGTATTTTACTAATAATAATACCGTATTGTAAGAACAATAGAATTACTTTTAGTTTACAGCGCTAAAGATTATTTTTCTTTCTTTCTTTCTCTTCATCTTCATTATACTTGTCATCAGATTTCTCATGTATAATACCATTCTCGCAGGACATTAGCTAAGGTTGATCAGGCCTCGCTTGTATTCGTACGAGGGGGTTTTGAGTTTATAGTTACCTATAGTATAGGATGTTACACAATCTTATCCTATTTCGGTATAAGTCTATACAACATATTTTATTCTTAACACTTAGATAGTATTCTAGGTTTTCTATATTTCTCGTAGTCTTCCTTCTGTATCTTGACACGAAAAACATTTTTTTATTTGAGACAAATGACTTCTGCGAACGTAATTTTCTGTATTGGGTTCATACAGAGCTACAGTAACGGGGGTGATGAACTTACGAATTTGGTAGGGGCCACACCATCGATAAGATAGTTTCGAAGTGATCTTATCAACTGCTTTACTCATAGGATGAGTTTTATACATGACTAAATCACCTATTTTATACTTTATTAGCTTATTATTATTCTCATGATACTTCCTTGATTTCTGTAAATTAGCTCTCAGATTTGCACGAGCTTCGTTCCATATTTTTCGTATGTTATTCCCATTCACGTCGCGGGGTAATAACTCATTGATTTTCCACTTTGTGGTTAAAGGATGGTTGGGTTTGTACTTGTACAGTAAATCAAATGGTGTTGATTTATGACCTTCATGATACGCTGAATTGAATGCAAATTGTATCCACGAAATATTTTGATCCCAGGTTGTCTGGTCTTTAGCATGATAAGATATTAATGCTGATTTTAAGTTACGCAAGTATCTTTCTGCTATATTTCCTTGCGGTCTGTACTCGGTCACGGTAATATGATTTATACCTAGTTTAAAACACATGTCATTAAATTCTTTCGATTTAAACTGGGGTCCATTGTCAGATATTAAGCTTAAAGGTGTGCCATAGTCTTTAAATAGTTGTTCTTGTAGAATTTTAATTGTCGTAGATGCTAATGCACGACGCATAGGATACATCCACACGAATTTAGTGAATGAGTCTACACAAATTAACAGCATAGTATTTCCGGATTTAGAGCGGGGATAAGGTCCAGAATAGTCAATGTATATTTTCGAGAAGGGAGTGGTAGGTATTTCGGAGATTAATTTTCCGACTTGACTGGTTCTTGCTGGTTTGCTCAGCGCACAAATTTCGCATTTTTTCACGAACTTTTTTATTTCACTATTCATGTTTTCCCAGTGGTATTCCTTGCGAATACGATGTATCGTTTTCCTAATTCCCATATGAGCTCCAATTGTAGATGAATGGTAGTACTCCATTAACATGGGTTTGATTATTTCCGGGGCGATTATTCTTAGTAATTTTCCGTTTGCCTTCTTAAAACAAAGTACTCTTTTACTCAAGATATATTTATCAGAGTTATTTCCTTTTTCTATTTGTTCGATTATTTTACACAATTTCGGATCTTGTTGTTGGTGATATGCTATATCCTTAAATGCAAGGGGAAAATTAGTAATTAGTGTATTAACGGTAGTGGTTTCAATCTTGTCTTCTCCAGATCTTGTATTGGGTAGTTGGAACATGCGGGATAGAGTATCGGCCACTACATTTTGAGTTCCACGAATATGTTGCACTTTGAACTTGTAGCAATTTAATCTTAACACCCATCGTCCGATACGACCTAATTGCTTTGGGTGATTTAATAACCATGATAAAGCTTGATTATCGGTTTCTAGTAGAAATTCTTTGTGTTCCAAAAATGGTTTGAATTTATCAAAAGCAAATACTACGGCTTTCAAGTTCAAGTTCATAGGCTGAGAACTTCCTTTCTTGCTCGGTCAGTGTCCGGGATGCATAACTGATTGGGAGTCTAGTATTATTTATTTCCTGGTATATTACGGCTCCTAATGCTACACTTGAACTATCGGTCTGTACGATAAATGGTTTACTGAAATCCGCTAACTGCAATACAGGTGGGGATATAATGCTTTCTTTAAGTGTTTCAAACGCTTCTTGATGTTGAGTAGTCCACTCGAATTTCGTTCCTTTCTTTCTTAAGGCATTCAATGGGGCTGCTATATCTGCTAAGTGGGGTATATACTTATGAAAATAATTAATCATACCTAAAAATCTAGCTATACCTTTGACTTCTCTGGGAGGTAAAAATTCTCGGATTGCGCGTGTACGTTCGGGATCGATGGTAACCTTACCTTCGGCTGATACTATGTGACCTAAAAATGAGAATTGTTTCACTGCGAAATTAACTTTACTAGGGTTTACGGTCAGTCCGGCTTTCTTTAACCGGGATAATACTTCACGCAAGTGATCAATATGTTGATCCATTGACTCACTATATACTACTATATCGTCGAGATAATGATATACAAATTTAAATTTAACATCATGGAAAATTTTTTCTAACAGTCGACTGCATACTGAACTTCCTTGTGATATACCGAATGGTACTCTCGTAAATTGATATAGATTAAATGGGACAGCAAAAGCAGTTAAATGTTTTGATTCATCAACTAGTGGAATTTGATGGAATGCTTGGTTAAGATCCATTATGGTGAAGATTTTCGCTTTTGTAAAATAGTGAAACGCACTGTGTATGTCTGGCAGTGGTATCGATTCAAATTCTATACTCTTATTTAGTTGTCTATAATCCACGACTAGTCTATGTTTGTCAGTTCCTTTTGGTACTAGGAATGCAGGCGATGAATATGGAGACGTTGATGGTTCAATGACGTGCTGATCAAGGAGTTTGTTAATGTGGTTTCTCATGATTTCCATCTTGGGTGGAGATAGTTTGTATGGGTGGAGTCGTATTACTTTGTTGTCACTAAGATTTATTTTATATTCAATTAAATGAGTTAATCCTAACTTGGGGGTGAGTACAGCAGAAAAATCTTTTATTAACTTTTGGATTCTTAGTCTCTCATTTCCTTTTAAATGACTTAGACTCGATTCATTAGGCTCTGAATGAATATTTGCGGTTTCACTAACAGTGTCGTTACTTAATTCGGAGTCGAACTGATATTTTTGAGTACGATCAAATCTGAAAAAATATTGTTTTGCATATATATCAAGGATTAAAGCAGTTTTTCTTATAAAATCCGCGCCTAATATTAAGTTCTGTCCTAACTCTTCAGCTACTAGTAGGGGAATGTACCAAGTAAAATTCTGAATTTTTAATTTCACCGTAATACTGTGAGATATCTTTAGGTTTTTTTTATTTGCGGTGGTACACTTTATGTTCACCATTTGGCTACGTTTAATCAGTTTATGATTAGCTAATAAGGTGGCTAACTGTTTACTAATTATACTACGGGTAGATCCTGAATCAATTAAACCAAGGGTTTTCGTTGCTCCAAGGTCTATCTGTACATAGGGTAGTTGGCATATACTTGTTTTACATGCACCAATAGAGTTGCACTTCTCGATAAATTTTGTTAAATAAGGATCTCTGCGTTTATTTTTACTCATCTTTATTTGACGCTTAGTATTGTTGTTACCTTTCCTTCTGATGCTTCGGAAGACGTAGGATTTTCGGTCTTCCAGCTTCACACATTTTTTGATTGGTCGGTTTTCTGTAGATAACGCTTTTGTTTACATAACTTGCTAATATGTCCGGCCTTTCCACAGTTATAACATCTTCTTTCCTCACTTACTTCGCTCGTCGGTTGTCGGGATTTTGGTTTAGAGTATGAAACATGGGGATAGTTTAGGGTTTTATGTGTACTTACGAATCGCTTATCGCGGTAGTTTCGGATATCATTTCCAATAGGTCTAGTTTGCAATGAATTTCTTTGTTGACTCTGGGACATAGAAACACTTCTATTCTGGTCAGAATACCAGACGTCTGACGAATGTATACAACATAGTTCTAGTTCCGTAAAAGTTGTAGGTGGCTTCACGAGTGCTAGTCGAGATCGCTCCTCGGGGGATAGTCTTACTATGATAGTGTCTACTAACTGTTGTTCGCTCCATTTAACTTGTAACAATAAAGCAGATTCTCTTACTTCAGAAATATAATGAGCTAGTCTCTCGTATGTACCTTGTGCACGAAGTACTAAGTTTCGCTTCAATTCTTCGTAGATACCGGTGGGAATGAAATGTCTTATTAGTGTGGTATGAAGTTCTTCTACCGATTCATTATACCTTAGGGATTCTAACACTCTATCTTTTAATGGAGATCTACACTTAGGTAAAATGACTTGCAAAATCTGGTTATCTCTTAGTTGTTGCAGTTCCTTTAATTCTAAGATATGTTTGATAAAATTAAGGAGCTTTGTAATATTCAGCCCATCAGTGATTTGTATATTGGACAAAATACTTTCTACAGGGTGGGTTATTTTTCCATAGAGCTTGGGAGTTAAATTTATTTCGCTCATCATTCTAGGATTTTCCGCAGGTTGATTAGTCCGCGAATGAGAAGGTAATTCGTAGGTATGGGTCATATTTTCTAGTTCATTAGGGAGTGACGTAACGGTTACTGCTTGAATATTTACTTGACTACCACTTAACCGTTCCTTGAATGGATCTATATTGGATTCCTGCAGAATCTGAATTTTTGCAGTACCGTTTGGTTGTTCTTGAGTCGGCGATTGGGTAGGTGAAATATTTAATTTCGTCATTGCTTCTTCGATTTCGTCTAATCTAAACAATTCGGATCGTCTACGTAAT
This sequence comes from Magicicada septendecula, assembly GCA_034769895.1. Taxonomy (NCBI): domain Eukaryota; kingdom Metazoa; phylum Arthropoda; class Insecta; order Hemiptera; family Cicadidae; genus Magicicada; species Magicicada septendecula. The sequence goes on from CM068370.1 coordinate 184,017,198, forward strand.
TCGCGTATTATCTCAGGTAATTGTTTTAATGCTTCCTCGGCGAATTTTTTTACATCAGGAGGGATATCTTTATCACCGGGCCAGGTCAACAAATTGGTGATACGACGGTATAGATGCTCAATTCTTTGGGTGGTGCGTAATATTACTGCGGGGGATTTTTCATCACGCAGGGTTTGTGCGTACGAAGTTAGTTCTGTATACTTACGATAACACTATTGTAACTTCTTTTTCGCTATTGAAATCTAAAACACTCAAACGACTTAATAATGAAGGTTTGTCCGGTTTATTTTCGGGTAACGTCTCGCGAAGTTCCGCGACAGTTACATAAGAGTAGGGGAGACCATGCCATAATGCTTCATAGGTTAATTCGTCTTTCAACAAGAAATCGGGGTTAAATTGAGTCATTTTTGATAATAACCACTTTACACACGACGTATTACGAACGACAAATCTTAAGTCACTTACTTTACTTCGTTATCTCAATGTTTAAAAATAGATAACATTAATTCATTTAAACACATACACATATATCTTATTTCATATTAAGCTTTGGGATGTAATCTTATCTTAATTAATCAACATAACTTATTTCACAACAATTAAATTCTCAGTATTGACATATATAATTAATCAAAACAAAACGATAATACTATTTTAGTAGAGAGAAATTTCATATACGGAAAGTTCATTGATTTAACAACAGCACAAAGAATCAGCTGTTTTGGGTGTCGTCTAGTTGCATAGGGTGGTAATTCAGAACAATACAAAAACAGGAAAGAGCTTGTCTAATATGGTTTTGTTTTCTTATGGGGAGGAGGGGTTATGAATGAGATGTTTACAAAGGGGAGAGTTTACATTCCACAACACGTATTTAACATGAACCGAATGGTTTGGAATTTAATACGTACCAGCTATGACTTGCTTAACACGGCAAACTCGCGATACTAATATTATTATTATATAATTAAAATTTTACTCATTTATTATTTTTTTTTTTTTTATTTCTGAGTGAATAAATTTATGTTTGTCCTTTTTTATCGTTAACGACTTATAAACTTACACAACAACAATCACATAATTATGTTGCAATTTTCTGTACGTGACACTCTGTAAACAATATTTTGTTTTACCAAGTAAATTACACAATTTTAAATTCAGCAGAGTTGCGCAATTTTGTGCCGCCCCTTGGCAAGACAACACAAAAATCGGGAACTAGTTTAATTATTTACCAGTAAACTAAACCAGCTGCCGTTGTTAGTAAAACTCTTACTAACAAATTACAAACAAGTATGATATAGGAAACTGACAAGGTTTGCATAAACTTATTCACTCACTAGGTATTAGCTAAAACATCTCTTTATTGCTATTGAAGTATTAATCAAACATTATTACTGATTTTAAAGAAAGTTATTTTTGTAAATAGTGCTTTTACTGCTTCAAAGATCTTAATTATATTATTCTTGTTATATCAAAATTTATTCATGTAACTGTTGCTTTTAATACCACGGATCCGGGTCTCAATTTTCTCAAAATTATTAATTTATCAATATGTACATTACGGTTACTATTACTTCTTACAAAATTACAAAATATACAAATCTGATAATTTGTTCATTACATTGCGAAAGTTCTTTAAAGTTCTTTGTTACTTCTTATTAAGGGGAAATTTACAAAAGTTGTGGTTTGATATCACCTGAGGTTGTTGTTGGGACATCTCCAGTCGTCTTCTACGGGTTGAGTACGTTGTTCTTGGTGTATCTACATCGGGTTGATTTTTAGTTTACTTGAAGCTCTCGAAGATAGGTTGTTTACTTGAAGTTCCAAATGTTGTAATTTCACTTTTCTTAGTGCAGATTCTTGTAGTTCACATTTTCTTTATTTTAATTACAGTTATAGTACTCACTTTGCAGTACTACAGTCTAGTAGTTAACTATGTTACACTTACATTTGATTTTGTTTTTAAGAGATGTGTTGGGTACCTTTTTCTATTTTATTTAATATTTTCTCACAAACTCTAGACACTACATTATTCACAATAACAAGATTTCACGCTGGATATACTTCTAGAGAACATACACATACGTATATGTGTACAACACCAAAACTCACGTCTACTCATTGCGACGTTCTACGGCCGAATGCGCGTACGGTTTAGGGGAGAGGACTCAGTAAGCTAGGGCGTATTTACGCGCTAAGAAAATAGTTCGTACTTTTCCTATTATTATTTATTCATTAATTAGAAGATAAATATTTTATGTTTATTTTATTATGACTTAGGGATTTCTTTATTTCTCTAGTCGCATTTTTAATTATTTAAGTAATTATTATTATTATTCACTACTTAATACTTTTCTTGGCGTGTTGGTACTGGAAGGTTTCAAGTTGATTCAGGAATCTGGGTATAGGTAAGGGTGTATGATACTCTTACTTATTAAAATTAAAAAATTTTAATCTGTGCGATTTTTGATACATTTAAAATCGTCACAATACCAAGGTGGGTGATACCTTGTTGGGTCTTCGGACGGGTATGTGAGTGGGACCGGAAGAAGTAGGTGATGGTCACCGCAGTGGGTGACGTGTTGGGGCGGTCCCGTGGGGTTGGCTTGACGGAGAGGGCTCGCATAGGGATTGATGTTATTCGGGGAGGTGTGTGCTCTGGGGGGGAGTAGAAAGATATGGTAGCGGGTAGGTGTTCCCCACAGTCCCAGTGGTGTTCGTCTACTTCAGGGCAGGGATGCGCTCCTGCCTGCGCGAGCCTTGGTTCTCTCCATTTTTCCTTATTTCTGGAGAGAGCCATGTCCTTACCTTCCGTTCCAGGCCTTGATCTTCAATGATCCATGCCCTTTTCTTCTTCCTAATTTTCCTAACCTGCCCAAAAAAAAAAAAGCCCTTGGAGCACACACACGTATGGAATTATGGAAATATATATACACATGCAAGAAGTGAGCTTATTGGGTCATGGAGACCAAACCCCCTTTTCTTCCGAGAATTGTGAGCCGGGGGCGGTGATTCTGAGGTACTGTTATTGTTTGGTGTTTTGGGCTAGTCCCTCGGGTAACTATAGGGCTTGACGCCCTGTTGTGGTTGTGTCGGTTTCTCAAAACATAAGTTGGGCATGTCTCGGGAGGTCAGTACTCAGGGAGCTCCCGTACATTCTTTCGCCTTTTCTTCTCTGTCTTTTCTCGCCGTATGCTGGCCCTGATCAGGTCACTTACACGTTACATGTCTTCTTCTGCTCTTTCGTTTTCCTTCTGAGCCTCTGTTCTCCTGAGAGCCATGACTGGTGGGAACACCGATAGCAACTCGAGTATGGAATATAAGGGTGGTACACTGCAGGGTACCACTGAGTTCCAGTTGGGGCAACCATGTTGCCCTTTTGGAGTGGGGGTGTGCCGAGTTTTGGAATAACTCGGCTATTTCCTAGTTAATTATGTGACTGTCATTGCGGGGCTTGTTAATTAATTATCTTAGCCGTGCTGCTGCGTTATCATTACTTTCGCTATGCCGATCCGCGCGCGCTCTATGGGGAGCGCTGCGTAACGTTTTATCTGTCGCTGTGCTGCGCAGTTTTCGTCAGGCAGCCGAACGCAACTCATCTACCATTCTCCCGGCGGCTACCAGTTTGAATTTTGTATGCTGATATCTACTATGCTTAGATAATATCTACGCGACTCTCCGGTAAGTGTGTTCAAGGTACCTTACTTATTATTTAATAAAAAGAATTGTAATTTAACTTAAATCAACGCCGATGCAGGGCGATATATATATACGTGGAATCGCCAGGTGGCAAGCGCGGGTTGAATTCTGATTATTCATGTCTTGAACGTTAACACTGGCTGAGTTAAAGTATTTATAAAGTATTTATGACTGTATATTTTTTCCAATTATATCAGGTGGGGCGTAAGAAATTGTATTTTGTTATTTTGTTGAAACAACTTGCTTTATGAACCTGTTTAAGTTGCTACTCATTTCGAAATTGTAATAAGGGATTATTAAGTTGACGAACAGTCTATGAAGAGCTAGTTATTTAATTCTAAATTCTGTACTGAGGGTAATTTCTATGCATTCTTAAATTTTCAAAATTTTCTTTTAAAACTGAGCATGTTGTGGTGTGTGAGTTATGCGGGCATCAAAGGGGTATAGTGAATTACTGAACACCTGAGTAATTACCCATATATATATAATTGTGCAGGGTTCCTGATCTAAGCCGATTTCCCGATTCACTCCAGCTGGTGGCCGATCACCTGTCACCAATGGCATTAAACGAATGATTCTCCATCTGTGCCGTCGGGAGGAAGAACTGGACAACACACCACGATTACCTCAGGTTTTGTGCCGGATTATACCAGGTGACATTTAACCCTTTTATAAATATTTTTGGCCTCTACAATGTAGAACATCTGATACTATTCCTGGAACATCTCCAGTTAAAGTTGGTGGTGCATAAGTCCAGCGGGACAGTTAGTGCTTATAAATTTTGTCAGTTTTATTTTACAAACGCTTACGCCCCCAGAGTAAGTGTAAACCCAGACGGGGTTATGCGTCACAGTATTTTGCTGCTAAATTTTCTCTTTTTGCAAAAGTGTGCGTAACGTAATGTTACTGATTTGTAGGGCTGTTAATTACTCTTGCATGAGTGCCGGGGTACTTGATTGGGCATTTTCTTGATGGTATTCATAGATCTATAGGGGTTTTGCTTTTTAAGATTATTTACAGGTTTGGGGGGGTGTCTTGACCTGTCATCATCACCTGTCGGTGCGGTCATCCACAGGTTTCGGACTTGTTAAATTTTGTTACTTCTGGTTTGGCGCATGGCCTTGCCTGAGGTCAACCCAATTCTGTATGAACACCTCAAATGTGTTTTAGTAGGGTCTGATGTGATAAAATTTTTTAATTAAAATTGTTATTAGATATTTTATAAAATTTATGTTAACCATGTAATAATTCAGTAATAAGTGAATTTTCATCATTTTCTTACTGCCATAGCCAGTGTACTAATTGTTGAGTTGTTAATTCTTTACTATTGGTTCTTATTTTTCAATTATAAACCTTATTATATATTTTATAAAATTTATGTTAACCATGTAATAATTCAGTAATAAGGGAATTTTCATCATTTTCTTTTACTGCCATAGCCAGTGTACTAATTGTTGAGTTGTTAATATGAGCACACTACCGAGTCTTACATTTCAATCATAAATTTTATTATACATTTTATAAGGCCGTGCAGTCATGTTGACCTTGCTATGGCACATTCCTATCTGGGGGAACTTTTCTAAATTTTGCATACTTGTAATAATTTCATTGGTCGTAACTCAGTCATAATCTGACGTGTTAATGGATTTGTTTTTTTTAATGAAAAGTTTTTAAAGCAGGCTGGGCACTTTACCCGGTTACAGTAGTTTGGGATGGGGGTCTTGGTCACGGATACTGGGGGTCATATTCTTCTGAGGCATGGTGAAATATATATATAGGCTGCCTGCCAGGTGAACATTGTGTGTGGTATATGTGTATAGATATGTGTGCTATGTGTATTCATGTAACTATATTGATTGATGTTATTTATGTGTATTTATGAAAAATTATTATGATGATGTTTATATATATTATAATTATATGATGTTACCTTTTCAGAAGGTTGTAATGCCAGGGAGTAGAATTTGTAATGAGATTCTTTTAATTCTATGAAGGTTATATTGAATACTTAGAGTTATACTTATAAAGTTGCTTGAAATTGCTAATAAAAATTGTTATTGTTGTTTAACAACCGAGTTTAATTGCAAGTCCCGTTACGCTGGACCCAGCGCATTTTTGGCTTCTCTAGGCCCTAGGCCTAGTTTTAAATAACTAGTGGCCCCTCTTTCAAAAAAAAAAAAAAGGTTTTTTTTATAAAGCGTAAAAGTTGAAAGAGGGTTTACAGTGTGCCTTCATCCGATTTTCAGCAAAACAAATAATCGTTGTGAATGATGTAACATAACGGCTAAAACATCTTATGCAAAGCGTTATATTGTTATTTTTTTTTAATTTTGTAAGATATTTTACCATCACCACAATTATTTTTGGTAAACTAGATGGGGTTGCAAAAACCGTAATAACTATATTTATGATAATACCTATTTCGTCATACCTGTTAACATTCCTAAATTTTCACATTAATCAATTGAATAGTTTAATAATAGTTTAGAATGGCTTTAGATATATATTTTTTTTACTGAAATTTTATAAAACCGTGTTACTTTTTATTATGGAAAGTATACACATTTCTATTTGTTTAAAATGTCTGGGTAAACATTGGAAATATGTTTCAAAACATATATTAAACTATTTGTTTCTGAGTTGACATTTTATATGGAATATAGGTGTATCGGTGCCTATGTGTCGTCGTAGTTGTTACCAAAGACTATGCTTGTACTGGACGGGACGATGGGTGATTGTACAATGTTACGACTCTTAAATATATGAACTATAGTCACGAGAACAAGGATCAATGTGAACTGCTTTCATCCGTGATGCAATTGAGAGGGCGTAAGTGTACCTATCATCATCTAAAGGACAGACCTCGCCGTTCTAAGTAGGAACCTCTGTCCTCCGCCGCTCTTCTGTTTGCCACTCTCCCGTCATGTAAATAAATCTTCTTTGGCCAAGACTTTTCCCTTTCTTCCATACATTTCTTCTTCAAAAATGTTCAGTGGTCGTTAACGTATTCTAGGCACACTTGTGTCTCTACGAACAACGTTATCAGTAAAATAAAGTTTAAGCGCGATCAAATGTTTAGCGAGTTTCGCTCAATTAATTTAACACAGTTTAATATTCGTTTTCATTAGTAACAAGATATGGGGAATAAGTTACTAAAACTCTAGTAGAATTGCATTCACACACGTGCGTATACCCACTAACACATAGCACATGATGAATCCGTCAGTACATAATTACTGACAAGGGACCAAAATTTATAAATTGTTATTCAACATTTATATTTGAGTGAACACGATTTTAGAGCATATCAGATTTCATAATTTTAAGAGCATGCTGCAGTAAGAGTGGGCGAATCTTAATAAGTTAGTAAACTTGTGTTTAGTAATAGTTATTGTTTGAATACTTCATCAATAAGAAAAATCCAGCAATGTGTATTTATTATTGTCGATTATAAAAGTTAGTATGTAAAATTAAATTAGTTGAATGCAGAAGTAATTATAAGGAAACTATACTATAGTAAATATAATAGAGTAACAGTGTGCGTCAAGTTATTTTTTCTATCATACAAAGTTAGGTCATTAACAAGTTTAGTAAATGAATAAAGCCAGGTGTAAAACTGTGAAGATAATGCATACTATGAAAAATAATAATTAAAAAGCAATGTTGTACACTGAATACCGAATAATTCATTGTACTTAGAAACAGTGTTTATTATAATGCATACCAATTTTAAAACATATCATGAAGTAAAACAAGAACTTTCAACAGTCTAATAAAAAATTTGAAAAAATATAAATAAGTAGGACAATTATATTAAAGTCAAGTAAAAAATCATAAACTATGGAACTAGATGTATTGAGAAAAGAACTCATCAAATTTATAGTTTCCACTAGTTGAAAAAAAATATTACAATAATATTACAAACTATCGCAAAATGAATGAATATTATCACATTAAAATCATATAAATGCAAACTTTCATTCTAGACACAAAACAAAACACTGAACGTGAATGAATAACCACACAAAAGCACAAAATATTTACAGTGTCGAATAAATGAAACTTATTAACGTTGAAAAGCATAAACTATCACAGTAAAGCTCAAACAATATAAAAATTAAAACACATTTAGTGACTATAGAGCAACAAATAATTTTGTTTACTTTAATTAGAGACAAACGTTGCTTTATATACCATTGAAGCGTTTACATTTTATTTTTAAAACTCCTAAGCGATGATTACTTCCTGGTAAATCCTCTACTCGGATTACCTCCATGGTAATATTGTTCGCTTTACGTTTTGATTCCAAGAATCTGGGATCGTCCTCAGAAGCTAAAAATCATAAATGAACTTTCGATAAAACATTATAAACCAAAAACTGGCAAAATATAAATAATTACGATTAAAACCTTGTAACAACATAAGTCTTCCAAACATTGGAAACAACATATAACAATAAACATATAAGAATAGACATTTAAGAATAAACAAAATAGCATAAAATTAGATAAATCTTTCTTACCCCCCTGTGAGTGGTGGCTGACTTTGTTTGCTGAAAGACCTACCAACGGCTGGACAGCTGTCTTATTTCGTATTTATACGCCGGCCTCGTGCTAAAGGCCACGTCCCCTCTACTATTTCCCATTGCTACATGAAATGAAACTTCCAAACAGCACAAAGTTACGGCGCTGGAAATTTCCGTGGGGTGTTTGGAATTTTCATTAAAATTAATATCATTATTTCCACATAACATAAAATAAAACAACACGCTACACAGTACAATACATACATATCTAAACATAGAGAGGCTGTGAAAATACTAGTCACTTATAACTGTACTGACCGTATACAACTTCTGAAAATGAACAGGCCTACACATTTTGTCGAAAAAGGAAAAAGGATATTTTTCAACAAACCAACCAAGCATGACTAAACATTTCATAATTTATTTCATTTACGGTCTTCAGTATGAGGATCCTTAGTACGTTAATACAACGTAGTCTGCCTTGTATTGCGTTAAGGGCTATTAAAGGCATGATATTTTAAAACAGTTCAAAAGCAGATTTCTACAAGCTCAGTCTTGTCCTCTTGTTCGAACACGTTAGGGCAGATGTTTATGAGCGCTGTAATAACAGAGAGCGTCGCATTTAATCCTCTTGAATGAACACATTTTACTGAACGTGTTTCTAAACACATCATGCTAGCAGTAAAATTTTAATGCCGTGAGCTGTTACTGATAATACTATACACGATTATATTTATAGCTCAGAAGTATATGAGTGCATATTTGCGTGTGTGTTTGTGTAGAACACTTTGTTTATGAAATTATATAACAGCTGTTAGCAACATTCTGTGAGTTTTAGAAGTAATTATTGATAATCGAAAACGTCTAACACAAGAATTAATACATTTCATATGTGTTAGTTTATATTTTGTCTTTAGAAACAGTTTGGTAAATTAATGAAGAATAATATAGGTCTTACTTAAAATTTGTCTCTTGGATTTACATTAAAATTGGCATGAAGTATTTATTAAGGCTGTGACTGTACCGGTTAATAATTCTGAATGAAGCGTACATTTCTTCTAAATACACTTCCCATCTATACTAGAGTGTGATAGAATTACATATTAGTGCTCCTCTGTGCGTACGGTTGTAGCGGAGCGTGATAGGCTACAACCACCGATGTATAATAACACTGGGTTGCCGGCTGCGTGTACTGAATTCGGTCCGCTCAACTCTACGCTCGCCCCACCACATTAAGGCAAAAGCCACTTCGCCTGCATACTCGCAGTGTTATCTTAATATTAGTTTAACCGATTTGATCGTCGCATATACAACATTGTTATGAAAATTGTGTATTTTATATTAATCAAATTAAATGGAACACCTGATACTAATTTAAAAATATGTAAATATAAGTTTAATTTCTGTTGTTCATAATAGAAGCTCGTACACTTTTTTTCGTTGGTACAGATCTATAAACAACAAACAAGTTACCGGTAACATTAAAGTTATGCATACATATTTTCGCTAACTATACCGGTTTGTTAGGGTGTAACAATTACCTCTTTTTTGTAGTAGTTTGTTTTTATTTTGTCAATAAAATAAAGGAAACTGACTAAACAAGAATACAAATGAAAACGAAATTGTTTATTACATAGCTTTACATTTTTTTACATTGATGAATATGTACAAAAAAAATCTTAGTTTACAACCTATCTGCATATAATTACAACGTATCTTACTATTTCTAATCAAAATATATTACATTTGATACCGTATAAAACTACATTTGCTATGAATACCATATTGTAATTCTGGGCTAAACATTGCTAAATAGAACTAACTTATTTAATTTTTGACGCACACCAAGTTTCGAAAACATAGCTGATGATGTCTTTTCTTTAGCTATACTAAAACATACAATTTTGTAAAATAAACTACGGTACCTATTAACATTACTAATCTAATTTCGTGAGTGTCTTCACCGTAATCATTGTTAGAAGTATGGCCTTTAAATATGTTATTAGTAAAGGTTCTAAACGCTAATATAATCATCTTTTTTGTGTCCAAATTGTTTTTGTCAATGTTTTGTTTATTTCTAAAAGGGAGTACATAAATTCTACTATCCTGATTACATCTGAGGAAGCCCTGACCAAATTTCCTTTTGAAATATAATCAACAAAATCGGTGTAAGGGCTAAGGTTGCTATCATCGGCTATCAGCAGTCTTATACATTCTTCACATTTCAACTTAGAACTAATTTTTCTGACAATAAATCCAGACAAGTAGAAAAGAATATTATCTTTATAATACGAGTTTTTATTTTCCAGCAGACATTTAACGTTTTTAATGGGTTCTTCATAGACGCTGACTGAGTTTAGGTCCACTGTTTCTTCTGCTTCTGCAAAACTCAACAGAGTTTTGAAATGTCATGTCAAAACTCAAACAATTACTTTTGTCAGGTGCTTTAACGCTGTTCCTGAACATAAGTTTCCTCAAAGCCCATTGGAACTGCTTGACATTAGGATTGTTATTATGTCCCCCTCGAGATCTTACACAGGAAAATAATATTTCCAATTGACCTTGAGTAAACTGATAAGTCAAAATACACTTGAATTGTAAACTATTTAATAATCTGTTTAACAGAATCTTTATTGCGTTTATATTCGCAATAAATCCAAGTGTAAATGTTTTCCTAGGATGCCGCAGAACCTGAATATTTTCAATTTTTAACGTCGTTAAATATGCCAAAAATTATCTAACATTTTATTGTCATTTTCTAAATTCTTTTTCTTTATTGGTTGTTTGAAGTGCTGCCCAAATGGGTCCCTGCTATTAAAATATCGAATAGCCTGTCTATAACTCTAATATATTCCACTGCTGGTTTAGCACCAATAAAATCAGGATGTTGTTTATACATCAAAAATTCGATGGCGTCTGCTACGCTGGCACTTAAGGTTTGGGCCGCAATTTTCATGTTAATTTTTCTGTTGCCATAATGTATGTGTATGTCTGAAAGGCTATTGGCAAACTTTAATCCTTGTTCTTTTTGTAAAGTGTTTAGCCGTTGAATATATTTAAAATCTATCACACCATCTGTAGATAGTAAAGTACCTTTATCTGCTAATGTGTTGCGAGCCAATTTAATCATATGGCTACCATCTAGCATTACACAAACTGTTACATTTTCTTTGTTTATTTTCACATTGAAAAAAGGCTTTTCTGGCAATTCGCAACCAAGTTTCGTAACAGCGTTTATATTTGTACTAGTACCATCAAATGTTACATTATGTACATGGATACCTGATTCGTATAATTTAATAATGCACATTTTTATTAGTTTGGACAAAATTTCTGAACTAATCTTATCAATAAAAAAATAACCAACGGCACATTTGAAATTTCCTCGTAGTGCAACTACCTGAAAGACTAGTGCTTCACTAGCTAATGTTTCGTGTTCATTTACTTTTATACCATTACCCAAATTCACATACCCAAAATTCTTCCCTCTCGTGGATCGTAGATTACGTGTTTCCTTATGCTCATAGCATCAAAAACCAAATTAACGTGTTGTAAATGTGGCTTGCTCTGAACGTTTTATTTTAAATATATAAAAATATCTTCTAAAAAACCGGGTGAGCAATTAAAATTAGAAAGCCACCTCCTTAAAGTTGATGGGTTAGGTAACTGAAAGTTTAGATTTCTCAAATACTTATAAAGCTTTGGGACTGTAGAAATAAACGGTTAAAGCAAACTCCTTCATTTTGTCTGATTAAAACCTCTTAAACTTACTTCTATTATTATTGCTAAAGTTATTAATAATAATTTTTAACGAAAAACCAGAAAAATTATCTTCTAAAATTTCTAGTAACCTTTCAGAATTTAATTTTTTCTTTAAAACTAAAATAATATCTTTCATGGATTTAATTTTAGAATCCCTTCTGTGTAAACGCTGTTGCAGTATTTTCACCTTCCGGCGGAGGAATTTATCAGTAGGCGATACACACAACTGAAAAATAAAAATTACGACTTAATTTTATGCTGTTTATTCACTGGCAATAACAACGTTCTTTAATAATGGTCCTTCTTTTTTTTGTCAGAGGATTTGTAAGATGCACGGGGAAGTCAAAGAGCGTTGGCACGGCATAGCTTTTCAACAGTTCGTAATTACAGTTGGGTCTGAACTGATACTGGTCTTTAGCAAAATGTTTGCTACAAAGTGACGTATGTTTTGAAGGAACAAAATTTTTTCTTTTTGTAGCTATAATCCACTTCTTTCGTAGCTATTGATCTTGTGGAAATCTGGAAGAAATAATGTTATTATAGTACGGTCTTCCTTATTTTTAATACTGCACTTTACGTAAAATAATGAAAAACCACAGTTTTTTCTTAGACATTTGCATTTCTTATATTATGGTATGTTGATAATATAATAATGCTATCAGACAATACACTGTAATAGACAATTCACAGTTTATATGAAAAAGAATACAACGTTAAAAAAATAATAATTTATAATTAATTTAATCAGTAATTAATTTGTAGAGATTTAAAAAAATGAGTGTTTTATATTAGTCTAATAAAAGTTATAAAGGAATTAAACGAAATACAGTACTTACCTATAAAATGATATTCCACTCTTCTTCTTGTATCTGTTAGTGCAGTTGTAAGCAGCACAGGAAGTTACCATTATGCAAAACTAATAATCACAACAATCAAAATTACATACAATTAAATAATAAAAATTACATAACAGTTTCGCTAATAAACACGGAAAAATTTCCGAACTGAATTAAGTATGTAGTTAACAAAACACGGAAGCACGGCTGCATACAATGTGTAAACTTGTGCTTAGTGACGGCTTCTTGCCTTATTGTGGTGGGGGGCTGCTGCTTACCCAGCGGACCGTTTTTTGCGCTTTTACTCCCACCTAGCGCGCTATCCAGTGTTATTATACATCGATGGCTACAACACATGCATGTGGAGAGTGCTGGTGATCAGATAACGATGTCACAATCGTACGTTTGTAAAATATATAGTACGAACAAGAATGGGTTCCAGCTTCATTCATGTTTTTCCAGCTTCAGATAAAGTGATTAAGGCGCTTTTTTTGTGTTCCATATTTCTTTGCTATGTAGGGGTAGCGGAAGCAACCAATGAGTTAGCGAGCTGTTTTATGGAGATAAGAGTGTGCAACTAGTGCGAGTTACGCAAATGAATATTACGTGTATATTAGTCATACTTGAGTATTTATTAAATTTATTGACTTAATATCTGATATTATTTTTCATGAATTGTACATGTTAGATATCTGTATTCACCTATAGATGTTGAGAACAAATTTTGGTAGTGTGTTAATAAAACAGATTATTATTTGCCTTATTTTTTCTGGAATAAGTAGTTTTACTGTTATTTATATATTGCAAAGAAAATAATAACGGAAAACAAAATGGGCTTGTTTTGTACTAGTAATATTACTATGGTTGCAATATCGTTTTTATACCCAACGCAACTGTATTGTGTAAACCAGCGGCTGGGTAGTAGTTGTGTGTCTGCGTTGCGTTAAGTATAACTGTTGCGCAATCATTTTTTTAAATATAGAAGAGTGACGCATTAATGTCATGAAATAACTAGTTAAAGTATTGAAAAAGAATAAATCATCAATTTATTAATTATGATTTAAAAAATGATTATATTTTAAATAATAAAATTATGGTTTCAGAATATTTCCTTTCATAGGAAGATACTATAACCTCTTCTTTAGAGTTATAACGGAGGGAACCCAAAATAATTGGTTCTGCCAATTATTTAAGGCTGCCTTATTCGAGACGAGCTGAAATTTAAATCAGAACAACACACAGTAAGACATACAAGGAATCAGGGAAGGTGAAACTGTTGATTTATATACTCAGCAAATGTGTGTAACAAGAAGACTTGCTTTATTAAACATTTGAAATATAACATTTACTCCAAAGAACAGATCCCATGACGTTATTACTTAAATTAGTAAATTTAAGTGAAATTCTTTATTTAGAATATGGGATCACAACAAATTTATCTAGCTATACCCCCGGATCCGGGTAACCATTGGTATTTAGTCTCTAATCTTTTAATTATATTTAATTCAAAATTTTATCTTGCAAGACCTTTACCTTTTTGCTTCATATATATTCCATTAGAAGAATGGTATTAATAACACTACGTTACGTTAATATCTAAATTGTTAAAATTGAATGATATTGAATAGTTACAATTAAATTCTCAAAATTAAGTTTTTATATTCTTATAAAATCAATCGTCTCTGTAAGTCTCTTAAATAGAGTATTGTGTTACAAAAATATTATCATTATTCCTCGATAGACGTGCTATCGAGTCACCTCTATTTTTTGGATGTAGTAATCGCCTCCATGTTGTTCCGTCTTGGGAGTCCTAAAACGTCGTCCTCGTCTTGGTCTGGTCTCTGTTGTTCATGGCTTAATACGTCTGCAGGATAGGTAGAGTCTTCTACACAGATACTCGTTGATTCTCAGATGTCTCGAACTGCATCATCGGTAGGGTATACTAGAGTTCTCATTTAGATGGTCCATGACCACAGGTCAGATGTTGAAAAGATTCGTCCATCGGTGAAGATTGAAGTCATCGTTTTTTTTTTATTAACACTCGTCGTTTGTAGTTACATCTTTCTTCTTGTTACAAAGTTTTTGGAATTTTCTTTTTGTTAACGTTACATGTTACATTTTTTGTAACGGTTAGTAAAATACAAAATAATAATTAATTAATCCACACTAACAACAAATTGTATAACTTTTGAACAGAGCATTTTGCTCGTGCGTCTGCACAGCAGGGCGTCGTCATCGCAAGAGAGCGATTTTTTGTCCGCTACCCTCGTACATGACGAGAGAGAGTGGGGTGTTTATTCCGCGAGCATATATAGTTCCTGTTTTCTCTTTAAATAAACTTTTTAATTACAGTAGACTCGGAAAACAGGTCGAGCCCGGTATCAACAGGTAGGCGCTTGATAGCAAGCAAAGGGTTAAATACGAACATAATAATTATTTACAATATGCCTTTTCTTTATGGATACTTTGCCCTTATTTATTACTTCTTCCATTCACACTTAGTACCTACATGTTTTTATTATTATTATTGTGAGGTTTAAATGGTTAATTGTACGCAACCTTAATTAATTAAATTTTTTTTTATTCTGTAAATGTCACAATTTAAATCGTCACATACTCCGCCTCCTTACCAACACAGACTCCTAAAATTTTGGTTAGCTATGTACCGAGAGTATGCTTGGGGAGTTCCATATGAAATTACTTATTATTATTATTGTTAATTATTATTCTCTTTTATTATTATTGCACGGTTTATTTGTTTTAAATTCTCTTTAAATGATCTGAATTCTCATTTAAATGTTCCTCCTCCGTGAAATTCCCTTTTTCCCACTTCTTACAGTACTAACTTATAATACTAATTTCCCTAATTTCAGCAACTCACAATATCGTGGCCCGACTGACATCAGCTTACTCTAAATCTACACGTTAGCTTTCAGCATTAAAAAAAAAATGATCTCTTGGCTCTCTTGGCTCATCATTATCCTTTTCAGTCGGCGCCTTTGTGACTCGTTACTTAACATGTATAATCACTTCTGGATTATATATCATAAACTTATTTCTAATGTAATCTAAAGAGGATCCCATACTCCACTTTAGATCACTGTTTTGAGAGAAGCGGAATTTCACGAAGATACTTTTCATTTAACTCTTTAACAATTACTAGACAAAATATGCGGAAGGGGAGACACTTTACACAATGCATTGTAATCCACTCGCGGTGGCATTCATTGTTTAGGGAGAGCAACCTTTAATACAATTGAGAGGGTGGCTGCTTAATACAATACTGAACACGCTTCCTTTTCTTTACCTTGCCACAACTGGGGTGTTTACACTACGCAACGTAACTTTTATTATTATTATTCACTTTTCTCTTATTTACTGCGATACGATTTACTACTACTTATTTACACGTTACACAAATATGTTTAACTTAAGATTTATTTAGCACTTATTAATCACTTATTATTACTTTGGGGTTTTAAAAACAACTTACCTCGAATTATTTCCTACACACTTTAATACATTGTAAACATTTATTAACAGAGATTATTATTAAACATTTGGCATTAAATTCTATTTAAACGATCAGCTCTTGGTACTCATTTTCTTTTCTTCTGTGACCTTCACTTTATCTTGTTTCTTAAAATCTAACTTAATTTTATTTCTACTACTAATTTACGTAACCTCACAACATCATGGCCCGACTGATTATATCTTGTATACTCTAACTCTAGTAGTTAGTTTTCTGCTACTTTCTTTAACTCTTGTACAGAATTTTTCAGTGCGGCACCATTGTGACTGTGTTACGTTCCTTATATCTATTTCGCTTATTTATACTTAAGATAATCTAAAGTTGATCCCATACTCAACCCTAGATTATTTCTAATTCTAGTTGCTTACTTTACTGAGATAAGCGGAATGTCACGAAGGGGAATCTTTATTCACTTCTAAGCAATTAACTGTAACACACTAAACAAGAGGGGACAAACACTTTACTTTCAACGATCAGCTGCTACGCTGGAATGTGGGTCAAACTAGTTTTAAACAATGGCCTCGTTTATGAGTACAAAGGGCAGAAGTCAACTCGAGGGTGGATATTTCTCTATTGTTCCATTTAACAATAGCTGGCGGCTAGGGACTTATTTTCAAGCAGGACACAACTTATTTATTATTATTCACACATATTATTCATTTCTTTTTACTTATTTCACTAATACACTTTTATAATTCTAATTCTACTAACGCGTTATAATAAATTTACGATATTATTAAACTTTTTATTTTAAATGACTTATTATTTATTATTAGTACTTTGGTCTGATTTAAAGGACAGTTTCTTTTTATTTCGAACTAGTTTATTTACTTAGGGAAACATCATTCCATTAAATTAATTAGTACACTTGTTTTATTTAATACGATTTAATTTTCAACAAAGGGGAGATACATGTTTACTAGGCACAAGACCACACACAGGAAAGGACACGCTTCTTATAACAATAGAGCTATCACAGAGGGTGAAGTAATTGTTTCATTCCGCGATGGGGGAGGCTCACAATGACAAAAATACACACTAACAGGAACAGACAAGAATTCAACCGGTCTGGTATTGTTTACAAACAGACGTGTTGTTGAATGAACTTTTGACAAGCTCCTACATGTTTTGTTTACATGTGATTATAAGTTAATCTTACTTTACACATATTATATTTACTAATAAAATTATCTATACTATATTACTATAATATTAATTATTAATTTTACCTTATTTAATTTTCTGACACATATTAAAATACACGAGTAAATAAATCAACAGCTTATGAATAGGGACACAATTACTGTTTAGCAACACAAGTCACAAAAATTTTTTTTTTGTTATTAGTAGCAAAATTTAAACAAATTACCAGAGTGGCGCAACTTATAACCTCTTCTTTAGAGTTATAACGGAGGGAACCCAAAATAATTGGTTCTGCCAATTAGTTCAGGCTGCCTTATTCGAGACGAGCTGAAATTTAAATCAGAACAACACACAGTAAGACATACAAGGAATCAGGGAAGGTGAAACTGTTCATTTATATACTCAGTAAATGTGTGTAACAAGAAGACTTGCTTTATTAAACATTTGAAATATAACATTTACTCCAAAGAACAGATCCCATGACGTTATTAATTAAATTAGTAAATTTAAGTGAAATTCTTTATTTAGAATATGGGATCACAACAAATTTATCTAGCTATACCCCCGGATCCGGGTAACCATTGGTATTTAGTCTCTAATCTTTTAATTATATTTAACTCAAAATTTTATCTTGCAAGACCTTTACCTTTTTGCTTCATATATATTCCATTAGAAGAATGGTATTAATAACACTACGTTACGTTAATATCTAAATTGTTACAATTGAATGATATTGAATAGTTACAATTAAATTCTCAAATTTAAGTTTTTATATTCTTATAAAATCAATCGTCTCTGTAAGTCTCTTAAATAGAGTATTGTGTTACAAAAATATTATCATTATTCCTCGATAGACGTGCTATCGAGTCACCTCTATTTTTTGGATGTAGTAATCGCCTCCATGTTGTTCCGTCTTGGGAGTCCTAAAACGTCGTCCTCGTCTTGGTCTGGTCTCTGTTGTTCATGGCTTAATACGTCTGCAGGATAGGTAGAGTCTTCTACACAGATACTCGTTGATTCTCAGATGTCTCGAACTGCATCATCGGTAGGGTATACTAGAGTTCTCATTTAGATGGTCCATGACCACCGGTCAGATGTTGAAAAGATTCGTCCATCGGTGAAGATTGCAGTCATCGTTTTTTTTTTTATTAACACTCGTCGTTTGTAGTTACATCTTTCTTCTTGTTACAAAGTTTTGGAATTTTCTTTTTGTTAACGTTACATGTTACACTTTTTGTAACGGTTAGTAAAATACAAAATAATAATTAATTAATCCACACTAACAACAAATTGTATAACTTTTGAACAGAGCATTTTGCTCGTGCGTCTGCACAGCAGGGCGTCGTCATCGCAAGAGAGCGATTTTTCGTCCGCTACGCTCGTACATGAGGAGAGAGAGGGGGGTGTTTATTCCGCGAGCATATATAGTTCCTGTTTTCTCTTTAAATAAACTTTTTATTTATACAAACTGTCGCTAGATAAAAATACATCATTTAAATTAATTATTTTAGTTACTATCTGTGTCTACAGATACTTTAAATATTAACATTAGTTTACTCTATTATTTTTTTAATTACAGTAGACTCGGAAAACAGGTCGAGTCCGGTATCAACAGGTAGGCGCTTGATAGCAAGCAAAGGGTTAAATACGAACATAATAATTATTTACAATATGCCTTTTCTTTATGGATACTTTGCCCTTATTTATTACTTCTTCCATTCACACTTAGTACCTACATGTTTTTATTATTATTATTGTGAGATTTAAATGGTTAATTGTACGCAACCTTAATTAATTAATTTTTTTTTTATTCTGTAAATGTCACAATTTAAATCGTCACATACTCCGCCTCCTTACCAACACAGACTCCTAAAATTTTGGTTAGCTATGTACCGAGAGTATGCTTGGGGAGTTCCATATGAAATTACTTATTATTATTATTGTTAATTATTATTCTCTTTTATTATTATTGCACGGTTTATTTGTTTTAAATTCTCTTTAAATGATCTGAATTCTCATTTAAAGGTTCCTCCTCCGTGAAATTCCCTTTTTCCCACTTCTTACAGTACTAACTTATAATACTAATTTCCCTAATTTCAGCAACTCACAATATCGTGGCCCGACTGACATCAGCTTACTCTAACTCTACACGTTAGCTTTCAGCATTAAAAAAAAAATGATCTCTTGGCTCTCTTGGCTCATCATTATCCTTTTCAGTCGGCGCCTTTGTGACTCGTTACTTAACATGTATAATCACTTCTGGATTATATATCATAAACTTATTTCTAATGTAATCTAAAGAGGATCCCATACTCCACTTTAGATCACTGTTTTGAGAGAAGCGGAATTTCACGAAGATACTTTTCATTTAACTCTTTAACAATTACTAGACAAAATATGCGGAAGGGGAGACACTTTACACAATGCATTGTAATCCACTCGCGGTGGCATTCATTGTTTAGGGAGAGCAACCTTTTCATACAATTGAGAGGGTGGCTGCTTAATACAATACTGAACACGCTTCCTTTTCTTTACCTTGCCACAACTGGGGTGTTTACACTACGCAACGTAACTTTTATTATTATTATTCACTTTTCTCTTATTTACTGCGATACGATTTACTACTACTTATTTACACGTTACACAAATATGTTTAACTTAAGATTTATTTAGCACTTATTAATCACTTTTTATTACTTTGGGGTTTTAAAAACAACTTACCTCGAATTATTTCCTACACACTTTAATACATTGTAAACATTTATTAACAGAGATTATTATTAAACATTTGGCATTAAATTCTATTTAAACGATCAGCTCTTGGTACTCATTTTCTTTTCTTCTGTGACCTTCACTTTATCTTGTTTCTTAAAATCTAACTTAATTTTATTTCTACTACTAATTTACGTAACCTCACAACATCATGGCCCGACTGATTATATCTTGTATACTCTAACTCTAGTAGTTAGTTTTCTGCTACTTTCTTTAACTCTTGTACAGAATTTTTCAGTGCGGCACCATTGTGACTGTGTTACGTTCCTTATATCTATTTCGCTTATTTATACTTAAGATAATCTAAAGTTGATCCCATACTCAACCCTAGATTATTTCTAATTCTAGTTGCTTACTTTACTGAGATAAGCGGAATGTCACGAAGGGGAATCTTTATTCACTTCTAAGCAATTAACTGTAACACACTAAACAAGAGGGGACAAACACTTTACTTTCAACGATTAGCTGCTACGCTGGAATGTGGGTCAAACTAGTTTTAAACAATGGCCTCGTTTATGAGTACAAAGGGCAGAAGTCAACTCGAGGGTGGATATTTCTCTATTGTTCCATTTAACAATAGCTGGCGGCTAGGGACTTATTTTCAAGCAGGACACAACTTATTTATTATTATTCATACATATTATTCATTTCTTTTTACTTATTTCACTAATACACTTTTATAATTCTAATTCTACTAACGCGTTATAATAAATTTACGATATTATTAAACTTTTTATTTTAAATGACTTATTATTTATTATTAGTACTTTGGTCTGATTTAAAGGACAGTTTCTTTTTATTTCGAACTAGTTTATTTACTTAGGGAAACATCATTCCATTAAATTAATTAGTACACTTGTTTTATTTAATACGATTTAATTTTCAACAAAGGGGAGATACATGTTTACTAGGCACAAGACCACACACAGGAAAGGACACGCTTCTTATAACAATAGAGCTATCACAGAGGGTGAAGTAATTGTTTCATTCCGCGATGGGGGAGGCTCACAATGACAAAAATACACACTAACAGGAACAGACAAGAATTCAACCGGTCTGGTATTGTTTACAAACAGACGTGTTGTTGAATGAACTTTTGACAAGCTCCTACATGTTTTGTTTACATGTGATTATAAGTTAATCTTACTTTACACATATTATATTTACTAATAAAATTATCTATACTATATTACTATAATATTAATTATTAATTTTACCTTATTTAATTTTCTGACACATATTAAAATACACGAGTAAATAAATCAACAGCTTATGAATAGGGACACAATTACTGTTTAGCAACACAAGTCACAAAAATTTTTTTTTTGTTATTAGTAGCAAAATTTAAACAAATTACCAGAGTGGCGCAACTTATAACCTCTTCTTTAGAGTTATAACGGAGGGAACCCAAAATAATTGGTTCTGCCAATTAGTTCAGGCTGCCTTATTCGAGACGAGCTGAAATTTAAATCAGAACAACACACAGTAAGACATACAAGGAATCAGGGAAGGTGAAACTGTTCATTTATATACTCAGTAAATGTGTGTAACAAGAAGACTTGCTTTATTAAACATTTGAAATATAACATTTACTCCAAAGAACAGATCCCATGACGTTATTAATTAAATTAGTAAATTTAAGTGAAATTCTTTATTTAGAATATGGGATCACAACAAATTTATCTAGCTATACCCCCGGATCCGGGTAACCATTGGTATTTAGTCTCTAATCTTTTAATTATATTTAACTCAAAATTTTATCTTGCAAGACCTTTACCTTTTTGCTTCATATATATTCCATTAGAAGAATGGTATTAATAACACTACGTTACGTTAATATCTAAATTGTTACAATTGAATGATATTGAATAGTTACAATTAAATTCTCAAATTTAAGTTTTTATATTCTTATAAAATCAATCGTCTCTGTAAGTCTCTTAAATAGAGTATTGTGTTACAAAAATATTATCATTATTCCTCGATAGACGTGCTATCGAGTCACCTCTATTTTTTGGATGTAGTAATCGCCTCCATGTTGTTCCGTCTTGGGAGTCCTAAAACGTCGTCCTCGTCTTGGTCTGGTCTCTGTTGTTCATGGCTTAATACGTCTGCAGGATAGGTAGAGTCTTCTACACAGATACTCGTTGATTCTCAGATGTCTCGAACTGCATCATCGGTAGGGTATACTAGAGTTCTCATTTAGATGGTCCATGACCACCGGTCAGATGTTGAAAAGATTCGTCCATCGGTGAAGATTGCAGTCATCGTTTTTTTTTTTATTAACACTCGTCGTTTGTAGTTACATCTTTCTTCTTGTTACAAAGTTTTGGAATTTTCTTTTTGTTAACGTTACATGTTACACTTTTTGTAACGGTTAGTAAAATACAAAATAATAATTAATTAATCCACACTAACAACAAATTGTATAACTTTTGAACAGAGCATTTTGCTCGTGCGTCTGCACAGCAGGGCGTCGTCATCGCAAGAGAGCGATTTTTCGTCCGCTACGCTCGTACATGAGGAGAGAGAGGGGGGTGTTTATTCCGCGAGCATATATAGTTCCTGTTTTCTCTTTAAATAAACTTTTTATTTATACAAACTGTCGCTAGATAAAAATACATCATTTAAATTAATTATTTTAGTTACTATCTGTGTCTACAGATACTTTAAATATTAACATTAGTTTACTCTATTATTTTTTTAATTACAGTAGACTCGGAAAACAGGTCGAGTCCGGTATCAACAGGTAGGCGCTTGATAGCAAGCAAAGGGTTAAATACGAACATAATAATTATTTACAATATGCCTTTTCTTTATGGATACTTTGCCCTTATTTATTACTTCTTCCATTCACACTTAGTACCTACATGTTTTTATTATTATTATTGTGAGATTTAAATGGTTAATTGTACGCAACCTTAATTAATTAATTTTTTTTTTATTCTGTAAGTGTCACAATTTAAATCGTCACATACTCCGCCTCCTTACCAACACAGACTCCTAAAATTTTGGTTAGCTATGTACCGAGAGTATGCTTGGGGAGTTCCATATGAAATTACTTATTATTATTATTGTTAATTATTATTCTCTTTTATTATTATTGCACGGTTTATTTGTTTTAAATTCTCTTTAAATGATCTGAATTCTCATTTAAAGGTTCCTCCTCCGTGAAATTCCCTTTTTCCCACTTCTTACAGTACTAACTTATAATACTAATTTCCCTAATTTCAGCAACTCACAATATCGTGGCCCGACTGACATCAGCTTACTCTAACTCTACACGTTAGCTTTCAGCATTAAAAAAAAATGATCTCTTGGCTCTCTTGGCTCATCATTATCCTTTTCAGTCGGCGCCTTTGTGACTCGTTACTTAACATGTATAATCACTTCTGGATTATATATCATAAACTTATTTCTAATGTAATGTAAAGAGGATCCCATATTCCACTTTAGATCACTGTTTTGAGAGAAGCGGAATTTCACGAAGATACTTTTCATTTAACTCTTTAACAATTACTAGACAAAATATGCGGAAGGGGAGACACTTTACACAATGCATTGTAATCCACTCGCGGTGGCATTCATTGTTTAGGGAGAGCAACCTTTAATACAATTGAGAGGGTGGCTGCTTAATACAATACTGAACACGCTTCCTTTTCTTTACCTTGCCACAACTGGGGTGTTTACACTACGCAACGTAAATTTTATTATTATTATTCACTTTTCTCTTATTTACTGCGATACGATTTACTACTACTTATTTACACGTTACACAAATATGTTTAACTTAAGATTTATTTAGCACTTATTAATCACTTATTATTACTTTGGGGTTTTAAAAACAACTTACCTCGAATTATTTCCTACACACTTTAATACATTGTAAACATTTATAAACAGAGATTATTATTAAACATTTGGCATTAAATTCTATTTAAACGATCAGCTCTTGGTACTCATTTTCTTTTCTTCTGTGACCTTCACTTTATCTTGTTTCTTAAAATCTAACTTAATTTTATTTCTACTACTAATTTACGTAACCTCACAACATCATGGCCCGACTGATTATATCTTGTATACTCTAACTCTAGTAGTTAGTTTTCTGCTACTTTCTTTAACTCTTGTACAGAATTTTTCAGTGCGGCACCATTGTGACTGTGTTACGTTCCTTATATCTATTTCGCTTATTTATACTTAAGATAATCTAAAGTTGATCCCATACTCAACCCTAGATTATTTCTAATTCTAGTTGCTTACTTTACTGAGATAAGCGGAATGTCACGAAGGGGAATCTTTATTCACTTCTAAGCAATTAACTGTAACACACTAAACAAGAGGGGACAAACACTTTACTTTCAACGATCAGCTGCTACGCTGGAATGTGGGTCAAACTAGTTTTAAACAATGGCCTCGTTTATGAGTACAAAGGGCAGAAGTCAACTCGAGGGTGGATATTTCTCTATTGTTCCATTTAACAATAGCTGGCGGCTAGGGACTTATTTTCAAGCAGGACACAACTTATTTATTATTATTCACACATATTATTCATTTCTTTTTACTTATTTCACTAATACACTTTTATAATTCTAATTCTACTAACGCGTTATAATAAATTTACGATATTATTAAACTTTTTATTTTAAATGACTTATTATTTATTATTAGTACTTTGGTCTGATTTAAAGGACAGTTTCTTTTTATTTCGAACTAGTTTATTTACTTAGGGAAACATCATTCCATTAAATTAATTAGTACACTTGTTTTATTTAATACGATTTAATTTTCAACAAAGGGGAGATACATGTTTACTAGGCACAAGACGACACACAGGAAAGGACACGCTTCTTATAACAATAGAGCTATCACAGAGGGTGAAGTAATTGTTTCATTCCGCGATGGGGGAGGCTCACAATGACAAAAATACACACTAACAGGAACAGACAAGAATTCAACCGGTCTGGTATTGTTTACAAACAGACGTGTTGTTGAATGAACTTTTGACAAGCTCCTACATGTTTTGTTTACATGTGATTATAAGTTAATCTTACTTTACACATATTATATTTACTAATAAAATTATCTATACTATATTACTATAATATTAATTATTAATTTTATCTTATTTAAATTTCTGACACATATTAAAATACACGAGTAAATAAATCAACAGCTTATGAATAAGGACACAATTACTGTTTAGCAACACAAGTCACAAAAATTTTTTTTTTTTTTATTAGTAGCAAAATTTAAACAAATTAGCAGAGTGGCGCAACTTATAACCTCTTCTTTAGAGTTATAACGGAGGGAACCCAAAATAATTGGTTCTGCCAATTAGTTCAGGCTGCCTTATTCGAGACGAGCTGAAATTTAAATCAGAACAACACACAGTAAGACATACAAGGAATCAGGGAAGGTGAAACTGTTGATTTATATACTCAGTAAATGTGTGTAACAAGAAGACTTGCTTTATTAAACATTTGAAATATAACATTTACTCCAAAGAACAGATCCCATGACGTTATTAATTAAATTAGTAAATTTAAGTGAAATTCTTTATTTAGAATATGGGATCACAACAAATTTATCTAGCTATACTCCCGGATCCGGGTAACCATTGGTATTTAGTCTCTAATCTTTTAATTATATTTAACTCAAAATTTTATCTTGCAAGACCTTTACCTTTTTGCTTCATATATATTCCATTAGAAGAATGGTATTAATAAAACTACGTTACGTTAATATCTAAATTGTTACAATTGAATGATATTGAATAGTTACAATTAAATTCTCAAATTTAAGTTTTTATATTCTTATAAAATCAATCGTCTCTGTAAGTCTCTTAAATAGAGTATTGTGTTACAAAAATATTATCATTATTCCTCGATAGACGTGCTATCGAGTCACCTCTATTTTTTGGATGTAGTAATCGCCTCCATGTTGTTCCGTCTTGGGAGTCCTAAAACGTCGTCCTCGTCTTGGTCTGGTCTCTGTTGTTCATGGCTTAATACGTCTGCAGGATAGGTAGAGTCTTCTACACAGATACTCGTTGATTCTCAGATGTCTCGAACTGCATCATCGGTAGGGTATACTAGAGTTCTCATTTAGATGGTCCATGACCACCGGTCAGATGTTGAAAAGATTCGTCCATCGGTGAAGATTGCAGTCATCGTTTTTTTTTTTATTAACACTCGTCGTTTGTAGTTACATCTTTCTTCTTGTTACAAAGTTTTGGAATTTTCTTTTTGTTAACGTTACATGTTACACTTTTTGTAACGGTTAGTAAAATACAAAATAATAATTAATTAATCCACACTAACAACAAATTGTATAACTTTTGAACAGAGCATTTTGCTCGTGCGTCTGCACAGCAGGGCGTCGTCATCGCAAGAGAGCGATTTTTCGTCCGCTACCCTCGTACATGAGGAGAGAGAGGGGGGTGTTTATTCCGCGAGCATATATAGTTCCTGTTTTCTCTTTACATAAACTTTTTATTTATACAAACTGTCGCTAGATAAAAATACATCATTTAAATTAATTATTTTAGTTACTATCTGTGTCTACAGATACTTTAAATATTAACATTAGTTTACTCTATTATTTTTTTAATTACAGTAGACTCGGAAAACAGGTCGAGTCCGGTATCAACAGGTAGGCGCTTGATAGCAAGCAAAGGGTTAAATACGAACATAATAATTATTTACAATATGCCTTTTCTTTATGGATACTTTGCCCTTATTTATTACTTCTTCCATTCACACTTAGTACCTACATGTTTTTATTATTATTATTGTGAGATTTAAATGGTTAATTGTACGCAACCTTAATTAATTAAATTTTTTTTTATTCTGTAAATGTCACAATTTAAATCGTCACATACTCCGCCTCCTTACCAACACAGACTCCTAAAATTTTGGTTGGCTATGTACCGAGAGTATGCTTGGGGAGTTCCATATGAAATTACTTATTATTATTATTGTTAATTATTATTCTCTTTTATTATTATTGCACGGTTTATTTGTTTTAAATTCTCTTTAAATGATCTGAATTCTCATTTAAAGGTTCCTCCTCCGTGAAATTCCCTTTTTCCCACTTCTTACAGTACTAACTTATAATACTAATTTCCCTAATTTCAGCAACTCACAATATCGTGGCCCGACTGACATCAGCTTACTCTAACTCTACACGTTAGCTATCAGCATTAAAAAAAAAATGATCTCTTGGCTCTCTTGGCTCATCATTATCCTTTTCAGTCGGCGCCTTTGTGACTCGTTACTTAACATGTATAATCACTTCTGGATTATATATCATAAACTTATTTCTAATGTAATCTAAAGAGGATCCCATACTCCACTTCAGATCACTGTTTTGAGAGAAGCGGAATTTCACGAAGATACTTTTCATTTAACTCTTTAACAATTACTAGACAAAATATGCGGAAGGGGAGACACTTTACACAATGCATTGTAATCCACTCGCGGTGGCATTCATTGTTTAGGGAGAGCAACCTTTAATACAATTGAGAGGGTGGCTGCTTAATACAATACTGAACACGCTTCCTTTTCTTTACCTTGCCACAACTGGGGTGTTTACACTACGCAACGTAACTTTTATTATTATTATTCACTTTTCTCTTATTTACTGCGATACGATTTACTACTACTTATTTACACGTTACACAAATTTGTTTAACTTAAGATTTATTTAGCACTTATTAATCACTTATTATTACTTTGGGGGTTTAAAAACAACTTACCTCGAATTATTTCCTACACACTTTAATACATTGTAAACATTTATTAACAGAGATTATTATTAAACCTTTTGCATTAAATTCTATTTAAACGATCAGCTCTTGGTACTCATTTTCTTTTCTTCTGTGACCTTCACTTTATCTTGTTTCTTAAAATCTAACTTAATTTTATTTCTACTACTAATTTACGTAACCTCACAACATCATGGCCCGACTGATTATATCTTGTATACTCTAACTCTAGTAGTTAGTTTTCTGCTACTTTCTTTAACTCTTGTACAGAATTTTTCAGTGCGGCACCATTGTGACTGTGTTACGTTCCTTATATCTATTTCGCTTATTTATACTTAAGATAATCTAAAGTTGATCCCATACTCAACCCTAGATTATTTCTAATTCTAGTTGCTTACTTTACTGAGATAAGCGGAATGTCACGAAGGGGAATCTTTATTCACTTCTAAGCAATTAACTGTAACACACTAAACAAGAGGGGACAAACACTTTACTTTCAACGATCAGCTGCTACGCTGGAATGTGGGTCAAACTAGTTTTAAACAATGGCCTCGTTTATGAGTACAAAGGGCAGAAGTCAACTCGAGGGTGGATATTTCTCTATTGTTCCATTTAACAATAGCTGGCGGCTAGGGACTTATTTTCAAGCAGGACACAACTTATTTATTATTATTCACACATATTATTCATTTCTTTTTACTTATTTCACTAATACACTTTTATAATTCTAATTCTACTAACGCGTTATAATAAATTTACGATATTATTAAACTTTTTATTTTAAATGGCTTATTATTTATTATTAGTACTTTGGTCTGATTTAAAGGACAGTTTCTTTTTATTTCGAACTAGTTTATTTACTTAGGGAAACATCATTCCATTAAATTAATTAGTACACTTGTTTTATTTAATACGATTTAATTTTCAACAAAGGGGAGATACATGTTTACTAGGCACAAGACGACACACAGGAAAGGACGCGCTTCTTATAACAATAGAGCTATCACAGAGGGTGAAGTAATTGTTTCATTCCGCGATGGGGGAGGCTCACAATGACAAAAATACACACTAACAGGAACAGACAAGAATTCAACCGGTCTGGTATTGTTTACAAACAGACGTGTTGTTGAATGAACTTTTGACAAGCTCCTACATGTTTTGTTTACATGTGATTATATGTTAATCTTACTTTACACATATTATATTTACTAATAAAATTATCTATACTATATTACTATAATATAAATTATTAATTTTATCTTATTTAAATTTCTGACACATATTAAAATACACGAGTAAATAAATCAACAGCTTATGAATAGGGACACAATTACTGTTTAGCAACACAAGTCACAAAAATTTTTTTTTTGTTATTAGTAGCAAAATTTAAACAAATTAGCAGAGTGGCGCATCTTATAACCTCTTCTTTAGAGTTATAACGGAGGGAACACAAAATAATTGGTTTTGCCAATTATTTCAGGCTGCCTTATTCGAGACGAGCTGAAATTTAAATCAGAACAACACACAGTAAGACATACAAGGAATCAGGGAAGGTGAAACTGTTGATTTATATACTCAGTAAATGTGTGTAATAAGAAGACTTGCTTTATTAAACATTTGAAATATAACATTTACTCCAAAGAACAGATCCCATGACGTTATTAATTAAATTAGTAAATTTAAGTGAAATTCTTTATTTAGAATATGGGATCACAACAAATTTATCTAGCTATACCCCCGGATCCGGGTAACCATTGGTATTTAGTCTCTAATCTTTTAATTATATTTAATTCAAAATTTTATCTTGCAAGACCTTTACCTTTTTGCTTCATATATATTCCATTAGAAGAATGGTATTAATAACACTACGTTACGTTAATATCTAAATTGTTACAATTGAACGATATTGAATAGTTACAATTAAATTCTCAAATTTAAGTTTTTATATTCTTATAAAATCAATCGTCTCTGTAAGTCTCTTAAATAGAGTATTGTGTTACAAAAATATTATCATTATTCCTCGATAGACGTGCTATCGAGTCACCTCTATTTTTTGGATGTAGTAATCGCCTCCATGTTGTTCCGTCTTGGGAGTCCTAAAACGTCGTCCTCGTCTTGGTCTGGTCTCTGTTGTTCATGGCTTAATACGTCTGCAGGATAGGTAGAGTCTTCTACACAGATACTCGTTGATTCTCAGATGTCTCGAACTGCATCATCGGTAGGGTATACTAGAGTTCTCATTTAGATGGTCCATGACCACAGGTCAGATGTTGAAAAGATTCGTCCATCGGTGAAGATTGAAGTCATCGTTTTTTTTTTTATTAACACTCGTCGTTTGTAGTTACATCTTTCTTCTTGTTACAAAGTTTTTGGAATTTTCTTTTTGTTAACGTTACATGTTACACTTTTTGTAACGGTTAGTAAAATACAAAATAATAATTAATTAATCCACACTAACAACAAATTGTATAACTTTTGAACAGAGCATTTTGCTCGTGCGTCTGCACAGCAGGGCGTCGTCATCGCAAGAGAGCGATTTTTCGTCCGCTACCCTCGTACATGACGAGAGAGAGTGGGGTGTTTATTCCGCGAGCATATATAGTTCCTGTTTTCTCTTTAAATAAACTTTTTATTTATACAAACTATCGCTAGATAAAAATACATCATTTAAATTAATTATTTTAGTTACTATCTGTGTCTACAGATACTTTAAATATTAACATTAGTTTACTCTATTATTTTTTTAATTACAGTAGACTCGGAAAACAGGTCGAGTCCGGTATCAACAGGTAGGCGCTTGATAGCAAGCAAAGGGTTAAATACGAACATAATAATTATTTACAATATGCCTTTTCTTTATGGATAATTTGCCCTTATTTATTACTTCTTCCATTCACACTTAGTACCTACAAGTTTATTATTATTATTATTGTGAGATTTAAATGGTTAATTGTACGCAACCTTAATTAATTAAATTTTTTTTATTCTGTAAATGTCACAATTTAAATCGTCACATACTCCGCCTCCTTACCAACACAGACTCCTAAAATTTTGGTTAGCTATGTACCGAGAGTATGCTTGGGGAGTTCCATATGAAATTACTTATTATTATTATTGTTAATTATTATTCTCTTTTATTATTATTGCACGGTTTATTTGTTTTAAATTCTCTTTAAATGATCTGAATTCTCATTTAAAGGTTCCTCCTCCGTGAAATTCCCTTTTTCCCACTTCTTACAGTACTAACTTATAATACTAATTTCCCTAATTTCAGCAACTCACAATATCGTGGCCCGACTGACATCAGCTTACTCTAACTCTACACGTTAGCTTTCAGCATTAAAAAAAAAATGATCTCTTGGCTCTCTTGGCTCATCATTATCCTTTTCAGTCGGCGCCTTTGTGACTCGTTACTTAACATGTATAATCACTTCTGGATTATATATCATAAACTTATTTCTAATGTAATCTAAAGAGGATCCCATACTCCACTTTAGATCACTGTTTTGAGAGAAGCGGAATTTCACGAAGATACTTTTCATTTAACTCTTTAACAATTACTAGACAAAATATGCGGAAGGGGAGACACTTTACACAATGCATTGTAATCCACTCGCGGTGGCATTCATTGTTTAGGGAGAGCAACCTTTAATACAATTGAGAGGGTGGCTGCTTAATACAATACTGAACACGCTTCCTTTTCTTTACCTTGCCACAACTGGGGTGTTTACACTACGCAACGTAAATTTTATTATTATTATTCACTTTTCTCTTATTTACTGCGATACGATTTACTACTACTTATTTACACGTTACACAAATATGTTTAACTTAAGATTTATTTAGCACTTATTAATCACTTATTATTACTTTGGGGTTTTAAAAACAACTTACCTCGAATTATTTCCTACACACTTTAATACATTGTAAACATTTATTAACAGAGATTATTATTAAACATTTGGCATTAAATTCTATTTAAACGATCAGCTCTTGGTACTCATTTTCTTTTCTTCTGTGACCTTCACTTTATCTTGTTTCTTAAAATCTAACTTAATTTTATTTCTACTACTAATTTACGTAACCTCACAACATCATGGCCCGACTGATTATATCTTGTATACTCTAACTCTAGTAGTTAGTTTTCTGCTACTTTCTTTAACTCTTGTACAGAATTTTTCAGTGCGGCACCATTGTGACTGTGTTACGTTCCTTATATCTATTTCGCTTATTTATACTTAAGATAATCTAAAGTTGATCCCATACTCAACCCTAGATTATTTCTAATTCTAGTTGCTTACTTTACTGAGATAAGCGGAATGTCACGAAGGGGAATCTTTATTCACTTCTAAGCAATTAACTGTAACACACTAAACAAGAGGGGACAAACACTTTACTTTCAACGATCAGCTGCTACGCTGGAATGTGGGTCAAACTAGTTTTAAACAATGGCCTCGTTTATGAGTACAAAGGGCAGAAGTCAACTCGAGGGTGGATATTTCTCTATTGTTCCATTTAACAATAGCTGGCGGCTAGGGACTTATTTTTAAGCAGGACACAACTTATTTATTATTATTCACACATATTATTCATTTCTTTTTACTTATTTCACTAATACACTTTTATAATTCTAATTCTACTAACGCGTTATAATAAATTTACGATATTATTAAACTTTTTATTTTAAATGACTTATTATTTATTATTAGTACTTTGGTCTGATTTAAAGGACAGTTTCTTTTTATTTCGAACTAGTTTATTTACTTAGGGAAACATCATTCCATTAAATTAATTAGTACACTTGTTTTATTTAATACGATTTAATTTTCAACAAAGGGGAGATACATGTTTACTAGGCACAAGACGACACACAGGAAAGGACACGCTTCTTATAACAATAGAGCTATCACAGAGGGTGAAGTAATTGTTTCATTCCGCGATGGGGGAGGCTCACAATGACAAAAATACACACTAACAGGAACAGACAAGAATTCAACCGGTCTGGTATTGTTTACAAACAGACGTGTTGTTGAATGAACTTTTGACAAGCTCCTACATGTTTTGTTTACATGTGATTATAAGTTAATCTTACTTTACACATATTATATTTACTAATAAAATTATCTATACTATATTACTATAATATTAATTATTAATTTTATCTTATTTAAATTTCTGACACATATTAAAATACACGAGTAAATAAATCAACAGCTTATGAATAGGGACACAATTACTGTTTAGCAACACAAGTCACAAAAATTTTTTTTTTTTTATTAGTAGCAAAATTTAAACAAATTAGCAGAGTGGCGCAACTTATAACCTCTTCTTTAGAGTTATAACGGAGGGAACCCAAAATAATTGGTTCTGCCAATTAGTTCAGGCTGCCTTATTCGAGACGAGCTGAAATTTAAATCAGAACAACACACAGTAAGACATACAAGGAATCAGGGAAGGTGAAACTGTTGATTTATATACTCAGTAAATGTGTGTAACAAGAAGACTTGCTTTATTAAACATTTGAAATATAACATTTACTCCAAAGAACAGATCCCATGACGTTATTAATTAAATTAGTAAATTTAAGTGAAATTCTTTATTTAGAATATGGGATCACAACAAATTTATCTAGCTATACTCCCGGATCCGGGTAACCATTGGTATTTAGTCTCTAATCTTTTAATTATATTTAACTCAAAATTTTATCTTGCAAGACCTTTACCTTTTTGCTTCATATATATTCCATTAGAAGAATGGTATTAATAAAACTACGTTACGTTAATATCTAAATTGTTACAATTGAATGATATTGAATAGTTACAATTAAATTCTCAAATTTAAGTTTTTATATTCTTATAAAATCAATCGTCTCTGTAAGTCTCTTAAATAGAGTATTGTGTTACAAAAATATTATCATTATTCCTCGATAGACGTGCTATCGAGTCACCTCTATTTTTTGGATGTAGTAATCGCCTCCATGTTGTTCCGTCTTGGGAGTCCTAAAACGTCGTCCTCGTCTTGGTCTGGTCTCTGTTGTTCATGGCTTAATACGTCTGCAGGATAGGTAGAGTCTTCTACACAGATACTCGTTGATTCTCAGATGTCTCGAACTGCATCATCGGTAGGGTATACTAGAGTTCTCATTTAGATGGTCCATGACCACCGGTCAGATGTTGAAAAGATTCGTCCATCGGTGAAGATTGCAGTCATCGTTTTTTTTTTTATTAACACTCGTCGTTTGTAGTTACATCTTTCTTCTTGTTACAAAGTTTTGGAATTTTCTTTTTGTTAACGTTACATGTTACACTTTTTGTAACGGTTAGTAAAATACAAAATAATAATTAATTAATCCACACTAACAACAAATTGTATAACTTTTGAACAGAGCATTTTGCTCGTGCGTCTGCACAGCAGGGCGTCGTCATCGCAAGAGAGCGATTTTTCGTCCGCTACCCTCGTACATGAGGAGAGAGAGGGGGGTGTTTATTCCGCGAGCATATATAGTTCCTGTTTTCTCTTTACATAAACTTTTTATTTATACAAACTGTCGCTAGATAAAAATACATCATTTAAATTAATTATTTTAGTTACTATCTGTGTCTACAGATACTTTAAATATTAACATTAGTTTACTCTATTATTTTTTTAATTACAGTAGACTCGGAAAACAGGTCGAGTCCGGTATCAACAGGTAGGCGCTTGATAGCAAGCAAAGGGTTAAATACGAACATAATAATTATTTACAATATGCCTTTTCTTTATGGATAATTTGCCCTTATTTATTACTTCTTCCATTCACACTTAGTACCTACATGTTTATTATTATTATTATTGTGAGATTTAAATGGTTAATTGTACGCAACCTTAATTAATTAAATTTTTTTTATTCTGTAAATGTCACAATTTAAATCGTCACATACTCCGCCTCCTTACCAACACAGACTCCTAAAATTTTGGTTAGCTATGTACCGAGAGTATGCTTGGGGAGTTCCATATGAAATTACTTATTATTATTATTGTTAATTATTATTCTCTTTTATTATTATTGCACGGTTTATTTGTTTTAAATTCTCTTTAAATGATCTGAATTCTCATTTAAAGGTTCCTCCTCCGTGAAATTCCCTTTTTCCCACTTCTTACAGTACTAACTTATAATACTAATTTCCCTAATTTCAGCAACTCACAATATCGTGGCCCGACTGACATCAGCTTACTCTAACTCTACACGTTAGCTTTCAGCATTAAAAAAAAATGATCTCTTGGCTCTCTTGGCTCATCATTATCCTTTTCAGTCGGCGCCTTTGTGACTCGTTACTTAACATGTATAATCACTTCTGGATTATATATCATAAACTTATTTCTAATGTAATCTAAAGAGGATCCCATACTCCACTTTAGATCACTGTTTTGAGAGAAGCGGAATTTCACGAAGATACTTTTCATTTAACTCTTTAACAATTACTAGACAAAATATGCGGAAGGGGAGACACTTTACACAATGCATTGTAATCCACTCGCGGTGGCATTCATTGTTTAGGGAGAGCAACCTTTAATACAATTGAGAGGGTGGCTGCTTAATACAATACTGAACACGCTTCCTTTTCTTTACCTTGCCACAACTGGGGTGTTTACACTACGCAACGTAAATTTTATTATTATTATTCACTTTTCTCTTATTTACTGCGATACGATTTACTACTACTTATTTACACGTTACACAAATATGTTTAACTTAAGATTTATTTAGCACTTATTAATCACTTATTACTACTTTGGGGTTTTAAAAACAACTTACCTCGAATTATTTCCTACACACTTTAATACATTGTAAACATTTATTAACAGAGATTATTATTAAACATTTGGCATTAAATTCTATTTAAACGATCAGCTCTTGGTACTCATTTTCTTTTCTTCTGTGACCTTCACTTTATCTTGTTTCTTAAAATCTAACTTAATTTTATTTCTACTACTAATTTACGTAACCTCACAACATCATGGCCCGACTGATTATATCTTGTATACTCTAACTCTAGTAGTTAGTTTTCTGCTACTTTCTTTAACTCTTGTACAGAATTTTTCAGTGCGGCACCATTGTGACTGTGTTACGTTCCTTATATCTATTTCGCTTATTTATACTTAAGATAATCTAAAGTTGATCCCATACTCAACCCTAGATTATTTCTAATTCTAGTTGCTTACTTTACTGAGATAAGCGGAATGTCACGAAGGGGAATCTTTATTCACTTCTAAGCAATTAACTGTAACACACTAAACAAGAGGGGACAAACACTTTACTTTCAACGATCAGCTGCTACGCTGGAATGTGGGTCAAACTAGTTTTAAACAATGGCCTCGTTTATGAGTACAAAGGGCAGAAGTCAACTCGAGGGTGGATATTTCTCTATTGTTCCATTTGACAATAGCTGGCGGCTAGGGACTTATTTTCAAGCAGGACACAACTTATTTATTATTATTCACACATATTATTCATTTCTTTTTACTTATTTCACTAATACACTTTTATAATTCTAATTCTACTAACGCGTTATAATAAATTTACGATATTATTAAACTTTTTATTTTAAATGACTTATTATTTATTATTAGTACTTTGGTCTGATTTAAAGGACAGTTTCT
This sequence comes from Magicicada septendecula, assembly GCA_034769895.1. Classification (NCBI taxonomy): domain Eukaryota; kingdom Metazoa; phylum Arthropoda; class Insecta; order Hemiptera; family Cicadidae; genus Magicicada; species Magicicada septendecula. The sequence goes on from CM068370.1 coordinate 184,053,866, forward strand.
TTTTATTTCGAACTAGTTTATTTACTTAGGGAAACATCATTCCATTAAATTAATTAGTACACTTGTTTTATTTAATACGATTTAATTTTCAACAAAGGGGAGATACATGTTTACTAGGCACAAGACGACACACAGGAAAGGACACGCTTCTTATAACAATAGAGCTATCACAGAGGGTGAAGTAATTGTTTCATTCCGCGATGGGGGAGGCTCACAATGACAAAAATACACACTAACAGGAACAGACAAGAATTCAACCGGTCTGGTATTGTTTACAAACAGACGTGTTGTTGAATGAACTTTTGACAAGCTCCTACATGTTTTGTTTACATGTGATTATAAGTTAATCTTACTTTACACATATTATATTTACTAATAAAATTATCTATACTATATTACTATAATATTAATTATTAATTTTATCTTATTTAAATTTCTGACACATATTAAAATACACGAGTAAATAAATCAACAGCTTATGAATAGGGACACAATTACTGTTTAGCAACACAAGTCACAAAAATTTTTTTTTTTTTATTAGTAGCAAAATTTAAACAAATTAGCAGAGTGGCGCAACTTATAACCTCTTCTTTAGAGTTATAACGGAGGGAACCCAAAATAATTGGTGCTGCCAATTAGTTCAGGCTGCCTTATTCGAGACGAGCTGAAATTTAAATCAGAACAACACACAGTAAGACATACAAGGAATCAGGGAAGGTGAAACTGTTGATTTATATACTCAGTAAATGTGTGTAACAAGAAGACTTGCTTTATTAAACATTTGAAATATAACATTTACTCCAAAGAACAGATCCCATGACGTTATTAATTAAATTAGTAAATTTAAGTGAAATTCTTTATTTAGAATATGGGATCACAACAAATTTATCTAGCTATACTCCCGGATCCGGGTAACCATTGGTATTTAGTCTCTAATCTTTTAATTATATTTAACTCAAAATTTTATCTTGCAAGACCTTTACCTTTTTGCTTCATATATATTCCATTAGAAGAATGGTATTAATAAAACTACGTTACGTTAATATCTAAATTGTTACAATTGAATGATATTGAATAGTTACAATTAAATTCTCAAATTTAAGTTTTTATATTCTTATAAAATCAATCGTCTCTGTAAGTCTCTTAAATAGAGTATTGTGTTACAAAAATATTATCATTATTCCTCGATAGACGTGCTATCGAGTCACCTCTATTTTTTGGATGTAGTAATCGCCTCCATGTTGTTCCGTCTTGGGAGTCCTAAAACGTCGTCCTCGTCTTGGTCTGGTCTCTGTTGTTCATGGCTTAATACGTCTGCAGGATAGGTAGAGTCTTCTACACAGATACTCGTTGATTCTCAGATGTCTCGAACTGCATCATCGGTAGGGTATACTAGAGTTCTCATTTAGATGGTCCATGACCACCGGTCAGATGTTGAAAAGATTCGTCCATCGGTGAAGATTGCAGTCATCGTTTTTTTTTTTATTAACACTCGTCGTTTGTAGTTACATCTTTCTTCTTGTTACAAAGTTTTGGAATTTTCTTTTTGTTAACGTTACATGTTACACTTTTTGTAACGGTTAGTAAAATACAAAATAATAATTAATTAATCCACACTAACAACAAATTGTATAACTTTTGAACAGAGCATTTTGCTCGTGCGTCTGCACAGCAGGGCGTCGTCATCGCAAGAGAGCGATTTTTCGTCCGCTACCCTCGTACATGAGGAGAGAGAGGGGGGTGTTTATTCCGCGAGCATATATAGTTCCTGTTTTCTCTTTACATAAACTTTTTATTTATACAAACTGTCGCTAGATAAAAATACATCATTTAAATTAATTATTTTAGTTACTATCTGTGTCTACAGATACTTTAAATATTAACATTAGTTTACTCTATTATTTTTTTAATTACAGTAGACTCGGAAAACAGGTCGAGTCCGGTATCAACAGGTAGGCGCTTGATAGCAAGCAAAGGGTTAAATACGAACATAATAATTATTTACAATATGCCTTTTCTTTATGGATAATTTGCCCTTATTTATTACTTCTTCCATTCACACTTAGTACCTACATGTTTATTATTATTATTATTGTGAGATTTAAATGGTTAATTGTACGCAACCTTAATTAATTAAATTTTTTTTATTCTGTAAATGTCACAATTTAAATCGTCACATACTCCGCCTCCTTACCAACACAGACTCCTAAAATTTTGGTTAGCTATGTACCGAGAGTATGCTTGGGGAGTTCCATATGAAATTACTTATTATTATTATTGTTAATTATTATTCTCTTTTATTATTATTGCACGGTTTATTTGTTTTAAATTCTCTTTAAATGATCTGAATTCTCATTTAAAGGTTCCTCCTCCGTGAAATTCCCTTTTTCCCACTTCTTACAGTACTAACTTATAATACTAATTTCCCTAATTTCAGCAACTCACAATATCGTGGCCCGACTGACATCAGCTTACTCTAACTCTACACGTTAGCTTTCAGCATTAAAAAAAAATGATCTCTTGGCTCTCTTGGCTCATCATTATCCTTTTCAGTCGGCGCCTTTGTGACTCGTTACTTAACATGTATAATCACTTCTGGATTATATATCATAAACTTATTTCTAATGTAATCTAAAGAGGATCCCATACTCCACTTTAGATCACTGTTTTGAGAGAAGCGGAATTTCACGAAGATACTTTTCATTTAACTCTTTAACAATTACTAGACAAAATATGCGGAAGGGGAGACACTTTACACAATGCATTGTAATCCACTCGCGGTGGCATTCATTGTTTAGGGAGAGCAACCTTTAATACAATTGAGAGGGTGGCTGCTTAATACAATACTGAACACGCTTCCTTTTCTTTACCTTGCCACAACTGGGGTGTTTACACTACGCAACGTAAATTTTATTATTATTATTCACTTTTCTCTTATTTACTGCGATACGATTTACTACTACTTATTTACACGTTACACAAATATGTTTAACTTAAGATTTATTTAGCACTTATTAATCACTTATTACTACTTTGGGGTTTTAAAAACAACTTACCTCGAATTATTTCCTACACACTTTAATACATTGTAAACATTTATTAACAGAGATTATTATTAAACATTTGGCATTAAATTCTATTTAAACGATCAGCTCTTGGTACTCATTTTCTTTTCTTCTGTGACCTTCACTTTATCTTGTTTCTTAAAATCTAACTTAATTTTATTTCTACTACTAATTTACGTAACCTCACAACATCATGGCCCGACTGATTATATCTTGTATACTCTAACTCTAGTAGTTAGTTTTCTGCTACTTTCTTTAACTCTTGTACAGAATTTTTCAGTGCGGCACCATTGTGACTGTGTTACGTTCCTTATATCTATTTCGCTTATTTATACTTAAGATAATCTAAAGTTGATCCCATACTCAACCCTAGATTATTTCTAATTCTAGTTGCTTACTTTACTGAGATAAGCGGAATGTCACGAAGGGGAATCTTTATTCACTTCTAAGCAATTAACTGTAACACACTAAACAAGAGGGGACAAACACTTTACTTTCAACGATCAGCTGCTACGCTGGAATGTGGGTCAAACTAGTTTTAAACAATGGCCTCGTTTATGAGTACAAAGGGCAGAAGTCAACTCGAGGGTGGATATTTCTCTATTGTTCCATTTGACAATAGCTGGCGGCTAGGGACTTATTTTCAAGCAGGACACAACTTATTTATTATTATTCACACATATTATTCATTTCTTTTTACTTATTTCACTAATACACTTTTATAATTCTAATTCTACTAACGCGTTATAATAAATTTACGATATTATTAAACTTTTTATTTTAAATGACTTATTATTTATTATTAGTACTTTGGTCTGATTTAAAGGACAGTTTCTTTTTATTTCGAACTAGTTTATTTACTTAGGGAAACATCATTCCATTAAATTAATTAGTACACTTGTTTTATTTAATACGATTTAATTTTCAACAAAGGGGAGATACATGTTTACTAGGCACAAGACGACACACAGGAAAGGACACGCTTCTTATAACAATAGAGCTATCACAGAGGGTGAAGTAATTGTTTCATTCCGCGATGGGGGAGGCTCACAATGACAAAAATACACACTAACAGGAACAGACAAGAATTCAACCGGTCTGGTATTGTTTACAAACAGACGTGTTGTTGAATGAACTTTTGACAAGCTCCTACATGTTTTGTTTACATGTGATTATAAGTTAATCTTACTTTACACATATTATATTTACTAATAAAATTATCTATACTATATTACTATAATATTAATTATTAATTTTATCTTATTTAAATTTCTGACACATATTAAAATACACGAGTAAATAAATCAACAGCTTATGAATAGGGACACAATTACTGTTTAGCAACACAAGTCACAAAAATTTTTTTTTTTTTATTAGTAGCAAAATTTAAACAAATTAGCAGAGTGGCGCAACTTATAACCTCTTCTTTAGAGTTATAACGGAGGGAACCCAAAATAATTGGTTCTGCCAATTAGTTCAGGCTGCCTTATTCGAGACGAGCTGAAATTTAAATCAGAACAACACACAGTAAGACATACAAGGAATCAGGGAAGGTGAAACTGTTGATTTATATACTCAGTAAATGTGTGTAACAAGAAGACTTGCTTTATTAAACATTTGAAATATAACATTTACTCCAAAGAACAGATCCCATGACGTTATTAATTAAATTAGTAAATTTAAGTGAAATTCTTTATTTAGAATATGGGATCACAACAAATTTATCTAGCTATACTCCCGGATCCGGGTAACCATTGGTATTTAGTCTCTAATCTTTTAATTATATTTAACTCAAAATTTTATCTTGCAAGACCTTTACCTTTTTGCTTCATATATATTCCATTAGAAGAATGGTATTAATAAAACTACGTTACGTTAATATCTAAATTGTTACAATTGAATGATATTGAATAGTTACAATTAAATTCTCAAATTTAAGTTTTTATATTCTTATAAAATCAATCGTCTCTGTAAGTCTCTTAAATAGAGTATTGTGTTACAAAAATATTATCATTATTCCTCGATAGACGTGCTATCGAGTCACCTCTATTTTTTGGATGTAGTAATCGCCTCCATGTTGTTCCGTCTTGGGAGTCCTAAAACGTCGTCCTCGTCTTGGTCTGGTCTCTGTTGTTCATGGCTTAATACGTCTGCAGGATAGGTAGAGTCTTCTACACAGATACTCGTTGATTCTCAGATGTCTCGAACTGCATCATCGGTAGGGTATACTAGAGTTCTCATTTAGATGGTCCATGACCACCGGTCAGATGTTGAAAAGATTCGTCCATCGGTGAAGATTGCAGTCATCGTTTTTTTTTTTATTAACACTCGTCGTTTGTAGTTACATCTTTCTTCTTGTTACAAAGTTTTGGAATTTTCTTTTTGTTAACGTTACATGTTACACTTTTTGTAACGGTTAGTAAAATACAAAATAATAATTAATTAATCCACACTAACAACAAATTGTATAACTTTTGAACAGAGCATTTTGCTCGTGCGTCTGCACAGCAGGGCGTCGTCATCGCAAGAGAGCGATTTTTCGTCCGCTACCCTCGTACATGAGGAGAGAGAGGGGGGTGTTTATTCCGCGAGCATATATAGTTCCTGTTTTCTCTTTACATAAACTTTTTATTTATACAAACTGTCGCTAGATAAAAATACATCATTTAAATTAATTATTTTAGTTACTATCTGTGTCTACAGATACTTTAAATATTAACATTAGTTTACTCTATTATTTTTTTAATTACAGTAGACTCGGAAAACAGGTCGAGTCCGGTATCAACAGGTAGGCGCTTGATAGCAAGCAAAGGGTTAAATACGAACATAATAATTATTTACAATATGCCTTTTCTTTATGGATACTTTGCCCTTATTTATTACTTCTTCCATTCACACTTAGTACCTACATGTTTTTATTATTATTATTGTGAGATTTAAATGGTTAATTGTACGCAACCTTAATTAATTAAATTTTTTTTTTATTCTGTAAATGTCACAATTTAAATCGTCACATACTCCGCCTCCTTACCAACACAGACTCCTAAAATTTTGGTTGGCTATGTACCGAGAGTATGCTTGGGGAGTTCCATATGAAATTACTTATTATTATTATTGTTAATTATTATTCTCTTTTATTATTATTGCACGGTTTATTTGTTTTAAATTCTCTTTAAATGATCTGAATTCTCATTTAAAGGTTCCTCCTCCGTGAAATTCCCTTTTTCCCACTTCTTACAGTACTAACTTATAATACTAATTTCCCTAATTTCAGCAACTCACAATATCGTGGCCCGACTGACATCAGCTTACTCTAACTCTACACGTTAGCTATCAGCATTAAAAAAAAAATGATCTCTTGGCTCTCTTGGCTCATCATTATCCTTTTCAGTCGGCGCCTTTGTGACTCGTTACTTAACATGTATAATCACTTCTGGATTATATATCATAAACTTATTTCTAATGTAATCTAAAGAGGATCCCATACTCCACTTCAGATCACTGTTTTGAGAGAAGCGGAATTTCACGAAGATACTTTTCATTTAACTCTTTAACAATTACTAGACAAAATATGCGGAAGGGGAGACACTTTACACAATGCATTGTAATCCACTCGCGGTGGCATTCATTGTTTAGGGAGAGCAACCTTTAATACAATTGAGAGGGTGGCTGCTTAATACAATACTGAACACGCTTCCTTTTCTTTACCTTGCCACAACTGGGGTGTTTACACTACGCAACGTAACTTTTATTATTATTATTCACTTTTCTCTTATTTACTGCGATACGATTTACTACTACTTATTTACACGTTACACAAATTTGTTTAACTTAAGATTTATTTAGCACTTATTAATCACTTATTATTACTTTGGGGGTTTAAAAACAACTTACCTCGAATTATTTCCTACACACTTTAATACATTGTAAACATTTATTAACAGAGATTATTATTAAACATTTGGCATTAAATTCTATTTAAACGATCAGCTCTTGGTACTCATTTTCTTTTCTTCTGTGACCTTCACTTTATCTTGTTTCTTAAAATCTAACTTAATTTTATTTCTACTACTAATTTACGTAACCTCACAACATCATGGCCCGACTGATTATATCTTGTATACTCTAACTCTAGTAGTTAGTTTTCTGCTACTTTCTTTAACTCTTGTACAGAATTTTTCAGTGCGGCACCATTGTGACTGTGTTACGTTCCTTATATCTATTTTGCTTACTTATACTTAAGATAATCTAAAGTTGATCCCATACTCAACCCTAGATTATTTCTAATTCTAGTTGCTTACTTTACTGAGATAAGCGGAATGTCACGAAGGGGAATCTTTATTCACTTCTAAGCAATTAACTGTAACACACTAAACAAGAGGGGACAAACACTTTACTTTCAACGATCAGCTGCTACGCTGGAATGTGGGTCAAACTAGTTTTAAACAATGGCCTCGTTTATGAGTACAAAGGGCAGAAGTCAACTCGAGGGTGGATATTTCTCTATTGTTCCATTTAACAATAGCTGGCGGCTAGGGACTTATTTTCAAGCAGGACACAACTTATTTATTATTATTCACACATATTATTCATTTCTTTTTACTTATTTCACTAATACACTTTTATAATTCTAATTCTACTAACGCGTTATAATAAATTTACGATATTATTAAACTTTTTATTTTAAATGGCTTATTATTTATTATTAGTACTTTGGTCTGATTTAAAGGACAGTTTCTTTTTATTTCGAACTAGTTTATTTACTTAGGGAAACATCATTCCATTAAATTAATTAGTACACTTGTTTTATTTAATACGATTTAATTTTCAACAAAGGGGAGATACATGTTTACTAGGCACAAGACGACACACAGGAAAGGACGCGCTTCTTATAACAATAGAGCTATCACAGAGGGTGAAGTAATTGTTTCATTCCGCGATGGGGGAGGCTCACAATGACAAAAATACACACTAACAGGAACAGACAAGAATTCAACCGGTCTGGTATTGTTTACAAACAGACGTGTTGTTGAATGAACTTTTGACAAGCTCCTACATGTTTTGTTTACATGTGATTATATGTTAATCTTACTTTACACATATTATATTTACTAATAAAATTATCTATACTATATTACTATAATATAAATTATTAATTTTATCTTATTTAATTTTCTGACACATATTAAAATACACGAGTAAATAAATCAACAGCTTATGAATAGGGACACAATTACTGTTTAGCAACACAAGTCACAAAAATTTTTTTTTTTTTATTAGTAGCAAAATTTAAACAAATTAGCAGAGTGGCGCATCTTATAACCTCTTCTTTAGAGTTATAACGGAGGGAACACAAAATAATTGGTTTTGCCAATTATTTCAGGCTGCCTTATTCGAGACGAGCTGAAATTTAAATCAGAACAACACACAGTAAGACATACAAGGAATCAGGGAAGGTGAAACTGTTGATTTATATACTCAGTAAATGTGTGTAATAAGAAGACTTGCTTTATTAAACATTTGAAATATAACATTTACTCCAAAGAACAGATCCCATGACGTTATTAATTAAATTAGTAAATTTAAGTGAAATTCTTTATTTAGAATATGGGATCACAACAAATTTATCTAGCTATACCCCCGGATCCGGGTAACCATTGGTATTTAGTCTCTAATCTTTTAATTATATTTAATTCAAAATTTTATCTTGCAAGACCTTTACCTTTTTGCTTCATATATATTCCATTAGAAGAATGGTATTAATAACACTACGTTACGTTAATATCTAAATTGTTACAATTGAACGATATTGAATAGTTACAATTAAATTCTCAAATTTAAGTTTTTATATTCTTATAAAATCAATCGTCTCTGTAAGTCTCTTAAATAGAGTATTGTGTTACAAAAATATTATCATTATTCCTCGATAGACGTGCTATCGAGTCACCTCTATTTTTTGGATGTAGTAATCGCCTCCATGTTGTTCCGTCTTGGGAGTCCTAAAACGTCGTCCTCGTCTTGGTCTGGTCTCTGTTGTTCATGGCTTAATACGTCTGCAGGATAGGTAGAGTCTTCTACACAGATACTCGTTGATTCTCAGATGTCTCGAACTGCATCATCGGTAGGGTATACTAGAGTTCTCATTTAGATGGTCCATGACCACAGGTCAGATGTTGAAAAGATTCGTCCATCGGTGAAGATTGAAGTCATCGTTTTTTTTTTTTATTAACACTCGTCGTTTGTAGTTACATCTTTCTTCTTGTTACAAAGTTTTTGGAATTTTCTTTTTGTTAACGTTACATGTTACACTTTTTGTAACGGTTAGTAAAATACAAAATAATAATTAATTAATCCACACTAACAACAAATTGTATAACTTTTGAACAGAGCATTTTGCTCGTGCGTCTGCACAGCAGGGCGTCGTCATCGCAAGAGAGCGATTTTTCGTCCGCTACCCTCGTACATGACGAGAGAGAGTGGGGTGTTTATTCCGCGAGCATATATAGTTCCTGTTTTCTCTTTAAATAAACTTTTTATTTATACAAACTATCGCTAGATAAAAATACATCATTTAAATTAATTATTTTAGTTACTATCTGTGTCTACAGATACTTTAAATATTAACATTAGTTTACTCTATTATTTTTTTAATTACAGTAGACTCGGAAAACAGGTCGAGTCCGGTATCAACAGGTAGGCGCTTGATAGCAAGCAAAGGGTTAAATACGAACATAATAGTTATTTACAATATGCCTTTTCTTTATGGATAATTTGCCCTTATTTATTACTTCTTCCATTCACACTTAGTACCTACATGTTTATTATTATTATTATTGTGAGATTTAAATGGTTAATTGTACGCAACCTTAATTAATTAAATTTTTTTTATTCTGTAAATGTCACAATTTAAATCGTCACATACTCCGCCTCCTTACCAACACAGACTCCTAAAATTTTGGTTAGCTATGTACCGAGAGTATGCTTGGGGAGTTCCATATGAAATTACTTATTATTATTATTGTTAATTATTATTCTCTTTTATTATTATTGCACGGTTTATTTGTTTTAAATTCTCTTTAAATGATCTGAATTCTCATTTAAAGGTTCCTCCTCCGTGAAATTCCCTTTTTCCCACTTCTTACAGTACTAACTTATAATACTAATTTCCCTAATTTCAGCAACTCACAATATCGTGGCCCGACTGACATCAGCTTACTCTAACTCTACACGTTAGCTTTCAGCATTAAAAAAAAATGATCTCTTGGCTCTCTTGGCTCATCATTATCCTTTTCAGTCGGCGCCTTTGTGACTCGTTACTTAACATGTATAATCACTTCTGGATTATATATCATAAACTTATTTCTAATGTAATCTAAAGAGGATCCCATACTCCACTTTAGATCACTGTTTTGAGAGAAGCGGAATTTCACGAAGATACTTTTCATTTAACTCTTTAACAATTACTAGACAAAATATGCGGAAGGGGAGACACTTTACACAATGCATTGTAATCCACTCGCGGTGGCATTCATTGTTTAGGGAGAGCAACCTTTAATACAATTGAGAGGGTGGCTGCTTAATACAATACTGAACACGCTTCCTTTTCTTTACCTTGCCACAACTGGGGTGTTTACACTACGCAACGTAACTTTTATTATTATTATTCACTTTTCTCTTATTTACTGCGATACGATTTACTACTACTTATTTACACGTTACACAAATATGTTTAACTTAAGATTTATTTAGCACTTATTAATCACTTATTATTACTTTGGGGTTTTAAAAACAACTTACCTCGAATTATTTCCTACACACTTTAATACATTGTAAACATTTATTAACAGAGATTATTATTAAACCTTTGGCATTAAATTCTATTTAAACGATCAGCTCTTGGTACTCATTTTCTTTTCTTCTGTGACCTTCACTTTATCTTGTTTCTTAAAATCTAACTTAATTTTATTTCTACTACTAATTTACGTAACCTCACAACATCATGGCCCGACTGATTATATCTTGTATACTCTAACTCTAGTAGTTAGTTTTCTGCTACTTTCTTTAACTCTTGTACAGAATTTTTCAGTGCGGCACCATTGTGACTGTGTTACGTTCCTTATATCTATTTCGCTTATTTATACTTAAGATAATCTAAAGTTGATCCCATACTCAACCCTAGATTATTTCTAATTCTAGTTGCTTACTTTACTGAGATAAGCGGAATGTCACGAAGGGGAATCTTTATTCACTTCTAAGCAATTAACTGTAACACACTAAACAAGAGGGGACAAACACTTTACTTTCAACGATCAGCTGCTACGCTGGAATGTGGGTCAAACTAGTTTTAAACAATGGCCTCGTTTATGAGTACAAAGGGCAGAAGTCAACTCGAGGGTGGATATTTCTCTATTGTTCCATTTAACAATAGCTGGCGGCTAGGGACTTATTTTCAAGCAGGACACAACTTATTTATTATTATTCACACATATTATTCATTTCTTTTTACTTATTTCACTAATACACTTTTATAATTCTAATTCTACTAACGCGTTATAATAAATTTACGATATTATTAAACTTTTTATTTTAAATGACTTATTATTTATTATTAGTACTTTGGTCTGATTTAAAGGACAGTTTCTTTTTATTTCGAACTAGTTTATTTACTTAGGGAAACATCATTCCATTAAATTAATTAGTACACTTGTTTTGTTTAATACGATTTAATTTTCAACAAAGGGGAGATACATGTTTACTAGGCACAAGACGACACACAGGAAAGGACACGCTTCTTATAACAATAGAGCTATCACAGAGGGTGAAGTAATTGTTTCATTCCGCGATGGGGGAGGCTCACAATGACAAAAATACACACTAACAGGAACAGACAAGAATTCAACCGGTCTGGTATTGTTTACAAACAGACGTGTTGTTGAATGAACTTTTGACAAGCTCCTACATGTTTTGTTTACATGTGATTATAAGTTAATCTTACTTTACACATATTATATTTACTAATAAAATTATCTATACTATATTACTATAATATTAATTATTAATTTTACCTTATTTAATTTTCTGACACATATTAAAATACACGAGTAAATAAATCAACAGCTTATGAATAGGGACACAATTACTGTTTAGCAACACAAGTCACAAAAATTTTTTTTTTGTTATTAGTAGCAAAATTTAAACAAATTAGCAGAGTGGCGCAACTTATAACCTCTTCTTTAGAGTTATAACGGAGGGAACCCAAAATAATTGGTTCTGCCAATTAGTTCAGGCTGCCTTATTCGAGACGAGCTGAAATTTAAATCAGAACAACACACAGTAAGACATACAAGGAATCAGGGAAGGTGAAACTGTTCATTTATATACTCAGTAAATGTGTGTAACAAGAAGACTTGCTTTATTAAACATTTGAAATATAACATTTACTCCAAAGAACAGATCCCATGACGTTATTAATTAAATTAGTAAATTTAAGTGAAATTCTTTATTTAGAATATGGGATCACAACAAATTTATCTAGCTATACCCCCGGATCCGGGTAACCATTGGTATTTAGTCTCTAATCTTTTAATTATATTTAACTCAAAATTTTATCTTGCAAGACCTTTACCTTTTTGCTTCATATATATTCCATTAGAAGAATGGTATTAATAACACTACGTTACGTTAATATCTAAATTGTTACAATTGAATGATATTGAATAGTTACAATTAAATTCTCAAATTTAAGTTTTTATATTCTTATAAAATCAATCGTCTCTGTAAGTCTCTTAAATAGAGTATTGTGTTACAAAAATATTATCATTATTCCTCGATAGACGTGCTATCGAGTCACCTCTATTTTTTGGATGTAGTAATCGCCTCCATGTTGTTCCGTCTTGGGAGTCCTAAAACGTCGTCCTCGTCTTGGTCTGGTCTCTGTTGTTCATGGCTTAATACGTCTGCAGGATAGGTAGAGTCTTCTACACAGATACTCGTTGATTCTCAGATGTCTCGAACTGCATCATCGGTAGGGTATACTAGAGTTCTCATTTAGATGGTCCATGACCACCGGTCAGATGTTGAAAAGATTCGTCCATCGGTGAAGATTGCAGTCATCGTTTTTTTTTTTATTAACACTCGTCGTTTGTAGTTACATCTTTCTTCTTGTTACAAAGTTTTTGGAATTTTCTTTTTGTTAACGTTACATGTTACACTTTTTGTAACGGTTAGTAAAATACAAAATAATAATTAATTAATCCACACTAACAACAAATTGTATAACTTTTGAACAGAGCATTTTGCTCGTGCGTCTGCACAGCAGGGCGTCGTCATCGCAAGAGAGCGATTTTTCGTCCGCTACCCTCGTACATGACGAGAGAGAGTGGGGTGTTTATTTAGCGAGCATATATAGTTCCTGTTTTCTCTTTAAATAAACTTTTTATTTATACAAACTGTCGCTAGATAAAAATACATCATTTAAATTAATTATTTTAGTTACTATCTGTGTCTACAGATACTTTAAATATTAACATTAGTTTACTCTATTATTTTTTTAATTACAGTAGACTCGGAAAACAGGTCGAGTCCGGTATCAACAGGTAGGCGCTTGATAGCAAGTAAAGGGTTAAATACGAACATAATAATTATTTACAATATGCCTTTTCTTTATGGATACTTTGCCCTTATTTATTACTTCTTCCATTCACACTTAGTACCTACATGTTTTTATTATTATTATTGTGAGATTTAAATGGTTAATTGTACGCAACCTTAATTAATTAAATTTTTTTTTATTCTGTAAATGTCACAATTTAAATCGTCACATACTCCGCCTCCTTACCAACACAGACTCCTAAAATTTTGGTTAGCTATGTACCGAGAGTATGCTTGGGGAGTTCCATATGAAATTACTTATTATTATTATTGTTAATTATTATTCTCTTTTATTATTATTGCACGGTTTATTTGTTTTAAATTCTCTTTAAATGATCTGAATTCTCATTTAAATGTTCCTCCTCCGTGAAATTCCCTTTTTCCCACTTCTTACAGTACTAACTTATAATACTAATTTCCCTAATTTCAGCAACTCACAATATCGTGGCCCGACTGACATCAGCTTACTCTAACTCTACACGTTAGCTTTCAGCATTAAAAAAAAAATGATCTCTTGGCTCTCTTGGCTCATCATTATCCTTTTCAGTCGGCGCCTTTGTGACTCGTTACTTAACATGTATAATCACTTCTGGATTATATATCATAAAATTATTTCTAATGTAATCTAAAGAGGATCCCATACTCCACTGTAGATCACTGTTTTGAGGGAAGCGGAATTTCACGAAGATACTTTTCATTTAACTCTTTAACAATTACTAGACAAAATATGCGGAAGGGGAGACACTTTACACAATGCATTGTAATCCACTCGCGGTGGCATTCATTGTTTAGGGAGAGCAACCTTTAATACAATTGAGAGGGTGGCTGCTTAATACAATACTGAACACGCTTCCTTTTCTTTACCTTGCCACAACTGGGGTGTTTACACTACGCAACGTAACTTTTATTATTATTATTCACTTTTCTCTTATTTACTGCGATACGATTTACTACTACTTATTTACACGTTACACAAATTTGTTTAACTTAAGATTTATTTAGCACTTATTAATCACTTATTATTACTTTGGGGTTTTAAAAACAACTTACCTCGAATTATTTCCTACACACTTTAATACATTGTAAACATTTATTAACAGAGATTATTATTAAACCTTTTGCATTAAATTCTATTTAAACGATCAGCTCTTGGTACTCATTTTCTTTTCTTCTGTGACCATCACTTTATCTTGTTTCTTAAAATCTAACTTAATTTTATTTCTACTACTAATTTACGTAACCTCACAACATCATGGCCCGACTGATTATATCTTGTATACTCTAACTCTAGTAGTTAGTTTTCTGCTACTTTCTTTAACTCTTGTACAGAATTTTTCAGTGCGGCACCATTGTGACTGTGTTACGTTCCTTATATCTATTTTGCTTATTTATACTTAAGATAATCTAAAGTTGATCCCATACTCAACCCTAGATTATTTCTAATTCTAGTTGCTTACTTTACTGAGATAAGCGGAATGTCACGAAGGGGAATCTTTATTCACTTCTAAGCAATTAACTGTAACACACTAAACAAGAGGGGACAAACACTTTACTTTCAACGATCAGCTGCTACGCTGGAATGTGGGTCAAACTAGTTTTAAACAATGGCCTCGTTTATGAGTACAAAGGGCAGAAGTCAACTCGAGGGTGGATATTTCTCTATTGTTCCATTTAACAATAGCTGGCGGCTAGGGACTTATTTTCAAGCAGGACACAACTTATTTATTATTATTCACACATATTATTCATTTCTTTTTACTTATTTCACTAATACACTTTTATAATTCTAATTCTACTAACGCGTTATAATAAATTTACGATATTATTAAACTTTTTATTTTAAATGACTTATTATTTATTATTAGTACTTTGGTCTGATTTAAAGGACAGTTTCTTTTTATTTCGAACTAGTTTATTTACTTAGGGAAACATCATTCCATTAAATTAATTAGTACACTTGTTTTATTTAATACGATTTAATTTTCAACAAAGGGGAGATACATGTTTACTAGGCACAAGACGACACACAGGAAAGGACGCGCTTCTTATAACAATAGAGCTATCACAGAGGGTGAAGTAATTGTTTCATTCCGCGATGGGGGAGGCTCACAATGACAAAAATACACACTAACAGGAACAGACAAGAATTCAACCGGTCTGGTATTGTTTACAAACAGACGTGTTGTTGAATGAACTTTTGACAAGCTCCTACATGTTTTGTTTACATGTGATTATATGTTAATCTTACTTTACACATATTATATTTACTAATTGAATTATCTATACTATATTACTATAATATTAATTATTAATTTTATCTTATTTAAATTTCTGACACATATTAAAATACACGAGTAAATAAATCAACAGCTTATGAATAGGGACACAATTACTGTTTAGCAACACAAGTCACAAAAATTTTTTTTTTGTTATTAGTAGCAAAATTTAAACAAATTAGCAGAGTGGCGCATCTTATAACCTCTTCTTTAGAGTTATAACGGAGGGAACACAAAATAATTGGTTCTGCCAATTATTTCAGGCTGCCTTATTCGAGACGAGCTGAAATTTAAATCAGAACAACACACAGTAAGACATACAAGGAATCAGGGAAGGTGAAACTGTTGATTTATATACTCAGTAAATGTGTGTAATAAGAAGACTTGCTTTATTAAACATTTGAAATATAACATTTACTCCAAAGAACAGATCCCATGACGTTATTAATTAAATTAGTAAATTTAAGTGAAATTCTTTATTTAGAATATGGGATCACAACAAATTTATCTAGCTATACCCCCGGATCCGGGTAACCATTGGTATTTAGTCTCTAATCTTTTAATTATATTTAATTCAAAATTTTATCTTGCAAGACCTTTACCTTTTTGCTTCATATATATTCCATTAGAAGAATGGTATTAATAACACTACGTTACGTTAATATCTAAATTGTTACAATTGAATGATATTGAATAGTTACAATTAAATTCTCAAATTTAAGTTTTTATATTCTTATAAAATCAATCGTCTCTGTAAGTCTCTTAAATAGAGTATTGTGTTACAAAAATATTATCATTATTCCTCGATAGACGTGCTATCGAGTCACCTCTATTTTTTGGATGTAGTAATCGCCTCCATGTTGTTCCGTCTTGGGAGTCCTAAAACGTCGTCCTCGTCTTGGTCTGGTCTCTGTTGTTCATGGCTTAATACGTCTGCAGGATAGGTAGAGTCTTCTACACAGATACTCGTTGATTCTCAGATGTCTCGAACTGCATCATCGGTAGGGTATACTAGAGTTCTCATTTAGATGGTTCATGACCACAGGTCAGATGTTGAAAAGATTCGTCCATCGGTGAAGATTGCAGTCATCGTTTTTTTTTTTATTAACACTCGTCGTTTGTAGTTACATCTTTCTTCTTGTTACAAAGTTTTTGGAATTTTCTTTTTGTTAACGTTACATGTTACACTTTTTGTAACGGTTAGTAAAATACAAAATAATAATTAATTAATCCACACTAACAACAAATTGTATAACTTTTGAACAGAGCATTTTGCTCGTGCGTCTGCACAGCAGGGCGTCGTCATCGCAAGAGAGCGATTTTTCGTCCGCTACCCTCGTACATGACGAGAGAGAGTGGGGTGTTTATTCCGCGAGCATACATAGTTCCTGTTTTCTCTTTAAATAAACTTTTTATTTATACAAACTATCGCTAGATAAAAATACATCATTTAAATTAATTATTTTAGTTACTATCTGTGTCTACAGATACTTTAAATATTAACATTAGTTTACTCTATTATTTTTTTAATTACAGTACACTCGGAAAACAGGTCGAGTCCGGTATCAACAGGTAGGCGCTTGATAGCAAGCAAAGGGTTAAATACGAACATAATAATTATTTACAATATGCCTTTTCTTTATGGATACTTTGCCCTTATTTATTACTTCTTCCATTCACACTTAGTACCTACATGTTTTTATTATTATTATTGTGAGATTTAAATGGTTAATTGTACGCAACCTTAATTAATTAAATTTTTTTTTATTCTGTAAATGTCACAATTTAAATCGTCACATACTCCGCCTCCTTACCAACACAGACTCCTAAAATTTTGGTTAGCTATGTACCGAGAGTATGCTTGGGGAGTTCCATATGAAATTACTTATTATTATTATTGTTAATTATTATTCTCTTTTATTATTATTGCACGGTTTATTTGTTTTAAATTCTCTTTAAATGATCTGAATTCTCATTTAAAGGTTCCTCCTCCGTGAAATTCCCTTTTTCCCACTTCTTACAGTACTAACTTATAATACTAATTTCCCTAATTTCAGCAACTCACAATATCCTGGCCCGACTGACATCAGCTTACTCTAACTCTACACGTTAGCTTTCAGCATTAAAAAAAAAATGATCTCTTGGCTCTCTTGGCTCATCATTATCCTTTTCAGTCGGCGCCTTTGTGACTCGTTACTTAACATGTATAATCACTTCTGGATTATATATCATAAACTTATTTCTAATGTAATCTAAAGAGGATCCCATACTCCACTTTAGATCACTGTTTTGAGAGAAGCGGAATTTCACGAAGATACTTTTCATTTAACTCTTTAACAATTACTAGACAAAATATGCGGAAGGGGAGACACTTTACACAATGCATTGTAATCCACTCGCGGTGGCATTCATTGTTTAGGGAGAGCAACCTTTAATACAATTGAGAGGGTGGCTGCTTAATACAATACTGAACACGCTTCCTTTTCTTTACCTTGCCACAACTGGGGTGTTTACACTACGCAACGTAACTTTTATTATTATTATTCACTTTTCTCTTATTTACTGCGATACGATTTACTACTACTTATTTACACGTTACACAAATTTGTTTAACTTAAGATTTATTTAGCACTTATTAATCACTTATTATTACTTTGGGGTTTTAAAAACAACTTACCTCGAATTATTTCCTACACACTTTAATACATTGTAAACATTTATTAACAGAGATTATTATTAAACCTTTGGCATTAAATTCTATTTAAACGATCAGCTCTTGGTACTCATTTTCTTTTCTTCTGTGACCTTCACTTTATCTTGTTTCTTAAAATCTAACTTAATTTTATTTCTACTACTAATTTACGTAACCTCACAACATCATGGCCCGACTGATTATATCTTGTATACTCTAACTCTAGTAGTTAGTTTTCTGCTACTTTCTTTAACTCTTGTACAGAATTTTTCAGTGCGGCGCCATTGTGACTGTGTTACGTTCCTTATATCTATTTCGCTTATTTATACTTAAGATAATCTAAAGTTGATCCCATACTCAACCCTAGATTATTTCTAATTCTAGTTGCTTACTTTACTGAGATAAGCGGAATGTCACGAAGGGGAATCTTTATTCACTTCTAAGCAATTAACTGTAACACACTAAACAAGAGGGGACAAACACTTTACTTTCAACGATCAGCTGCTACGCTGGAATGTGGGTCAAACTAGTTTTAAACAATGGCCTCGTTTATGAGTACAAAGGGCAGAAGTCAACTCGAGGGTGGATATTTCTCTATTGTTCCATTTAACAATAGCTGGCGGCTAGGGACTTATTTTCAAGCAGGACACAACTTATTTATTATTATTCACACATATTATTCATTTCTTTTTACTTATTTCACTAATACACTTTTATAATTCTAATTCTACTAACGCGTTATAATAAATTTACGATATTATTAAACTTTTTATTTTAAATGACTTATTATTTATTATTAGTACTTTGGTCTGATTTAAAGGACAGTTTCTTTTTATTTCGAACTAGTTTATTTACTTAGGGAAACATCATTCCATTAAATTAATTAGTACACTTGTTTTATTTAATACGATTTAATTTTCAACAAAGGGGAGATACATGTTTACTAGGCACAAGAAGACACACAGGAAAGGACGCGCTTCTTATAACAATAGAGCTATCACAGAGGGTGAAGTAATTGTTTCATTCCGCGATGGGGGAGGCTCACAATGACAAAAATACACACTAACAGGAACAGACAAGAATTCAACCGGTCTGGTATTGTTTACAAACAGACGTGTTGTTGAATGAACTTTTGACAAGCTCCTACATGTTTTGTTTACATGTGATTATATGTTAATCTTACTTTACACATATTATATTTACTAATAAAATTATCTATACTATATTACTATAATATTAATTATTAATTTTATCGTATTTAAATTTCTGACACATATTAAAATACACGAGTAAATAAATCAACAGCTTATGAATAGGGACACAATTACTGTTTAGCAACACAAGTCACAAAAATTTTTTTTTTGTTATTAGTAGCAAAATTTAAACAAATTAGCAGAGTGGCGCATCTTATAACCTCTTCTTTAGAGTTATAACGGAGGGAACCCAAAATAATTGGTTCTGCCAATTATTTCAGGCTGCCTTATTCGAGACGAGCTGAAATTTAAATCAGAACAACACACAGTAAGACATACAAGGAATCAGGGAAGGTGAAACTGTTGATTTATATACTCAGTAAATGTGTGTAATAAGAAGACTTGCTTTATTAAACATTTGAAATATAACATTTACTCCAAAGAACAGATCCCATGACGTTATTAATTAAATTAGTAAATTTAAGTGAAATTCTTTATTTAGAATATGGGATCACAACAAATTTATCTAGCTATACCCCCGGATCCGGGTAACCATTGGTATTTAGTCTCTAATCTTTTAATTATATTTAATTCAAAATTTTATCTTGCAAGACCTTTACCTTTTTGCTTCATATATATTCCATTAGAAGAATGGTATTAATAACACTACGTTACGTTAATATCTAAATTGTTACAATTGAATGATATTGAATAGTTACAATTAAATTCTCAAATTTAAGTTTTTATATTCTTATAAAATCAATCGTCTCTGTAAGTCTCTTAAATAGAGTATTGTGTTACAAAAATATTATCATTATTCCTCGATAGACGTGCTATCGAGTCACCTCTATTTTTTGGATGTAGTAATCGCCTCCATGTTGTTCCGTCTTGGGAGTCCTAAAACGTCGTCCTCGTCTTGGTCTGGTCTCTGTTGTTCATGGCTTAATACGTCTGCAGGATAGGTAGAGTCTTCTACACAGATACTCGTTGATTCTCAGATGTCTCAAACTGCATCATCGGTAGGGTATACTAGAGTTCTCATTTAGATGGTTCATGACCACAGGTCAGATGTTGAAAAGATTCGTCCATCAGTGAAGATTGCAGTCATCGTTTTTTTTTTATTAACACTCGTCGTTTGTAGTTACATCTTTCTTCTTGTTACAAAGTTTTTGGAATTTTCTTTTTGTTAACGTTACATGTTACACTTTTTGTAACGGTTAGTAAAATACAAAATAATAATTAATTAATCCACACTAACAACAAATTGTATAACTTTTGAACAGAGCATTTTGCTCGTGCGTCTGCACAGCAGGGCGTCGTCATCGCAAGAGAGCGATTTTTCGTCCGCTACCCTTGTACATGACGAGAGAGAGTGGGGTGTTTATTCCGCGAGCATATATAGTTCCTGTTTTCTCTTTAAATAAACTTTTTATTTATACAAACTATCGCTAGATAAAAATACATCATTTAAATTAATTATTTTAGTTACTATCTGTGTCTACAGATACTTTAAATATTAACATTAGTTTACTCTATTATTTTTTTAATTACAGTAGACTCGGAAAACAGGTCGAGTCCGGTATCAACAGGTAGGCGCTTGGTAGCAAGCAAAGGGTTAAATACGAACATAATAATTATTTACAATATGCCTTTTCTTTATGGATACTTTGCCCTTATTTATTACTTCTTCCATTCACACTTAGTACCTACATGTTTTTATTATTATTATTGTGAGATTTAAATGGTTAATTGTACGCAACCTTAATTAATTAAATTTTTTTTATTCTGTAAATGTCACAATTTAAATCGTCACATACTCCGCCTCCTTACCAACACAGACTCCTAAAATTTTGGTTAGCTATGTACCGAGAGTATGCTTGGGGAGTTCCATATGAAATTACTTATTATTATTATTGTTAATTATTATTCTCTTTTATTATTATTGCACGGTTTATTTGTTTTAAATTCTCTTTAAATGATCTGAATTCTCATTTAAAGGTTCCTCCTCCGTGAAATTCCCTTTTTCCCACTTCTTACAGTACTAACTTATAATACTAATTTCCCTAATTTCAGCAACTCACAATATCCTGGCCCGACTGACATCAGCTTACTCTAACTCTACACGTTAGCTTTCAGCATTAAAAAAAAAATGATCTCTTGGCTCTCTTGGCTCATCATTATCCTTTTCAGTCGGCGCCTTTGTGACTCGTTACTTAACATGTATAATCACTTCTGGATTATATATCATAAACTTATTTCTAATGTAATCTAAAGAGGATCCCATACTCCACTTTAGATCACTGTTTTGAGAGAAGCGGAATTTCACGAAGATACTTTTCATTTAACTCTTTAACAATTACTAGACAAAATATGCGGAAGGGGAGACACTTTACACAATGCATTGTAATCCACTCGCGGTGGCATTCATTGTTTAGGGAGAGCAACCTTTAATACAATTGAGAGGGTGGCTGCTTAATACAATACTGAACACGCTTCCTTTTCTTTACCTTGCCACAACTGGGGTGTTTACACTACGCAACGTAACTTTTATTATTATTATTCACTTTTCTCTTATTTACTGCGATACGATTTACTACTACTTATTTACACGTTACACAAATTTGTTTAACTTAAGATTTATTTAGCACTTATTTATCACTTATTATTACTTTGGGGTTTTAAAAACAACTTACCTCGAATTATTTCCTACACATTTTAATACATTGTAAACATTTATTAACAGAGATTATTATTAAACCTTTTGCATTAAATTCTATTTAAACGATCAGCTCTTGGTACTCATTTTCTTTTCTTCTGTGACCTTCCCTTTATCTTGTTTCTTAAAATCTAACTTAATTTTATTTCTACTACTAATTTACGTAACCTCACAACATCATGGCCCGACTGATTATATCTTGTATACTCTAACTCTAGTAGTTAGTTTTCTGCTACTTTCTTTAACTCTTGTACAGAATTTTTCAGTGCGGCGCCATTGTGACTGTGTTACGTTCCTTATATCTATTTCGCTTATTTATACTTAAGATAATCTAAAGTTGATCCCATACTCAACCCTAGATTATTTCTAATTCTAGTTGCTTACTTTACTGAGATAAGCGGAATGTCACGAAGGGGAATCTTTATTCACTTCTAACCAATTAACTGTAACACACTAAACAAGAGGGGACAAACACTTTACTTTCAACGATCAGCTGCTACGCTGGAATGTGGGTCAAACTAGTTTTAAACAATGGCCTCGTTTATGAGTACAAAGGGCAGAAGTCAACTCGAGGGTGGATATTTCTCTATTGTTCCATTTAACAATAGCTGGCGGCTAGGGACTTATTATCAAGCAGGATACAACTTATTTATTATTATTCACACATATTATTCATTTCTTTTTACTTATTTCACTAATACACTTTTATAATTCTAATTCTACTAACGCGTTATAATAAATTTACGATATTATTAAACTTTTTATTTTAAATGACTTATTATTTATTATTAGTACTTTGGTCTGATTTAAAGGACAGTTTCTTTTTATTTCGAACTAGTTTATTTACTTAGGGAAACATCATTCCATTAAATTAATTAGTACACTTGTTTTATTTAATACGATTTAATTTTCAACAAAGGGGAGATACATGTTTACTAGGCACAAGACGACACACAGGAAAGGACGCGCTTCTTATAACAATAGAGCTATCACAGAGGGTGAAGTAATTGTTTCATTCCGCGATGGGGGAGGCTCACAATGACAAAAATACACACTAACAGGAACAGACAAGAATTCAACCGGTCTGGTATTGTTTACAAACAGACGTGTTGTTGAATGAACTTTTGACAAGCTACTACATGTTTTGTTTACATGTGATTATATGTTAATCTTACTTTACACATATTATATTTACTAATAAAATTATCTATACTATATTACTATAATATTAATTATTAATTTTATCTTATTTAAATTTCTGACACATATTAAAATACACGAGTAAATAAATCAACAGCTTATGAATAGGGACACAATTACTGTTTAGCAACACAAGTCACAAAAATTTTTTTTTTGTTATTAGTAGCAAAATTTAAACAAATTAGCAGAGTGGCGCATCTTATAACCTCTTCTTTAGAGTTATAACGGAGGGAACCCAAAATAATTGGTTCTGCCAATTATTTCAGGCTGCCTTATTCGAGACGAGCTGAAATTTAAATCAGAACAACACACAGTAAGACATACAAGGAATCAGGGAAGGTGAAACTGTTGATTTATATACTCAGTAAATATGTGTAATAAGAAGACTTGCTTTATTAAACATTTGAAATATAACATTTACTCCAAAGAACAGATCCCATGACGTTATTAATTAAATTAGTAAATTTAAGTGAAATTCTTTATTTAGAATATGGGATTACAACAAATTTATCTAGCTATACCCCCGGATCCGGGTAACCATTGGTATTTAGTCTCTAATCTTTTAATTATATTTAATTCAAAATTTTATCTTGCAAGACCTTTACCTTTTTGCTTCATATATATTCCATTAGAAGAATGGTATTAATAACACTACGTTACGTTAATATCTAAATTGTTACAATTGAATGATATTGAATAGTTACAATTAAATTCTCAAATTTAAGTTTTTATATTCTTATAAAATCAATCGTCTCTGTAAGTCTCTTAAATAGAGTATTGTGTTACAAAAATATTATCATTATTCCTCGATAGTCGTGCTATCGAGTCACCTCTATTTTTTGGATGTAGTAATCGCCTCCATGTTGTTCCGTCTTGGGAGTCCTAAAACGTCGTCCTCGTCTTGGTCTGGTCTCTGTTGTTCATGGCTTAATACGTCTGCAGGATAGGTAGAGTCTTCTACACAGATACTCGTTGATTCTCAGATGTCTCGAACTGCATCATCGGTAGGGTATACTAGAGTTCTCATTTAGATGGTCCATGACCACAGGTCAGATGTTGAAAAGATTCGTCCATCGGTGAAGATTGAAGTCATCGTTTTTTTTTTTTATTAACACTCGTCGTTTGTAGTTACATCTTTCTTCTTGTTACAAAGTTTTTGGAATTTTCTTTTTGTTAACGTTACATGTTACACTTTTTGTAACGGTTAGTAAAATACAAAATAATAATTAATTAATCCACACTAACAACAAATTGTATAACTTTTGAACAGAGCATTTTGCTCGTGCGTCTGCACAGCAGGGCGTCGTCATCGCAAGAGAGCGATTTTTCGTCCGCTACCCTCGTACATGACGAGAGAGAGTGGGGTGTTTATTCCGCGAGCATATATAGTTCCTGTTTTCTCTTTAAATAAACTTTTTATTTATACAAACTATCGCTAGATAAAAATACATCATTTAAATTAATTATTTTAGTTACTATCTGTGTCTACAGATACTTTAAATATTAACATTAGTTTACTCTATTATTTTTTTAATTACAGTAGACTCGGAAAACAGGTCGAGTCCGGTATCAACAGGTAGGCGCTTGATAGCAAGCAAAGGGTTAAATACGAACATAATAATTATTTACAATATGCCTTTTCTTTATGGATACTTTGCCCTTATTTATTACTTCTTCCATTCACACTTAGTACCTACATGTTTTTATTATTATTATTGTGAGATTTAAATGGTTAATTGTACGCAACCTTAATTAATTAAATTTTTTTTTATTCTGTAAATGTCACAATTTAAATCGTCACAATACAATTAGCTCTTGTATGTAACATATAATAATAACATATAAACGTCAAAAGATAAAAACACCCGAAAAAGATTAGAATTATTTAAATTGCTTGGGTGTCTGACAAGAGTTTCAACTCTGAATCATTATTAAAATTTTAAGCCATAGCAAAATCATCTACGAAAGCAGTATTGAATCAAATTAAGTTTTTTCTTTATATTTTAATAAAATAATCTTTACTTCAAGTTAAAAATTATTATTTACAACAGAGCATGAATTTTAAATTTACTAGAAAATTTATTTTTAATAAAACTTAAAATATCATCTAACTGATTGTGGTTTAAATATTTACACTATTTACATTTACGCATTGATTTTACGATAGCTCATTCTTTAGTTTTTTTTAGTTCTTTCTTAGTTAAAAAAAAATAATTTTTTTTTGTCATCTGTGTATTTGTTGAGTTAGCGTTAAGAAGCTGTTATTGCGTATGTATGTGTATGCGGCTCCTGGATGTGGACGATGACGATGATGATGGTAATGATGTCCTCCTTTGTCAATCGTAGTATGTTTGGTTTCCTGCTTGATGATGATGATGTTGCCGATGCCTATTCTCTGTCGCTAATCAAACCGCCATAGTGTCCCCGTGAGTAATTTATTACCGCCTGTCCCTCTTTCAAAATTGTTGGAGCCATTTACAGTCTACAATAATTCGACAGATCGTGTATCTGAATATGCTTTCTTAACATGTTCGATTTGGTACGCCTGCATAGTGTCTTATATGTTTTTGCAATAACTTTAGAATTGATGTTTAAACCAGCGTGTCGGGGTCTGAATTTCCCGGCGAGGTTAGAATTGTTCAGTGCTACCAGCGCAGTTGGCAGCAGTGCCGCCAATACCTTTTTATCAACGCTCCGGCGACGCGATCTAGTGAGCTGCCGCTATCTCAGCTGATCGCAGTGCGTTGTTCACAATCAAGTTAACCAAAGGCTTATTTTGCAAATTGGGACAGGTTGTTTTATGCAGGATGTGGGACCAATTAATTCATGCCTAGTCCTCATTTCTCTGCCAGCCTTCCATGTAGAACG
This sequence comes from Magicicada septendecula, assembly GCA_034769895.1. Taxonomy (NCBI): domain Eukaryota; kingdom Metazoa; phylum Arthropoda; class Insecta; order Hemiptera; family Cicadidae; genus Magicicada; species Magicicada septendecula. The sequence goes on from CM068370.1 coordinate 184,080,526, forward strand.
TTCCACTGGTCTGACGGCCCAGGATTTGCGTGTAGATGTTTTTCCCATGCGTCGGTAATCTTGTAGATATGTTCAGGGTCTCTGCACCAGCCAGGAGAAAGGGGAAAGAGCGGTAGTCACATTAACTCCTGTGACTACCAGCAGAGCAGTGCCACAGAATGCTCCCAGAAGCCGTCAGACCTGGGAATGCTGAACGAGCCTAAGACGCCAATGGACCCAGAAACCCCCTCGGAACGAGTTCCAGTACACATGCACCGTAGTTCAGGAATAAACTTTGCAACTCTGCTCGTACACCGTTCTCCATGCTTCCAGGTCAGTTCGTCTCCACGCAATCACAGGTGGGAACGTTTTAATTATCACCCTGCAATCAGCATCAACTCCATAAACCGGCTACCTTGTGTTCACATTAAAAATCTGTGTTAAGAACTTAAAATATCAAAATCACAAGAACTCAAATAATTAAAACATGTAACTGATGATTCTGTAACTGGTCTGACATACACCATGGGGGAGTAGTTAAACTGTTTTGCTAGAGCATGGTTTCCTCCCTTAAACTATTTGAAGTCTGATCTGTATTGCCCTTATTTATTATAATTAGAGTAAATGGTTATTCATGTTTTCATTAAGGGATGGGGTTAACTTAATTGGTTCGTTATTTCAACTAAGCATGTTCGCGTGTTCTTCCTCATGGTGTATGCTGGTCTGCACATTAATATATGTATATACCTTATATCATTTTTTGCAACAATATAAATTTATGACTTTATGTAAAAGGATAACATACTGGAGCGTTGTGTCACCAACTTAAACTTAATACATTTTGTTACTTGTTAAAAGCGTGTTGATTGCAAATCCTGTCACTCTGTTTGGGCTCCAGCACACTTTTTGTTTCATCTAGGTTTACTAACCTAGTCTTAAATTTTACGGAGCGGCCCTCGCGACAAGAGGAGCCGCTAAAAATAGTAGCAGAGCTTTGTTATAAAATCTACATGTGCTGACCAGGATATGACAGGATTTGCAATTAGGTTTAAGAGTTTAAAAATATTTTGGGTCTGAAGGAAGCTTGAGAATTGAGTGTTAGCATATAATAGATTTTTATATATTTAATAATTTTATAAAAGGAAATGGATTTGGAATGAATTTTAATCAGTGTTTGTGACACAATTAAATCTACAAAATGGATTTTTTATGAGAAAATATGATATTACAATTATCATTGCTATTGAGGATTATGTCATTAAATGTAATTATTAAATTGTAAAACCTGAAGTACTTGTCACACATATTTATATGTTTGTAGGTGATGTACTTTAATTCAAGTTTGCTTATCTACTAGCTTAGCTAGTCTTGAATCTTAGCTAGTCTTAGTTTGTCTTAAATTATTATTATTCTCCGTTATTATTCTACTTATTGCAATAATCTTACAACAACACACGCGTTCAAACAAAATCTTCCGATGGCATTGTTTGAATGCCATTAAATAACCATCTTTAATTATTGTCATACATTCATATCTGAACCAGAGTTCACTAGTTGTCTGAATCAGAGTATAATAATTTCGTATACAGAGATCACCCTTATTCGTAACACAATTCTTATTTCTACCGGCTGATCACACACACACACACACACACACACACACACACACACACACACACACACACACATTTTACGTGTTATCCACAACGTAAAGTTTGATTGCTAGTAAGTTTCATTACTAGATTTATCCAAACTTGTTATTACTAAAGACAACAAAAGTTACTAAATTCTTCTTCAAACTTACATCTTTCAAAGTACAAGAGATTGTAAATATATTTAACTAGATAAATACTGTGTGGTTAACTACGTTATTTTCATGCGTTGAGAAACTTATAAAGATGTGGAAGTTGTGACGGTCAATGTCTACACTAAGAAATTCATAAGTTTTCTTCTGCACGGTATTCTGTTAGCTTTACGAGACTATATATCATGGACTCCACATCTGTAAAACCAATAAACTTTGATTACGTTCTTATCATTTTCGAAAAATGTCTTCTTTCCCATATTGTGAGTACCGCACTTGCAAAGGCAATCTACTATCTCAACGCGTTTCAAATAAAGTACGTTCTACACAGCCAGCGCGGTGCACTACTTTTATAACCGAATGTTGGTACGTTGATCGGAATCACTAAAGAAGGAAAACTATTCCTTATACAGTATTGCTTTGTATATAAAAACAGAATCGAACAGTAAATATGAAACGTGACCTAACTCTGCACAGCCTTGCTTCAGTTATGTGCTATATTAATATAGCGCCTGTAAAAAGTAATACCTACATCGATGTACACGCATACTTAGCGTGCTGGAGATCGTTCGCCACACAGATGCCCATTGTTCTTCTCCTCACACTATTCATGCTGGAGATTAAAAGCTCTCTCTAGTCGGAAATTATAAACCCCGTCTGTTAAAGAAACTCTAATAAAATATTTTCATGCCATATTTGGTTAATATGGACGAAAGTTTGCATATGGAAAATTACCAAGTTCAGTTCGAGTATAGACCAGTTACTATAGAACTGTAATATGTGTTTTAATGTACTATACGCGCGCCAGATTTGCAACCGAGACGCCTGATAAGGAGGGGGGCTACTGAATGAATCTAGCCTACGTGCGTGTCGTGTTACGGTTCTGTAATCATTGTTCAGTTATTTATATTGGTACACTGTATGTTAGTGTAATTTGTTGAAGTGTGTTTTCTTATTCACTACAAATTTACTATTAGCCTATTGTTTAATTATTTTTTCGTTCGTTTTCAACTACTAAGCGGTGAATTTAACCTTAGAACTACATTTTTGTGAGTATTTCCATTAAAAGATAATATGAAAATGACTTTGCAAAAGGTAACAAGAAATTCATTTCAAAGGACGTGAAATTGAAAAATATTGTTATTGTGAAATAGTCTGTTATTAAAAAAATATGATGAAGAATCAAGGGAAGGGACATATTTCTGTATAAAACCGCTACAGTAATAGCAGTAATATAGCAGTAATAGCAGTACCGGTACTGTATTATTACAGTGGCGTTTCAGAATTCACAATTTAAAAAATCCGGTAAGAAAATAACAGGTGTTTAGAAATTTCCCGGAGCAGCGTTTAAGTAGGGCAGGAAAACGCAGAAAAATCAGACCGTATCACAGTCTAGTAAACGTAGACGTGTTTGGCAGATGTCTAATTGGAAGATTTATTCATGATTTTTACATGGTTCAGGAAAAGTGCCGACAATGGCAAAACTTTGGCCTTGTAATTAGTATTTTTGTTATTAGTTGACTATGCTTTACATTGCCACTAAATCCGTTTAGGTAGTGTATAATTAACTTTTATGAACTTAAAACATTTATTGGTAATGATTTGAACAGTTTAACAATAAATGAGACACAAATATAATAAATAAAGATAAAATATAATGGCTACATGCAAATAGAAATAGCGTGTGAGAGACAAGTTTAAGACGTATTTGAAATGTGTAGTATTACAATGACGCGTGTAGTGGGATTACGTCACAGCATTCCTTGCTCGGTTGCAAAACTCCTGCGATAGTAATACGTAGAATTCCTACCGCTCCAAGTATTGGCGAATATACTTAGGGTTAGATAAATACACTTAATTAGAAATTAAGAAATTATTGTAATAAATTTTAAGAAATTGTTTTATAAATATATGTCGTTATTATTACTGAATAAGTAGGTGTCACGTACGGAATACAGAGGGATTAGAGAAAGCACGCACACACACACACACACACACATATTAGGCTATGGCTTGCAAACGTGTTTTCTTTAGTGGTCTGTGTAGAGAAACCTAAACGCCTGTAAAACCTTCATAACCAACAATACAGAAACAACACTTTTTCGAAAACAAACAACAATTAATGAAAATATAGACACACACACACACACACACACACACACACACACACACACACACACACACACACACACACACACACACACACACACACACACTCCGTGAGGCGGGGTATGATTGTTAATACGATGAATTTTTTGAGCAATGCATAAACAGATGAAGATGACAATGAGATTGTTGTAACGATGAGGCTCATCATTATAGACTCAATACGGTATCTGATTATAGTTATATACGTGCACTATATATACTTATTGTTGAATATAATTTTAATTTTAACCTTACACAAAAACTCTAATTATCTAATGTGACCTGAATTAACCAAATCAGATTAACCAAAAATTTTAATTAATGAAAGCTTCTTATATCATAACTTAGAGAGGGTACGGTTATTTAAAAACTTTTTGTTCATAGCAGGTAATACTAAATTCTGCATGCAGCAGTATATAGGCATATATTATACACGTAAGCTAACACAAACAAAATCGGATATATCACAACTTTATATGCAGTTATAAGTCTAAGTAGAAAGTATTTATACAAAACACGAGGATTTAACGATTGGTCAGTTTCAGGGGCGCAGCCAGGAATTTCTCCTGGGGGGGGTTGGGATTAACTCTATTATTTTTAGGGTGGGCAGATGAGGTCTACCGGATATGTCTTGCGCACATCTGATGTATTTTGCGGACCTTATGTCATATTGAGAAAACTTAAATTATGCATGTACATAATTTATAAATGTGATAAATAGGGAAAGGGTAGTATTAAGGTACACAGGGTTGTAGGTTGGCAACAAATAGAAAAATTTTCCAAAAGTAAATTTTAAATTTGTTTATTCATCGTTACAAAGAAATATTGAGTCTTCGTGACTTTCAAGAAAGTTCGTCAAGTACTTCGTCCTCAGTTACACAGATTCTCTTGTGTATATACGCCATAGCTAGTCCATTTAGGCGCTCTTCGGAAGTTCTGTTCCTCAAATAGGTCTTCAGCAACTTCAATGAAGAAAATGACCTTTCAGGTGTACAAGTAGTGACTGGGATTGTTGCCAAAATAGAAAGTAAAGAATTTACCACGGGCAGGAGGTCAGCGTTGCAATGCTGCAAAGCCTCTATTGCATTTTTCGGCTTCTTTTTCTTTCAAAATCTCTTGCCACAGAATAATCTCACCATAGACCCCTGAAGTTTCAAGTTTGTAAAACTCCGCTAGTTTGGTAATGCTAGAAGTGTTTTGATAATTACTTTCTTCTAGGCTGGTTTGTATCAAACACTGGAAAGGTGTTAGTATGTTCTGGTGAGATTCAAACTTTTGGTCAAAATCCTGGATAGTAGTTTCGAGGAAAGGGATAAATAGTGATCTTCTGAAGTATTCCTCAACTGAGTCGGCCGGAACATTGTGTCTCATTGTCTGCCGCCCTATCGTCCTTGGTCTCGAAACAGGGACCTCCAAATCTTCACACAGGTCACTAGATTTCTTGAAAATAGGTGAAAATGTGTCACCTGCCTCATTTCGAGCCTTCTTCTTTTTTACATTTATAGCAGACTTTATGGCATCTGAAAGGTCAAGATTTTCTCTCCGCAAGTACAAGCTTAATGGTAAAGTCAGTGAAAATACGTACTCAATTACAAAGAGGCTCATCAGAAAGTCACATTTTTCAATCGCACCTTGAAGAAGCTGAGCTGCAGTGGCAGCTTTCTTGTCTGTCCAGGTTTTGATTTCGTCTAAAGCTGACAGCATAGGGTGAAGTAACTCTACAAAAGATTGCACAGAGTCGTGGCGTTCGATCCAACGAGTAGGGCACATTCTCTTCAGCTTTTCTTTCCTTCTGTTCTCATTTTCCATCATTTCAATTTGTGTTGTTAGAACTGCTTGCCTCTTTGGGGTGTTGAAAAAATTGTAAGCACTCTCAGTTGTGCCCATACAATTTCGCACTCCCTGAACAGAGCATCCTTCAGAAATGCAGAGATTTAAGCAGTGTGAGCTGCATTGCACATATGTGGCTTTTGGATACTTTTCCTGGATAAGTGCTTGAACTCCCTTCATATGTCCACTCATCGCCCCTGCAGCATCATATCCTTGACCAACCATGAACTCTGGTTGAAGATTCACATCATTTATAGTTTTGCATATTACATCAGCTAGTCCCTTTCCAGTCATATCAGTGATAGGAATGAACTGCAAGAATTCTTCATGGACTTTTCCATTTTTAACAAATCTAACACAGAAAGTCATTTGGGCAACAGTACCCACATCTGTCGTTTCATCGACAAGAACTGAAAACCACTGAGAATCTTTCACTTTCTCAACGAGGATTTTCAAGATAATGTTGTTAAGTGACGAGATGATCTCGTCCTGAATTTGCCAACTTATGTAAGTTGCATTTGCCCCTGCTTTTTTCAAGTGTTCCTTCAAAACAGTATCGCCAGATTCAATCCGGAAACTTAATAAAGACCTGAAGTTTCCCTCTGCCTTTTGAGTATGTTCGTTCATTGAAAGAGTTCCAGAGTCCCTATGTCCACGGAACGCTAAACCTCTTCTGGCAAGGAAAATTGCTATAGATATAATCGGCTTCAATAGTTCTCTGTTTTTCTTGACTTGAACCACATGCCCTCTTTCTAAAGCCTTGTCAATGCTTGGAACCCCTTCCGAGTGTGTGGATATAAACATACCTGCCTTTTGAAGAGAATCAGCATGGTACTTTTCCTCTTCATGTTCTCGGAAAACTTCCCTGGCATCTTTCCATTTTTTGAATGGATACTTAACTAATTTTCCAGGACAAGAACTTTGCTTCCCAACTGTAGTGCAGAACAAAAAACAAAACTTACAAAATGCTCCGTCTTGTGATGGTGAATACACAAGCCAGTCCCACTCACTAAGCCATCTTAGAACAAACTTCAAGTTTCTTGGACCAGATGACGGAAAAATAAAGCTGAAGTCAGGTTTCCAAGGGCTCAGAAGAAGCTTCTTCCTAATGTTGTCATCAATCTGGAACATAACAGAAAAGTTAAGTAGATACTGTAAAAAGAAAAATCTTTTTATCTTACAATAGTGACGAGAAAACAATCAAATTTTAAGAAACAATTAGGTATACTGGACTTCTCAATAAAAAAAATTGGGGGACGAAAGGGGATGAAAAAAGGAAGGATGAAAACTTGAATCCTTCTTCAGATATTTAAAAAAGTATACATATTGAATTGATTGACTTTTCTCAACTACGTCAACTTTACTGAATTCTTGTTGACAAATGTTGTTCGTACCTGTTTTCCAATGTATAGGCCAATATCAGAATCAAACACTGTTGAAGAGTTGGGTTGCAGCAAAGCTGATGAAGATTCGTCTTCCTTGAGCCTTGGTTTCTTGCTTATCGACATGGTCGAACTCAATCCTTCTCTTCTTTTGCCTTCATCACCATCTAGAAAAAACTCCAAAACTTAAAATGTTCATTACACATTTAATAGTTTAACAATGTTTGACTTGGATTTGACCGATTTTAGTGTTATCATAGAACAACTAGCGGTTCGTTGCTCTCGACTTCGTTTACGTGCTGTTCTATAGTAATATTATAAAGTGGAATTATTGTGCTCGTATGTTGGTGGATCACGAATTACAAATGAAAGAGGAGTAACTATATGTTTTACGCCAAGTTTATTTTTACGAAGTTATGATTGTTTTCGTTTAAATGGAATTAAAAACTTTCAGTCTCTGTTGTTTGTGAAGTACTGTATAAGTGGGGTTTCGCTTACATTTTCAATGTACAGAAAGAAATTACCCCATCTACAGATTTGTTATATATAACCAGTCCAGGAGACTAGAACAAAATATAGACTACGTAATATTTCTATCAATATTAGGGAAACGTTTTTTAATGAGGTGGCAGCACTGTCTGACACGATTTTTCTGTTACTGCTCAATGATAAATCATAACCTCAAACTCACTGAACTTTGTAAAAATTATATTTCAATGCTGTGACTGAGTGGTAGTCAGTGTAAGTGTGCTACATTGCAAAAATCAAACTCTTGTGCATACTGCGTTTACCAAGTAGGATTACAATTCAATAATATGTGAAATAAATAAGTAGTTGACAATATGACAGTGCTCACTATTTTAGTTAGTTAAACTGTATACATGTCATGAACAATCAAAATTACCTGGAGTTAAACTTGTTGTTGATGCATCAGAATGCTGGCTGAAGAACCTCCGAATATCCATCAATAAAGAGTGCAGGAACAAACTATGAAACAAAAAGAAAAACTTATTCTCTTCACTCCAGAGAAGAAGAGAAACTGCCAGAAGTAGCGACAAGCGAGTAAGACAAACGTTTATAGACCAACCCAATCCCCCCAAACCCCACCACTTTCGCGCGCCTCACGGCCGAAGTCAGACGATCGTTTCCGGACATTCCCGACAAGTCGCGTATTTTCCATCCAATTAAAAACGAGAAAGGCTTATTATACATGAGCGGGTGTACCGCCGCGGTTTGCCTGCTACAAACTGAATAAAAATTGCGCATTCTGTACGTTAAGCGGTTGAACCACTGCGAGTGAACGGCGAGTAAAACGCGCATCATTCTACACATAGCGGTGTTGCCTGCCATGGTAATGGCGGCAAGCACTCACCGAGTGGACTTGCAGAGAGTCGCAGTTTACGGTCATGGAATTGACGATTAACACCCCTCAGTCCGCTGTCAGCATATTTTGATATGAAAACTTCTTAAACTGTTTTAAAACTTCTTTATTATGTAGCCCATTCACCATAAAAAAATATATTTTTTAATCTCTCTGGGGAGGGGGGTTAACCCCCCTCGCTGCGCCCCTGGTCAGTTTAAACCATTACTCAAACACTTTACAACTCTATTTCCACAGACCCCTATGAACTCGAGTGAAACCATCACAGATGTCGCCTACTCAGTGTTCCTAATATTTTATTGCATTGATAGTGGACTCAGTTCACCAAATACGACCTGTGATAATCCATTAGCAGTGTTCTGTTTACAATTCTAAAACTTTAATTTTTTAAATAATTTTTTATTCCAAAAAATACTACAGCATTTGGGCGATACAGAAATTAAAAATAATGGAAAATGAGTAGGAAAAATATTAGAATATGGAGGGCTTTCTGGAATCGTCTGATAAATACTTTCAGTGTCTACTATGCAGCTAGGGATTTGAAAAAAAACTGCATAACATTTGGACTTACCAAGTACATCCAACAATTTGCATCTTTACAGTTGAACGAAGAGGTTCAGAATGCGTGTAACAGACCATAATTAAATCGAACATTTTAAAAGGTTCTACAAACCTTATTATTATTATAATGTATACTACTCCTGACTTCAAAGTATATAAATGGAGAAACTACACATAACCGGATTGTCATAATAGTTTTGTCGTTAGTATATACACGTGTGCGTCCTACTCAAGATTTACATATGATCTGTAAGATTTATGTCATTTGATTATTTGTTATTGTTTAAACTATTGCTTTCAGACGTTAGTACACTATTACTGAAGATTGTTAATATTACAGAGTTTATAGCTTTGGGCACTTAAGCCTAAGTTAAAAAAGACTGTAAGTGATTGGAGTAACACAAATGAAAGTGTCGACTCTGTAAAGAATGGTGAAAAAACAGATACAGTAGCAGTTGCCACCGATGAAGATGCCGCTCTAGGGAAACAGTTGTAGCGAGTATCGAAACAGGAGTTAAGATTGCCTGAAGACGAGCAATTGGATGTGAAAAAGCTTATCATTCATTAATAGAAGCTAAAAAGAACAAAAATTAAAAAATGGAATAGAATAGACATTTTTTCAGAATGGTGTCAAAAAGGAAAATGCCTGAAAGTGACACCTAAGATGAGGATGCAGTTGGTCCGTTCAATAAATGGATTTGGGTAAGTGTGAGAGAGTGGTCGTGGGGAAAGTACTGAAAAAAAACGGAAAATTCTAACGATTTATGATCATATACAGATATACAAACATACAAAAAATAAAAGCTGTATTTACTGCAAAAGCATATACATCTGAAAAAGGCAATCGTTTAACTAAGCTGCACTGGCTGACCAGTTGAAACTTAATGTCACATTGGAATTTAGAAAACTGAGGTTTAAATAACAACAATGGCAGGCATTTTGTCAACTTAATTAAGCCATGGGTGGTCTACCTTCGGAAACACGAACTATATTTAGTAATCTAACAACTGCTCTTGTGCATATATGTAGCCGGACTTGTATCTTAACCTAAGGCATGCGCACCTCAACATGTCGGTAAACCGTGGCCTTTTCTTGGTTTGAGTGTTGTTAAAAATGTAGTCTAAGAATTTTCTCATAAAACGCGCTTTGCAGAGACTTACCTCGATCCGGTGTATATTATTTGTAAAAAGGGGGCAGGTTGCATTCTACAAGGGAATGTTGATATGGTTGTGAGGGTTAACGGATAGTGGAAGTAGGAGAACATCTAGAAGTTTGAGAGGTGATCTAAATTCTGTGCATACGGATTGTTGATTCGGAATTGTGTTAAACATTTGTCACTGAAAAGTAGGCGTGTCTCGAATAATTTTTGTGTTGTGAACATATCCAACAATTGCCATAAATCAAGGACTTCTCACACTATCTGGTTCTGTTGCTTGTGATTAGCAGTTACACTTGTTATCTGACAATGAAGTGATTATGATTATAGCTATGGTGGGAGAAACTTTTAGACCCATTTAGTAAATTAAAACTGGTTTAGTGGTTACTTCCTTGCACTGTTCGTTATTCTCAAAGTCAATTGTTTGTTACATGATCATATTTTAACAATTTAGTTCAGTGCGATAACCCGGTCTGCGGTTACCATAAAGCCTTGGTTTGCCATAATGCGTTACCTAGCGTTTGGGTAGGTTCCCAGACGATTTTGGATATGTGCCCTACACTTTTCACTCAGTTCTACAGGTAATGTTTACCGATCGGTGATCGTAACTTTTGGTGTTGTTCTTCGAATCTTAGAGTATTCTGTCCAGAACGTGAATGCTTACTAGCATTTTTTCTCTTTCGAAAAATAAAAATTTCTGTATGATTAGACACTTTACCAATGTAAATGTTTCTTCTCAGCTTACAGTGACACTGAAAAAGTTAATTGCTTAAATGAAATAATAGTTTTGGTGTATATTTAAAACACAGAGCAATGAAATACGCAATTAATTTCTTTCTAGGCTTTATTAACAAAAGATCATATACCTTGTAGTTGTAATAAATTCTACAGTTAAAGGCAGTTAGTACTAAAAAAAATCCCTTTTTGTGGAACAGTTCGCGGCCCTTATGCACATGTCTAAGTACGTTTATTATTTCAGCTGTGGTATATTCGAATTTAACTTCGACGTATGTTTCAGGCAGTTTTTTGTTGTACATCCGACGTTAATCGCAGCCTCTGATAGAGTGATTTTGGGACGGCTGGAATGTACTGTTAGTTGATGATTATGAGGTTGAGTATTTTTCTTTCATTTGTTTAAAAGGAATAATGTTTTTGGAAATATTCTAATAAAGATAAATTAATAATCATTAGTTCTAGTATTAATAACCTTAGGAGTGACTGATAACTTTTACTTTCTGTTCCGTATTGTGTTCATCTTGTAAGGTTTCTACGCCGTCCAAAATAATGAGTGAAGTAACTTTGCATTCGGCTTGTAAGTGGTGGAATTAAATCAATCTTCTGATTAGTTCCAACGCGATGTCGTAAGTTTTGTTCACATAAAGTGCGTATTTTGTAGTCGTTTTGCTGTATAAAGTTGCATACTGTACGAGAACATTGATCAGAAACATTCCAGAATAAAAGCAAAATATCGTAACAATTGAATCAAACTATCGACTCAACACAGTAAATTTGAAACGTGACCTAAATGTGTACAGCGTTGCTTCGGGTTTGTGCTCTCTTAGTTTATTTACTCCTTATTGTACTGTGGAGCTCAAGTACAATATGTGTTTTGCAAACGTATACTACTTATATTATTCCTCTTCTCATGTTTGCCGTATAGGGGATTTGATACCCTGATGGAAAACCAGTGTTCCCTGAGCTGCAAAACTCACTCAATATTTTGAACGAAGTACTTTTATTATTCGATAAATTTTGATATTAAATAATTTTCCAACTATCAGAAAACGACGGATGTTTCTGAATGTTTGAATTTGTTTGTAATCTGACACCTACTCCTACTAGATAGATTGCCATGTTTAGGTAGTTGACTAACGTCACAGTTAGGAATTATTTAGAGATTTTTACACCTTCTAGAGAATTGTTGTATACGATTGTTTTTGTTTACTGAACGTGTTATTAAAACTGTGAGTAAGGCTTGCTTCGGTACTCGATTAATCTATAACGCTCTCGAAAAATTCTTCCTTCTACACGCTTATCGTATAGCCGAGTAGGTGCGACGTCTCTGACAAGGCCGTCCTCTGACGTAGCGGTTCCAGACTGTTTGAGATTTTTAGCTACGCAAATTACATAGGCACGCGGCCGGGAGTATGGAAAATTATTCTGTGGGATCTATATTAGCGTCTACGGCCGGCTTAGTTAGTTAGTTACACTCGGCGATCTTGTAGAGTGCAGATTAGTGGAAAGTGATTATTGTGTTATAATTAGTGCGGAACTCTAATAGTTGACATTATTATTGGGTGTGGAGAAATTGAACTTTAAATTGTTGTATGAGAGTACTTTGCTGATTTCAAATTGTTATTTGTGACTAATTAAAACTGGTAATTTGTGACTTCATTGGTGTCTGTATTTTGTTTCCACTGTACAGTACGACGATCCGTGAGACCGTCGTAACAATGGGTCAGAAATACGACAGAAGCTTTAACGGTGTAAACTGAGGGCACTTTGCAGAAGAGTAGTGTATGATGTAATTAATCTGTAAAGATGGATACCAGTCAGATGATGGAAGGTTTCCAAGCGCTACTACGGCAAACACAAGAACAACAAAAAAGCGGAACGACGACTAGGGGCGGAGTAGACGACGACAGGAGGCGTAAGAAGCGGAAAAACGATAGGATGAGAAGCGCAGGCAGGAAAGAGGCGAGGCAGAAGAACGGCAAAAAGCACTCTTGCTCGAGTCGGAAGAACGAGAAGACGAGAAACGTAAGCAGGAAACAGAGGAACGTAAGCGTGAAACAGGTGTCATCAAAGCGTTGTACAGGAGCAAAAGCAGATCAACAACACACCGCTGCAAGAACATTACGAGGTGAGCTTAATAACCAAATTACTAGAATATCTGACGTAGAAGAATCTATGTCAAATAAAGTGTCTGAAGTAGCAACTACAAAAGAATCAATCTCAAAAGAGTCAATTGAAAATATAAAAGAGCTAATTACAAGTGAAGTCGAGCAGTTAATGAAAGTACAGCTATGCGTTTCGAAACAAACGGTCGAGGGCCGAACCGTCCTGACCGGGATTGCCAGCATTTTCATAATACCGCCATTCGCCATTATTATGATTTTTACCACATGGTTTGTCGTTTACCTTCAATTTTGTGTCAGGTTTCCCTATTTAATTTAGTATACAATGAAAATGTATTATAATATATAATATAATTATAGTAACGTTAAGCTGACCGAAGCGTGTATAACCTCCAACTTAAGTGTGTTTTCTGTGAGTTCAGTGTTCAGGTACTTCTGCTCAGTTCAGTGTTATTTTTGTTCTCAGTTCATTGATTTTGTAAAGTTCAGTGGCGTGGCGTGGGTAATTAACAGTTGTTGCCGGTTGCTGTTAGGCCTAAAACTTACCCTAAAAATTAATTATATGTAACTTATCTTAGAGTTGTACTTGTAGTCGACTTATAAGGCAGTTCGATTCGGCGATCCTTCTCTAAAAAGAGATTTCTAATGGAGTCATAAAATGTAGGAATTTTCTTCAGGTTTTGTAGAACAGATTTTGAATCGACATAGTCCAGACAATCTGTTCTGACCTTATTCCGCGGGAAAGTATGTATGCGGCATAGGGTTGAAAATGGCCGATCTGCCATTTCCTGCACTTTTGTAATTTCCTGTAATCCACTGGCATGTAAGTATAGGTGTACGTCATGTACCGACTTGTCTCTAAATTCGTCGAAACCGTATACATACAAGAGTTCGTTCTTCAAACAGGTCGTATCAAAGAATCTGCCGTAGTTTTTTAATAATACTTGCAAAATTTTGTCTTTGAATTGATTTTTAAAGTCGGCGTAGTTTTCGCAGTGTAGTAAAGCATGAAGTTCTAGTTTATCAACAACTAAAAATTTGGCAACAATTTGAATTTTAGTGTGTCAATTATTTCATATAAATGCCGTCTATAGGTAACTTTTTATCAACATAATAACCAGTTTATTTACTCGAAGTTTTTTTTTGAACATGATGCTTCTTCTGGTACATTTAAAGTTTTTACTTTTGCCAGACTTTATCAAAACTACTCACTCTGTCTTCTCCCATTGACTTGTAAAGTATAGACAGCTCGGGTTTACAATTGAAAATCACGTGCATATCCTCTTTTTGTAGTTCCAATTATTATTTATATACTTTGAAGATTTTGCAAAAAATAACGTAGAGAGCCCTGAAATTGCTTGAAATAATATTTTACATAGTTTTATATTTTCAACATATTTTCTTAAAACAAAATTAAGTCTGTGATAAAAGCAATGGAGAAACAATATTTAGGAATCCGAACATTTCTCTTTTACGAGAATTTGAAGACCACTAATTAGGCCAGAATCACTGATGCGCCATCGTATGTCTGTGCGACTAGTTTTTCACTGCACTGGAACTGGTCTACGTATGCACATACAACCGTGCGTATGTGCGTTGCGTTGGCTGCTGATATCCTAAAATCCTAAAGTGTCTCCTCAACTTTTCATTTTAAAGTTACATAACGGAAAATTGTTGTAAGTTAGGATTTATTTGAAACATTAGTTTGTTTCATCCATAACTACAGCAACAAAATTAGAACAGTTCACTTCTTCTTTAATTTTGTTCATTAGAAAACAGGATATGCACTCAATGAAGTCATTGTGAATCACACCAGACGTAACGGAAAACACTGTTGCAGTTTGTAAGTGATGATACAGTTTATCGTCAGTTTCAGCGTAAACTTAACTTTTATACGCAGTTTCCTTTGTTAAGTAAATTAGAGGATTCATCATTACTTCTAAACTGCAATTCTTGTTGAGCTAAAAAATACGAAATAATTTTCTACGGACTGTTCTAAAATTATCCATGCTACCGACACCATCACTGTTCTACGCACTTTTCTCTGTTGAAAGAAAATACATGACCAGCAGAAAAGTTTCATCAACTTAGGACACCCGTATAGTTAAGAATATTACATATACCTTGCAGCGTTAAAATGCCGATCATAACCGCCAGATGATTTTGATTTTAAAGTCTTTAGATTAGGAGAGTCTCCTGTTATTAACATCATCACTCTTGTGCTTTAAAAAAATACACAAACGAAAAGGTTTTTTAGTTTATCTTCTATCACAAAATTACGTTCGTTGGCAGAAGAAGAGGGTCTGGTTCCAGGATATCTGAAGTCATTGTACTTGCACAAAATAAATCAGAACACAAATAATCGAAATAATAATAATAAAAGAGGACAGATAAACGCAAAACTAAACGAACAAAACAGAAATAGGTCAAGTAGTAACCGGTACGCATCGGTTTTGAAAACGAAGAAGGTACCAACTGAGCGTTTTGCCGGTTTATACAACGGCAACACATCGGACTGGCGAATGTGCCCCTTCCACTCTACAGTGACAACTACTACGAGGTCAATAACCTCAGGCTGCTGCACATACTACTAATGTCGCCGATGTTTGAGCTGGCAACACACGGTACAATGACAGTTCAAGTGCTCATTAGTTCGAAACCAATATTATGCTTTTCTTCAACTTTCCCTACTAATAATGTTCACATTTCAAAACAATCAATAACTAAAGTATGTACTCTCTTATATAATTAATTTAATTTTCTTTCAGTTTCTGTACTGTTGCCGCCGGCAACAGCGGTTACATGGACGCTCCACTACTGCTAAAGTTAATAGTGTTCAATCTATTTTAAAAATACATTTTCTCTCTCTCTCTCTCTCTCTCTCTCTCTCTCTCTCTCTCTCTCTCTCTCTCTCTCTCTCTCTCTCTCTCTCTTGAAGATAAATGCAAAATTAAGATGCTCCGTAGGCCGTTCGCCCTTTTAAATATTGAACAAAAACATTTAAGTATCGTTTTAAATAAACATGTAAACGCTATGAACACAGTTTGAGAATAATTTACAAATAGCATAAACACAACCTAATATTAGACCTATTTAAAGTTGTCAACAATTATTTATTCATGTTGTGACCCACCCCTTGTGTTATTTAGAATGGAGTAATTGCTCTTATCTTAGTAGAAACATTCAGACATTGAACCCGTCAACTGCCAGAACCAAGAGCAGCCACACAAAGGCGTCCGATACCAAAGCCCGTTAACTCACTACTTGAGTGTAGTGGTAGCATTACCGGTAGCTGCACTACCGCCCCTTCTGAACGTGCTGTACACTAATGGCAAACGACATATAAACGTTCCACAGTTCCTATCTAAATGTCCGACGCCGGGTGCTAAGTAACTCTCTACCAATACATGCAGCTTATATTTAAAGTATATGACAGTACACCAGTGTATAGAAATCAAGTGTAACGTTACATGCCAACTAATGTTAAGAACTAATTTACAAATGAGAAAAAAAGGAATTTGTACTTTTATTATTATTATTATTAGTCGGGAATTCATTTTTACATTTAAAAAAATGTTGTTTAGGCATAGTAAAGAGCTGTATGTCATAATAAAAAACTAATTTTAAAAACGAAACTGGAAAGATAACGCTTATGAAAAGCAGATAATAAAAGAGGTTATGCTTATACATTGCTTGTACAATGATAATTACTTTTATCGGTAACTGTATAATACATGACCAAAAATTTTAGTTCCTCTTTCGCTAGAAAAGTAAAAGTTCAATAGTGAGAAAGCGTTACTGTTGTTAAACCAATCTTAACCAAAAATTTTTCAGTAGTTACTTGTAGAGGGTATAATTATATAATGAGTAGGCCTATTAATTCACAGTATTAAAAATTAATCTATTGCTTAATTTAAGGAGTGTTTTTATATTATATTGTATAATTACGTGCGGACGTGGTTGAAAAAACAGTTTTAAAATGGAAATAGCACACTAACAAAACAAGTCGGTAGTTTAGTTTAATATTGTTGAATGTGAACAAAAGTTAATTCTACATTTTGTATATTAAGTAATCTAGAGTGCAAAAATCACAGCACAGATAAATGAGTTTACTAATTATTCTTTTATTTATAAAATATAAATGATGAAATTTAGACTTCATTTTATTAAACATAACTATTTTCGACATCAGTTTATAACAAAATGTGTCATATTGTTGCAACAATATGTTTAAAGCAGTATAATAAAATAACTGGACAGCAGAGAAATGGTTAATTACAACTTCAAAAATAGTTTAACTAAACAAAACACAAGTATACAGAATCCTAAAGTTTACGATTGCCCTACACACAGTAATGTAACAATCAAACACCATCATCCAGTTAACACTGTCGCAATAAATAATATAAGTTATAAGGTAACGCTGTCTGATACCACTGTTTGATAACGCGCTCTGAATCGCTAATTTGCAACTGCAGCTCTTCTTATCGCACCGCTTTGCAATCTCAGACTCACGGGCCTGCGATGTGGGTTTTGGTATTTGTAGCCTGCAGGAGACTTACAAGAAAGCTCCATGATGTTGTAGATGCCTGCAAAAAAATTGAGACGACTCTTTGAAAGTCCTGACAATCGAGAATAGACGGGATCGTTGCGTAATCCTGCGGTTCACACAATGCGTGTAAAGAATCAGGTAAACGATGAATATTTCCTGTGTCCTCAGTATAATAATACTTGTTAGTTTATATTTGGTGTAATAGCACTTGTTAACAGTTGTACTGTATAATACTTGCATAAGAGCACTTTACATTTTGTTAAATAATTTATGAGGTATCAAGTTTTCTTATTTCGTTCAAGGATATTCAGAGGTGTAGCAAACCTGGTACACGTTTAAAGACAAATTAAGAAAAAAATAGTTTAAGATACGATATGTTATTAACATTTTACTTATTTATATTGTGTGCCTGTACACTTTCTAGTTTCTGTATATTCTGTGTTCCTATGTTAGCGTGTTTTACAATGTAATATTTTTAAATAGATGAATGTTCAATTTTACTTAAATTTTCAAGATATGAAATTTGTTGAAATCTTAAACGTTGAAACCTGTAAACAGCTATGTAGAAAATGTATTACTTGATGGGACGCATGTTCAGACTAAAAATCTTTGTAAATAACTACAAATCAGTAAAAAATAAACACGTCTCTCTACCATCATTATAGATTGTTTACACCGGTACTTTTTTATTCCGTCATCTATGGAGTTTAACTAGTGCCTGGGCTGTCTGATGTAACAGAGATTTAAAATGTATTTTAGTGGATTGGGTTTGTTTTTTTACAGAAGACTTACTACATGCAATCAAAATATATTTTAGTTTAAAATTTTTACGATAAAAATAAAGTTGTTTCCTATTTTAGCGGTTTAATTATTGCTAAAATATGAGAGAAAGCTGCCAAACGCGGAGCGTAGTGGACAGACAATCTGAGGATTGGGTTATATTGATTTCGAAAATATTTTTTTTTAATCCGTCTCCGTTTACATTAATTTTAGCTGTGTGTACATTAGACGTAAAATGTCACCAACAAATTTATCCACTTAACTGATTCCGGACAAGCCTATTTTGGAAATCCCTCTTTCTGAAACAAAGCTGTAGATACATATTTGGTTGTATCACTGGTATTCAGTGGATCATCCAATTGTCTAAACGTCTTAAATTAAATTATTAGACATTTACTGCAATTTTTAAGTTCTATATCTATTGAAATGATGAATACACAAATTTTGTACGATCACATTAATTAGGGATATGATCCAATGGCTACGACTCCATTAGGTCTGCACTACCTTAGCGATCATCAAACCTACAAACATTAGCACGAACTGTTACTTATGGTCTTTGGTTCACTTCTGCAAAGTAATACAGAAAAATTTAGCATCCTTTTACACATCAGATTTATAATTTTTAGTGAAACTTGTGACGATTTTAAATATATCGAAAATCGCTCAAATTAAAATTTTTAATTTTAATAAGTAAGAGTATCATACACCCTTACCTATACCCAGATTCCTGAATCAACGTGAAACTTTCCAGTACCAACACGCCAAGAAAGGTATTAAGTAAAGAATAATAATAACAATTACTTTAATTATTAAAAATGCGACTATATAAATAAAGAAATCCCTAAGTCATAATAAAGTAAACATAAAGTATTTACATTCTAATTAATGGATAATTATTAATATATAAAGTACGAACTATTTTCTTAGTGCGTAAATACGCACCAGCTTACTGAGCCCTCGCCCCTAAACTATACGCGCATTCGCCAGTAGAACTTCGCCATGACAAGATGTGAGTTTTGGTGTTGTGTACATACACGTAAGTGTATGTCCTTAAAAGTATATCCAGCGTGAGATGGTTTTATTGTGAATAATGTAGTGTGTAGAGTTAGTGAGAATACATACAGAAAGAAAAAGGTAGCCAACACATCTCTTTTTAAAATATAAAATGTAAGTGTAAGATAGGTAACTACTAGACTTTAGTACTGCAAAGTGAGAACTATAACTAATAAAAAAATGTGAACTACAAAAGTCTGGACCAAGGAAAGTGAAACTACAACAGTTGGAACTTCAAGTAAACAACCGATCTTCGAGAGCAGAAATAATCAACCCGATGTAGATGCACCAGGAACAACGTACTCCACCCTTAGAAGACGACAGGAGATGCCCCAAGGATACAACAACAACCTCATATGAAATTCAGGTGATATCAAACCACAACTTTTGTAAATTTCGCCTTAATAAAAGAAGTAACAAAGAACTTTAGCAATGTAAAGAACAAATTATCAGATTTGTAAATTTTGTAATTTTGTAATGAAGTAATAGTAACCGCAATGTATAGATAAATATAAGATAATAATGTAGAATATCACCGATATTATTCTTCCAATAATATGGTTGAAGTTTTGATAAATTAATTATTTTGAGAAAGTTGAGACCCGGATCCGTGGTATTAAAACTAACATCTATATGAATAAATTTTGAGATAAAACGAATAATATACTTAAGATCTTTGAAGCAGTAAAAGCAGAATTTACTAAAATAACTTTTCTTTAAAATCAAGCATAATATTTGAGTAGCAATAAAGAGTTGTTTTCGCTAACACCTAGTGAGTGAATAAATTTATGCAAACCTTGTCAATTTCCTATATCATAATTGTTTTGTAATTTGTTGGTAAGTATTTTTACTAACAACGGCAGCTAGTTTAATTTACTGGTAAAGAATTGAACTTGTTACCGACTTTTGTGTTGTCTTAACAAGGGAGACGGCACAAAATTGTGGTAGCAGAGCGTGGTTTCGATCCACGGACCTCTGGTTTATGGGCCCAGCACGCTTTCACTGCTAGATCGGTTGTTTACTTGAAGTTCCAACTGTTGTAGTTTCACTTTCCTTGGTCCAGACTTTTGTAGTTCAAAATTTTTTTTTTTAATTATAGTTCTCACTTTGCAGTACTAAAGTCTAGTAGTTACCTATCTTACACTTACATTTTATATTTTAAAAAGAGATGTGTTGGCTACCTTTTTCTTTCTGTATGTATTCTCACTAACTCTACACACTACATTATTCACAATAAAACCATCTCACGCTGGATATACTTTTAAGGACATACACTTACGTGTATGTACACAACACCAAACTCACATCTTGTCATGGCGAAGTTCTACTGGCGAATGCGCGTATAGTTTAGGGGCGAGGGCTCAGTAAGCTGGTGCGTATTTACGCACTAAGAAAATAGTTCGTACTTTATATATTATTAATTATTCATTAATTAGAATGTAAATACTTTATGTTTACTTTATTATGACTTAGGGATTTCTTTATTTATATTGTCGCATTTTTAATAATTAAAGTAATTATTATTATTATTCTTTACTTAATACCTTTCTTGGCGTGTTGGTACTGGAAAGTTTCAAGTTGATTCAGGAATCTGGGTATAGGTAAGGGTGTATGATACTCTTACTTATTAAAATTAAAAATTTTAATTTGTGCGATTTTTGATATATTTAAAATCGTCACATCCTCCTGCACTTAACTATGAAAAACGGGGGGGGGGTGGAATAATAGAAAATCTAATAAACACTTATATTTTTTCTTTCGTGAAATTCCCTTTCTCTCGTTTCTTAACATTTACCTTAATATTATTTACATATAAATAGATATTACTTATCTATTAATCTATTTGTTACTCTTAGTTTCCCGTAACTTCACAATATAGTGGCCCGACTGATTACCTTGCATACTCTAACTATATTGGTTAGCTTTCTGCACTTTCTTTAACCCTTGTAAAGAACTTTCTTTAAGTGCGGCGCCATTGTGACTATGTTACGTCTTTATCCCTATATCTCTTAATTCTACTACAGTAATCTAAAGCCAATCCCATACTTAACCTTAGATCCTATCTTAACACTAATTTCTTATTCTACTGAGATACGCGGAATTTCACAAAGCGGGAATCTTTATTCACATTTAAACAATGAGCAGTTACAATCTAAGAGGGGTCAAACACTGGACGCATTGTATTATACACTAGGGTAGTTCACCATTGTTTCTTCGGTATCAATTCAAGACACTAGGGGTGGCTTACTACAATATTTCCTGCACGAACAAGTTTTTGTCTATTACTGTCATCTAGCAGAGTCAGTTATAATGAATAATTAATAATATATAATGTACGCTAAAAAAAAAAAAAAAAAAAATTGTGCCGTCTCCCTTGTTAAGACAACAGAAAAGTCGGGAACTAGTTCAATTCTTTACCAGTAAATTAAACTAGCTGCCGTTGTTAGTAAAACCTCGTTACCAACAAATTACAAAACAATTATGATATAGGAAATTGACAAGGTTTGCATAAATTTATTCACTCACTAGGTGTTAGCGAAAACATCTCTTTATTGCTATTCAAATATTATGCTTGATTTTAAAGAAAAGTTATTTTAGTAAATTCTGCTTTTACTGCTTCAAAGATCTTAAGTATATTATTCGTTTTATCTCAAAATTTATTCATATAGATGTTAGTTTTAATACCACGGATCCGGGTCTCAACTTTCTCAAAATAATTAATTTATCAAAACTTCAACCATATTATTTGAAGAATAATATCGGTGATACTCTACATTATTATCTTATATTTATCTATACATTGCGGTTACTATTACTTCATTACAAAATTACAAAATTTACAAATCTGATAATTTGTTCTTTACATTGCTAAAGTTCTTTGTTACTTCTTTTATTAAGGCGAAATTTACAAAAGTTGTGGTTTGATATCACCTGAATTTCATATGAGGTTGTTGTTGTATCCTTGGGGCATCTCCTGTCGTCTTCTAAGGGTGGGATACGTTGTTCCTGGTGAATCTACATCGGGTTGATTATTTCTGCTCTCTAAGATCGGTTGTTTACTTGAAGTTCCAACTGTTGTAGTTTCACTTTCCTTGGTCCAGACTTTTGTAGTTCACATTTTTTTATCTTAATTATAGTTCTCACTTTGCAGTACTAAAGTCTAGTAGTTACATTTCTTACACTTACATTTTATATTTTTAAAAGAGATGTGTTGGCCACCTTTTTCTTTCTGCATGTATTTTCACTAACTCTACACACTACATTATTCACAATAAAACCATCTCACGCTGGATATACTTTTAAGGACATACACTTACGTGTATGTACACAACACCAAAACTCACATCTTGTCATGGCGAAGTTCTACTGGCGAATGCGCGTATAGTTTAGGGGCGAGGGCTCAGTAAGCTGGTGCGTATTTACGCACTAAGAAAATAGTTCGTGCTTTATATATTATTAATTATTCATTAATTAGAATGTAAATACTTTATGTTTACTTTATTATGACTTAGGGATTTCTTTATTTATATAGTCGCATTTTTAATAATTAAAGTAATTATTATTATTATTATTCTTTACTTAATACCTTTCTTGGCGTGTTGGTACTGGAAAGTTTCAAGTTGATTCAGGAATCTGGGTATAGGTAAGGGTGTATGATACTCTTACTTATTAAAATTAAAAATTTTAATTTGTGCGATTTTCGATATATTTAAAATCGTCACATCCTCCTGCACTTAACTATGAAAAACGGTGTGGGGTGGAATAATAATCATAATAATAGAAAATCTAATAAACATAATCATATTTTTTTCTTTCGTGAAATTCCCTTTCTCTCATTTCTTAACATTTACCTTAATATTATCTACATATAAATAGATATTACTTATCTATTAATCTATTTGTTACTCTTAGTTTCCCGTAACTTCACAATATAGTGGCCCGACTGATTACCTTGCATACTCTAACTATATTGGTTAGCTTTCTGCGCTTTCTTTATCCCTTGTAAAGAATTATTCAGTGCGGCGCCATTGTGACTGTGTT
Source organism: Magicicada septendecula (assembly GCA_034769895.1). Taxonomy (NCBI): domain Eukaryota; kingdom Metazoa; phylum Arthropoda; class Insecta; order Hemiptera; family Cicadidae; genus Magicicada; species Magicicada septendecula. Next base: position 184,104,054 of record CM068370.1, read on the forward strand.
ACGTCTTGATCCCTATATCTCTTAATTCTACTACAGTAATCTAAAGCCAATCCCATACTTGACCTTAGATCCTATCTTAACACTAATTTCTTATTCTACTGAGATACGCGGAATTTCACAAAGCGGGAATCTTTATTTACATTTAAACAATGAGCAGTTACAATCTAAGAGGGGTCAAACACTGGACGCATTGTATTATACACTAGGGAGGTTTACCATTGTTTACTTCGGTATCAATTCAAGACAATAGGCGTGGCTTACTACAATATTTCCTGCACGAACAAGTTTGTCTCTATTACTGTCAAGCTGGGGGAATTATTTTGAAGCAGGCCACGACCGGGCGTTTACACGACTCAAATATACTTTTATTATTATTTTCTCTTTACTCATTTTACTCCGACACTTTACACTTTTATTACACGTTATTTTTATTCAAGCTATTATTAAACCTTTTTATTTAAAGTACTTATTATTTATTTTATTTCAAACACTTATAAACTTGAATTTATTTAAACACACACATATCTATATCTTATTTCATATTAAGCTTCCATATGCAATCTTATCTTAATTAATCAACATAACTTATCTCACAACAATTAAATTCTCAGTATTGACATATATAATTAATCAAAACAAAACGATAATACCATTTTAGTAGAAAGAAATTTCATATACGAAAAGTTCATTGCTTTAACAATAGCACAAAGGTCAGCTGTTTTGGGAAGTCGTCGACTTGCGTAGGGTGGTAATTCAGGACAATACAAAACAGGAAAGAGCTTGTCTAATATGGTTTTGTTTTCTTATGGGGAGGAGGGGTTATGAATAAGATGGGTGTTTACAAAGGGGAGAGTTTACATTCCACCACACGTATTTAACATGAACCGACTGGTTTGGATTTGAATACTTACCAGCTATGACTTGCTTAATACGGCAAACTAGCGATACCAATATTATTATAATATAATTAAAATTTTACTCATTTATTTTTTTTTATTTCAGAGTGAATAAATTTATGTTTGTCCTAGTTATCGTTAACGAATTATAAAATTACACAACAACAGCAACATAATTATTTCTTGCTTTAAAGTAGTAATGGTGCAATTTTATATGTGACACTCTGTACACAATTAATTATTAAAACAACAGCACAATACACAATTTTTTTTTACAAAGCAGAGTTGCGCAATTTTGTGCCGTCTCCCTTGTTAAGACAACACAAAAGTCGGGAATTAGTTCAATTCTTTACCAGTAAATTAAACTAGCTGCCGTTGTTAGTAAAACCTCGTTACCAAAAAATTACAAAACAATTATGATATAGGAAATTGACAAGGTTTGCATAAATTTATTCACTCACTAGGTGTTAGCGAAAACATCTCTTTATTGCTATTCAAATATTATGCTTGATTTTAAAGAAAAGTTATTTTAGTAAATTCTGCTTTTACTGCTTCAAAGATCTTAAGTATATTATTCGTTTTATCTCAAAATTTATTCATATAGATGTTAGTTTTAATACCACGGATCCGGGTCTCAACTTTCTCAAAATAATTAATTTATCAAAACTTCAACCATATTATTGGAAGAATAATATCGGTGATACTCTACATTATTATCTTATATTTATCTATACATTGCGGTTACTATTACTTCATTACAAAATTACAAAATTTACAAATCTGATAATTTGTTCTTTACATTGCTAAAGTTCTTTGTTACTTCTTTTATTAAGGCGAAATTTACAAAAGTTGTGGTTTGATATCACCTGAATTTCATATGAGGTTGTTGTTGTATCCTTGGGGCATCTCCTGTCGTCTTCTAAGGGTGGAGTACGTTGTTCCTGGTGCATCTACATCGGGTTGATTATTTCTGCTCTCGAAGATCGGTTGTTTACTTGAAGTTCCAACTGTTGTAGTTTCACTTTCCTTGGTCCAGACTTTTGTAGTTCACATTTTTTTATTAGTTATAGTTCTCACTTTGCAGTACTAAAGTCTAGTAGTTACCTATCTTACACTTACATTTTATATTTTAAAAAGAGATGTGTTGGCTACCTTTTTCTTTCTGTATGTATTCTCACTAACTCTACACACTACATTATTCACAATAAAACCATCTCACGCTGGATATACTTTTAAGGACATACACTTACGTGTATGTACACAACACCAAAACTCACATCTTGTCATGGCGAAGTTCTACTGGCGAATGCGCGTATAGTTTAGGGGCGAGGGCTCAGTAAGCTGGTGCGTATTTACGCACTAAGAAAATAGTTCGTACTTTATATATTAATAATTATCCATTAATTAGAATGTAAATACTTTATGTTTACTTTATTATGACTTAGGGATTTCTTTATTTATATAGTCGCATTTTTAATAATTAAAGTAATTATTATTATTGTTCTTTACTTAATACCTTTCTTGGCGTGTTGGTACTGGAAAGTTTCACGTTGATTCCGGAATCTGGGTATAGGTAAGGGTGTATGATACTCTTACTTATTAAAATTAAAAATTTTAATTTGTGCGATTTTCGATATATTTAAAATCGTCACAAACTTGCCTTCTAATAACAATATGCATTTCTCCAAATCTATGGATACTTTTTCTTCACCTTTAATATCGAAACGATACCGTGTTAGAAATATGCTACAGGCTGCACTATGAAGTTCAGAGATATTACCGGCTGAATCTCTAAGCGTTAAGTTTTATATCTGGTTTGACTGGACATTTACCATTACACATCATAATTTTTGTTAGATACTAAATACCTATGAATCATACTCTTCGTAGTTTTGTCTGAAAAATATAAAGCTGCAACTGTATTTAGTTTATTGAATCGATATTTCAACTCAAGAAAAAGAAGAATATTAATACAATTCTTCCTAAAAGTCACTACTACATCAACTTTGGAAACACCTGAAACTTTGTTTAAATATCTATTAAATATCTATTTATTATCTTCTTTAATCAGCTAATAATTCGTATTGATAAAATTTGTGACTTCGTTTAAGTTCTGGAGGCACAGTATTATGTAGTTACCTCTTTACTTGTGTATTAAAAGGACATATGTTTGCTAGCCTTTGATAAAAAACTTTTACGCAAACAGGAAATGCTAAATAAACTTCTGATAATTTTATTGGAATCTTAACTGGTCTGGATCTTGACATCAGGGATTTGACTTACTTATTGTATTCGGGTATTGTTAAAAGGAATTATTTTTAAATAAGTTGTAAATTTAAAGTAATGATGTATTACTTAAAGGTGATAAACTTTCGTACTAACACTCCAAAAAGTCAGCAGTATAATTAAGAAATATAAATAAAACTACAATTTTAATCTACCACTTGTGTGTTGGCAGCTTAATCGCTTCATTAAAAATTCTCATCTTTGAAAATAACTAACTAAGGAACAAAGCGTCAGTAAAAAGTTCTAAATGTTTCAATGCTTCCTCAGGGCGTTTTAATTAAATTTTTACCCACCCCTAGCAGAACTTCTCTATTCAGTGGATTATTTTTCTTAAAAATTATTTTAGTTCTAATTAACTAATGCCGAGAATTTCTTAACGTTTCGGAATTCTTTAGCCCATTTAGTTTTATATGAAGTTTTAATAGTTTTTTTTCTAAAGTTAACGAGTTTTTCATCATCCATTCGTACATGTATCATGACCTCAGTATTAATAATTATATCGGGCCTTAGTGAAACACTTTGCTTAAGGATTTTTTACTGTAATAGGGAACATCTATAGGTGAACGTTGTAAGGGTACATATCTTCAACATGCATTTTAGAAGCAGCATGAGAAGAATAGAATACTAAATAATTAACACTATAAATTAAAAGGGATGAATCAGAGATAAAGGAATGGGTATTTAACATAATTATACGATCCAACATATAAAGGTAATAATAATAAAAGTAACCTCTGATAAGAGAAATGTAGCAAGCAACGAAGCAAAACTTGAAATACAACAATACAATAAGTAGGTAGAAACAAACCCCAACCCCAGTGATAGGACATATAAAGGCAAATGAAATAATAAAAGGCGAACAAATAATACCAAAACACAAATAATAAGTCAAATATAGTAACAAACAGTATATAAAATCATGTAAACAAGAAGTACACTACCAATAATAATTAAGTGAAACATTTGTTAATAGGATATGTGTATTATTAATAGCCCTATAGTGAGATAAAAAGTAGAACATAAAATATAGAAAAAACCGACTATCAAATTATGTTTTAAAACCCGATAATAATCCAAGAGTGAGAGATACGTAGGGAGTGATAACAATAAACAGTGAAGTGATGTGTAGATAGTAAGATAAACAATTTATACTCATAAGGAGAAAGAATAGTAAACATTTGTAACAATAAACCAAGCCCATAAAATGAAAGAGATAAAACCCCTATATTAAACCCAGAAGTACAATACAGTATTTAATGAAAAGTAATGTATTGTAGTCTATAAGAAATAACTGAACAATATTTAATAGTAAAAGTGAAGTGATAAGTGAAAAATAATAGTAATTAATCAAACAGACAGGACGGTGTAGATTAAAGAGTTCTTTCAGTGCAAACATAAGTGTACACTACAAAAAAGTTTAAAAAACAATGTTGGGATAATAATAATAATCCCAACTATACTTTGAAATGAGTAGAAGGATTACCAGTTTTGTTATTAGTTACAAAAGCTCCATATGTCTTTGTAACAATTAATGTTGATTCAAAGAGACATCAATACCAATAATGTACATTACTTATTCAGTTAAGAAGAATTAAGTTAAATTGGATTGAAGAAAATGAACTGAGAAAAACGATATTAATGTAAGTTAAACAGTTTTGTTAGGTTTAGGAAAGTTAGTTTATTTATTTATTGTTTATTGGAGTATCAGCCAAGAAGGCATGACATTAAGTTAATATGTTTGTATTTTTTAGTTATGTAATGATATTATAAAGATACGATGAGTATGTTAATTTCATGTAATAACATACAATAGAACAATTGTAATTAATAAGAAGGAATATGGCTGAACAATAGACAGACCATAAACTTATTTCTATATTCTGTTTTGTTAGTAGGATTAAGTGTTAAAAAAGTGTGTAAGAGATGGGAGTAGGCATAAGCTAGCAATGATATAAACTTGAAACGCCCCCTTATCCGCAGAATAATTTTTTTTCTCCCTTTTTCTAATCACCAAAAAAAATATTTTTTTTTTTCTGGGGAGACGTAACTTAATATTTAAGACTAGGCATGTGTCCTAGATTGGAAATAAAATGTGCTGAGCCATAGTGACAGGTCTTGCAATAAAACAGCTGATAAACAGTAAAAAGATTTTATTTAATTTTTTTGAACAATATTTATCATTTTTGTATAAAATTTCTTACTACTTGACTTCCATCCAGCTCTCGCTTTAAATTCACATGATGGTTTAATTATACAAGATATGTCAAAGTATTTACAGTCACATGGTGGTTTAATTACACGACATAATGTCAAAGTATTTTCCACAAATTTAACAATGGCATGCCAACCTACTGAATTTATCATTATAATTATTATAGACTTTTACTTCCTATATTTTACAACAGTTTGTATTGCATGAGTAATGCAGGAACCATTTATGAACACATGATAACTATAAGTGTCTGAAGGAGACTATCCATGATAATTAAATAATACAATAATTATTGACAATTAATAAATAAAGATTAATAATTAAATTCAAAGAACAATTACTCAAGTGTGCAGCAGTGCTTTCATCTACCGGTCCCCATCACTAGGATTAATCACATCAACTGAAAACAGTGATCACAGTAACAGAGGTTTAAGTTTGTTAATTAAATAAAAAAAATAGTAAATTAGTTGTTGAATAAAAAAAATTTAAAGTATCGCATTGTAAGTTAAGTTTTAAGTTAACTTAAATTAAAATAAGGTGTTAAGTTAACTAAGTGTAGGAATTTACGGTATAAAATAAAATTTGAATAGTTAAACTGAACAAGCAAAATAACCAAATAAGAGAAATTTAAATTTAGAAAAATCAGAGAACAAATAAAAACGTGCAGGATCACCGGTCGTGTGGCAAGCAGATGCAAGCACTCTCCGAGTATTACATCTTCATAAGTTCTGAATATTGTCAAAAAGAGTTTTACTGTTTTGTCTTTCACAGGAATAGAATTAAATTTTTAAATAATAGAAAGGTAACCCATGACTCTATACAAATCAAAGCACAAATATTTATAAGTTACTTATAAGCCAGTCAGTAATGTCCACACTTTAGCATGTCTTCACAAAACATGTTCAGTCATGTTAAACATGAGTCTAATATCTAGGCATAGATTTTAGCGTGTGTGTTGCCCGATAACCTGCGGAGCACTTCGAGTGTGAAGTTTATTAAATAATGGAAATTTCCCACCTGATCTTTCGGAGGGCACTAAAGACGTTCCTGCATTATCGGTGGTGTGTGAAGGACGATGTCGGATGGCGTAACGGCGTTGGGGTGTCTTACGCATGCTCTGCGGATGGGCGAAGATGTAGCGTGCCCATCACCTGGACCCCTTTCCCCTCGACTAAGCGGAGAAACCTGCGAAAATTTTTACTGTATATTCGATTCAGATATATTTATATATACACATACCACCCCAACATTCCTTCGTCCAAGGACTCAAATCACACACGTTACTATAACTTCAATACTGTAATAGCGGTCAGTAACTCCAGTCAAAATCACCCTTTGGGCTTTTAATTTGATTTCTAAATTTCACCATGTTACACAGGAATCATACATATTAAGCTTAAACAATTTTCTGGGATACCTTGGATGTTTGAGTTTACAAAAAGATTGACTGACGAGCACGTGGTCTCTGCTAAAACATTTATAAATACTTCAAAATAATCAGACTTCATGGAACCACAATTATAAATTCATACTTGCTTTAATTCTTAATTATTTTTTTAAATTCTGAATTGGCTACAACATTATTTCTTTATCTTGAGAGTAAAATAATTTTACCACGTGCTTGCATATTCATCGGCACAAACATGGACCGCCTGAGTCGCACACTCAACGATCGCTGCATTTCACACACATAAACCCCCAATTAAATTAATATTATATATGACTCGCAATACTGGCTCACCTGAAGCTCTTTAAGAAAATTTATCTAGTCATAGTGATGTCACAATCTACGCCGTCACAATCCAGCCGCACCAAGGTTGAACGAGAAAAGAGAGCGACGTACGGCTCGGCGCTAACTTATAGAAACTCAGACATTGCTGACTAAATTTTATTGACAAGCGAAAGCCACAGCCTACCAAATGACGTCGCCACTCAAGGTCGCAGCGAACAACTTGCATCTCGATATCAACGCGGGCATCGTAACAATCAGCGATAGTGCGCCGAACGCACAGAAAATAAAATTAAAGTGGCCGTGGTGTTTACATTTTAATATAACCACGGCACAAACTTAACAAGCACAAGATTAATCATTATTATATAAACAGAAAGAAAAAGAGTATCAGATAAGAAATGATTTTGTAAAATTATGATAACATTAATTGATTGTGAAACAGCTCCAAAGTAATTCAAAAGCCAATAAGTACTAAATGACAATAAGCAGAAAGTATGGATTTAATAAATAATGTTTAAATAGAGCAAAATAAGAAATTCTAGACTGTTACAGCTTAGGCCTATAAAATACCTAACTGTCCAACTTCAGAAAACCAATTGTAAGCAATTGACTATTGTATTTGAAAAGTAAAACCAAGTAAATTATTTGATTACAATTAACTAACAATAATAATATGTCTGAAATGGAATAAACAGTATAAATAAGTAAATTATGTAATAACATAACATTAGCAATTTTGTCAAAAAACATTAATACATGACCTAGTCCTGCCTTGTGAGATGTCAAATTGATTTTTGAAAGAAAATAGGGACATCCATGTTAATAATTCACACATTGGTAATATCACCAAAGAACAAAAGCCATTATAAAATATTTATTCATTTTGAACAGAAACCCAGGATTTATAACAATAGGTTCAAACGTATTTAACCAATAAGAGTGGAGGTGGTTGCCATAACAACAAATATTATTATATTTTTTAACCGTTATAAAACAGGAGTTCCATTATTAAGGATCCAGCGAGACAGACGCGAAACTGAATTCGTCTCTATTAAAGTCTAGTCAAGAAGAAAATAAGATCCAGAAGGAAATAAAATGAATACAAGAAGTCGAACATAGTTCCAGTAAACCAAATAATAACCATAAACAAAATTTTAACAATAAAAAATAAACGAAACTTGAAAAATAAGAAACAGACGCCAGAATAAGAAGGGAAACCATACCAGTGAAAATTAACGAAAGTACAAACACGACCTGAAAGAAATACTGATGACCCATAGCAAAAACAACATGGTTTTGTTAAGTATAAATTAAATTACCAATAATTACGAACTAAAACTGATTAACTTTTTTCACAAACACTAACTCTCACTCTGAACTTTGAACACTAAATTCTTTCAAGGATTAATAGATCATATTTATTCGAACTTTATGTAACTTTAAAATAACCTATGTACGAAGCCTATAATATTGACACACACTTTTAAACACCAAGAGTTGAATTTTATGTAAAGCAATTAAGTACCATTAATGTAAGGTGGTGTACTTCAATCACATCTTGTTTAAAATTTTTTCGTAATCCAAAGAACTCATTGACAGAATAACTTGTGTAAATAAAGCGTATAAGCGGCCATTACGGTCTCGCACAACTGCTGTCACCTTAGCCATCTGCTGAGTGAAAATTAATTTTTAGCCGGAGCGAAACTTTTATTATAATAACTTCTATTGTAATTGAGTTATCAAATTAGCGAATTTTAAACACTAATAAACAAGCACGGATCATTACTAATTGTCCTTTGTTTTTATTTGAAACTTATTATATAGTTTGTGTACTTTAGCGGTGAACAGAATTCTTTGCCAAAATTCTATGTTGGCAACACGTCGAACGACAAGCGAGATTTGACTTCCCGCCAGTCCGCGTGGGTAATTTGAATTTGTCAACATCGCACAGAAAAACGACACCGAGTAAAACTTTTAATTGTTTTGTTTTGAAAACAATTTGGCGCCTATCGGGAAGAAAAAACCACGAACAAGGACACCAACGAAAGTGGGACTATCTTATATAAAACGAGAGAAGAAATTTAATTTAACAACGTACATGTATTTAGTCTACTATGATTAAAAAGAATGTGTAGCACACGAAACATTTCTGTAATAAAAGGACATATTGATTATTCTAGAGCACAGACGTTTTTGATGTATAGGTTCATAAAGGTGACTATCGCACAATAAGTTGTGATAATTGTTTAAAACGCTGATATATCAAAAATAAATTTAACGTTTTTATTGTATTTCAATTGGATTAGACGTTACTGAAGTTATTTATGTAATAAAATTGTACACTGTATTCTCGATAATCATTTTAGAAAAGTGTAATAAACATAAAAATTTTAAGGCACTTCTGAATTCATTACTGATACAATATCGGCTTCAGTAAATGACTGTGTACTTCCCATTACCGTTTTAAGAGTTCTGCTACCTAACAACTCTTCCTGTAATCCAGTTTCTTCACTGCACTAACAACTTACAAGACAAAGAAGAATATTGATGCAACTCTTCCTAAAAGTCGCCTCCCCTCTCACTCTCTCTCTTTCTCTCTCTATCACTCCCGCTTTCCCTATCTATCTATCTATCTACCTATCTTTATTTATTTTGGCGGCACCCTTGAAATAAACTGATTTTATTAACCAACTTGACGGTGGCTGTTTACAGATTTCATGTATTCAGGATTAAAACGCTTAAGTCACCACCGGCCGTTCTCACTTGTAACCCCCAAAATGCTTCTCAAGGTCTTCGTTTCAAACAGGTTTCTTTGATTTGCACCGTATTTTAATATTACTCAGGTCTCAAACACATACTGGTTTTAACAGATTTTGCATTCCTAGTCAAAATTCTATTTTTAAACTTTTAACAGCCATATACGTACTTGTTGTTAGGCTGGATTATACGCCTCATTCTCTTAGAGATTTCAGGTATTGCCATGAAGAATTCCTCAGTGATCCTATTACTTCTTCTAGTAATGTCTAGATGCCAGTGTAACCTAGCTAATACCTGTGCTGATTTATAGAATATTGTACCTCGTATTTCCAGTCTTGATTCCCTTATGATTTTTGCTAATGCAGTATTAGACAAGAGGCATGCCAGAATGTTCCCTTGGCGAAGGCGGTAATATTTAATGGTCATTGTGCCAGTGATGTTTGCGGTAAATCCATCAGAACAATTGAAGAACCTAACTAAATTTTATTTAAGAATGAAGTACATATGTTTGTCTATCAACAAGTTGTTTTCACCAACAAGTTATGACACACTACAGTCACACATCTCAATATGCTCTGATAGCGCACTGATATATCACTGTTTACATAGGTGCTATTATATTCTCTGTAGCGATTCCAGCTTTTATGAGATTCTCATTAAGCGTTTCTTTAAATTAGGAGGCCAATTACGTAGTTTTAAGGGATTATAGACTTACTCTCTGATATTCGGAGTTTGTAATTTTTTTTAACTTTTCTTTTAAAAGCTAATTTTGCTGTGGTAGTGCAGGGTGATAATGATATGCCATTTATTCTACATATACAGTAGAAAACGGATAACACAGAATATGACTCAGGTCCAGATTGCTGCATGAATTTTACAATTACAATTTGTAAGGTTAACACAAAAGTTTTACCTACAATAGCCTACATCGTTAACATGAAAAACGTTTGTTGAAAATTATTTTTCTTCCTTACTTTTTAATAACCGCATACAGTAGAACCTCGATCATCCGTCACCATGCGGACTACATCATGGTCGGAACGGAAAAAAGGTCGGATAATCCGAGGAGCAAAAAAAATACAGTAAATCTCTTCAAAAATATTTTTAAAAGACGTGACTAAAAGAAATTAAATTGTTTATGATCTTAAAGAATTAATTTATACAAGAGAAAACAAAATAAAATATATCTGATGACAATTTTTCTAGTCACAAAAATTAGTTTCCTCTTCTGCTTCAAAGAGGGTATTCGTGCCCTCGGGGCTAAATCTCTCCATTTATTCATCCAAAGAATATCGAAGGGCATTGATGAGGTATGTTCTTCTATGTACTGATAGGCCACATCAAATGCCTGTTTAGCTTCGGAATGAGAAATTTTGGCGGCAGGTTCATCCCCCTCATCTTCCTTTTCTGCCGCTTCATCTGGTTGTTGCATTAAGGCAGCAATAAGTTGCTCGTCGTTCAACTCCTCATTTATACCGTAATCAACGTCACCTTCAGCCAGCCATTCTTCTGCATCGGTAAGCTTAATATCCGTCTATAATATTTGAAGGTCTTTAATTGCAGATGCGTCATCATCGATTGTATCATCGTTGTTATGATTTTTTATGGGAGTGTTTTCTAAGTGCATTGTTGGCCAGAGTTTTTTCCAAGATTTTATTACCGTCGTATCTCTTATGCTCTCCCATGCATCTGCAATGGTGTAAATAGCATCTTTACTGTTGAACGCTTTTATTGCCTGAAACAGAACGTAACCATTTTCAGTTTCTTCCAAAATAGATCCGACATAATTACGACGGTGTCTCTCTTTTTTAGCCTTTCTATTATACCCAGATCCATGGGTTGGATAAAGGACAAAGGACGTAACATTAGGTGGCAAAAATATCGTTTTTATCTAAGTTGCGATCAAAGTCATGACGCTAGGATTCTGCTACCTGGAGCTCGTAAAGTTGTCGTCGTTGCTTCACTCCTGACGTTGGTGTTCACTTTTCACATTTTAGTTTTACTGCACTAATGTTACCTTTTTATATGGTATGGAACATACCTTAAAAGTTAAACCTTTTTATAAAGAGATGTGTCGGCTATCTTAGTTATTTTTAATTCTTTCTCTACATTTAAACTACTTTACTTGTTTTACGTTTCACTTCGTTTCAACTACATGTGGAGTATGTAACCACGAAACACTTACTTTCTGCTACATCGTTTTGCAATATATACATACGTTCACCTTCACGACACATGGTAAAGCTGTTAACTTGTCAGAGATTCTGGGTCGACTGGGGTTGATTTTGCGGCCGTGAGTAGGGAAGCGGGCGCAGTTCACACGCCGAGAGAAAAATAGTTCGTACTTTTATTATTATTATTGTTCCGTTAATTAACTACTATTAATTATCCTACCTTTTCTTTATTGAGTTAGGTATTTCATTTATTATTATCACGTCTTTTTATTTAATTAGAATGATTATTAGTATTCGCTTCATAACAGTATAATTTGCGTGTCCGTACTAGCCTTTTTACAAGTTGGTACAGGTATATAGGTACAGAGGGGAGGGTGGATTATTTTCTCACGTGTTATTTTGAATAAAAATTATTTTGTGCTATTTAAATTGCCTTTAAATCGTCACACTAGGAATCTACGTACGCACACTACTATACTCCAACTGTAATAGTTTTCGCTAACGCACAGAAGCAACAGCGATGATAACTGTAACAGGACAGTATTCGTAATGAATAAAAACAATAAACTGTATGATTCAAAAGACAGTTGCGAATAGCTCGGCGCTGACTGTCCTATGAGTCACAAAATGTTGGAGGTGACGTACATTAGCAAATAAACGTCACAGCAGACTGCTGAATGAGTCAAATTGGAAGTATTATTAACACATAATTCTACGAAATATTACTGTACTCTGATATGTGTGCTATCAACTCACCAAGAATTTTTTTCCAACTCAGCAATTTTTGCTGTGATCACAGCAGTAGTCTTTGCTTTGAAAATGTATCGTCACCGCGTCTGCTTGATATACTGTATCATTATACGGGCATGTTATTGACGACTGCCGGTGAACGATCTGACGATTTCTTGGTATCGTCATATAAACATGCGCTGTTACATGTGATAACTTTTCTGAAAAGTTTGTAGCTGCAAATGTCATTTTGTAGCGAATTTAAAAGATATTCTGCAATAAAGATTATTTGCCTACTTTACGTTTTTGTTTACTTGGACTTTTGTTTATTCTTTAATTACAGTATAACTAAAATTAGAATTTTGTTCATATTTTCCGTTTTGAATTATAAATTGTACGTACCTAAATGATTATGTAATTCTTATATTTACAGATATTGGAATAATATCATTAACATACGTAACGGTAGCAGAATTGAAAAATTCAAATAGGAAGCCAACCTTTGAACTTCACCAGGTGTCAACAAGTAGTTAAATATGTCACAATCCCTAAGAGAGAATCTGTAATTCAATGCCTAGTTCCATACATAAAACTTTAATGAAACTAAAAGTGTACCGGGGGTAAACTTAATACTGAGTGTCCAAATCTATTAAAAATTTCATCAATAAAATATTTTTAAAATTTTGATTTATGATAATCGAGCTTCTACTGTAATAAATAACACATGACATGCACTCCCCGAAACAGTGCAAGTTAAAAACTGTCAAAGTGATGACAGTGCTGACGAACGTGACACGGACAATGACTGAAAACTTACGAGTTATTACTCGGAAGGTGAAATGTTTGACCACGTTGATAAATTAGAACAAGTTTTTAAAAAGTAGTGCAGTGAAGTAGTGCAGATTTGTGCTCAAAGGAAAATAAAGTACTAGTTTAAAAATAAGTGAACAGTGTCACTATAGGAACTTTAAAAGACATATTATATTACTGTACAAGAAAACCTAAATCATGAGGCTAAGTGAAGAACAGCTACAGTGCGTATAGCCTATAGGTTTTAAGAAAAATTAACAATATTTTTTCACAAATTAACCCGAAATTATCCAGGAGGATGAAAGAGTTTATGTATATGTACCTTCTGAATATTCTTTATTGTTTTATGTTACTACACAATAAAGTAAACAATCTACACAGTATTTGTTTATTTGTCTCATTTTGTTTCTCTTTTCATCCGTTTTACACGACATTCGGTAAACAAGAAAAAGCAGGTATTGCCCGTCATTTCGAGTTAAACGTTTTTCACTGTATATGTTTTATGTCCTTTATCAATGTAATAGTGACCAATGTGTTGGGGGTAGAAACTACATTATACAGCTTCCAATATCTACTTTCCTCAGGTTATTCTGGTATTCAACTGTTGTTAACTGGAATTTCTGGTACTATCATTTATAGTAGTAGTACTAGTAGTAGTAGTAGTAGTAGTAGTAGTAGTAGTAGTAGTAGTAGTGTTAGGAAGAGAGTATTCACTGACCTAAAGACACTGAGTATATGAAAAAAGAAAGACTTACATAATAGTACTGAATTACCATCTTATCTTGAACTGGAAGTTAATAATAGTCTCATGTTGAAGGAAGCCTATCATTTTTTTTAAAATCACTTATATGTTTCTTATTATTCTGTTGTACTGTTATTGTCAACATAGTTATTATTTCTATATTATTTTTAGAGAAGTAATTTAATTTTTGTAAGTCAGTGATTGAAATTTGGCGTGAACAACAACCATTTCCCTTTAAGTTGCCGATATTATGTAAACAATCACATAACACGTAACTAAAGTAAAACCGACGTTATATAATTTTACCTATTACACTGGGTGTCTTCGAACACACACACACACACACACACACACACACACACACACACACACACACACACACACACACACACACACACACACACACACACACACACACACACACACACACACACACACACACACACACGATTACTTCCGTTCAGTAAACAAACGATGTTTGTGTTCGTTGTTTTCCCGCATACTGCAGTTTTACTTAACTCAACATACGTTTTCCCTCTCTGTACGTCAATAAGGATGCCCTAAACACTATTCTACGATTCGAGTAAAATTATTACATTTTTAGAATGTGCTATTTCTTATTGACAAAATCAGGTGAGTGACGCAAGGCAACGGAAAACATTTTAAATTAAATTTTTGTAAATGCGCAAGAATGTGAAAAGAATAGGCTTTGTTTATAAAAAAAAAAGATTTACATTAACCGTTACATTTTTATGAATATTATAAAACATTTAAAAAAATATTCTGTTAAAAAACAGTGAAAGCATGGGATTGGTAATTACTAAACATATACCTAAATTTATGCGGGATATAATGAATAGGAAAAGAAAAATTAAATACGTGACAGATAATTAAATACACAATTATATAAAACATCAGATGTAACGCTGTAGATAAATGGGTTAATTTATTGGCATATATTTTATTAAGAGTACTCCATATACGTTGCAATTATTATTAGTTACGGCCTATACGTTGCAATAAGTTCAAATAATAATGAATAATCACGTAGAGATTAAATTAAAAAAAAAATACATCAAGGGGCTCCCAAAGATGTTTGACTTTTTATTTGCGTATGTCTATTTTGTAATCTCTGTCTTACGCAAAAGACGTTTAATAACTCGTGATTAGATTTTGACACTGTCACTTTTAGCTACGTATACCAGTTTTACCAAAAAGAAAGTCTTTCAGTAATTCTTTACAAATTTTTACGATTGTTGCATACATATTGAAATGTATTAACTTCGTTTTGTATGTTTTAGTATTTTTATGCAATACTTTAACTCAAGTACTTAACGTGATTGAATTTCCCCCATTCTTTAACATTACGACTATTAATTTAACGGGTTTCGATCCGATAAACGCCACAATACATCTTCAAAGAGACTATCCTCATACTGTAGACTTCACAAAATAATTTAATTTATGGGCTGCTTGTTGCACTGTATCTCCATTGTACATGACAACAGTAGGTTGTATGGAAACAAAGTGGAATCTATACTGGTTTATTTTGATAGTGTAAGATCAGAAAGTAGTTACTGTTTCATCTTCTAATTATGTCATCTGGATTTATACAGATCAAAGTAGGCGATATATTGTACCTTTGTCTGACAGCCTGGCTTGTAATTTTATAAAGAAAACTACAAACTTGTTTTCGTGATTTTCACTCGTCATATATTTAAAAACTATAATAACCACGACAGCTGTTTCGGCACACAGTGCCTTCTTCAGATGGTAAGAGCTGACTAGTTACGTACAATAAAGTATCACATAAAGCCAGTGCTATGAAAACGATAATCGACTTAAGTTAGAACAATAAACAATACACATAACATATACACAACTATATACAAATTAGAAAGGAACGTACATTTACTTATACAATTTCAAATTTAAAAGCGGAGAGCTATTTAAATCAGTTTGGTTATTCAAAAGCAAACCTAAATCTTTACGCTTATTAATTTCGAGGGCTTCAAGTAAATCAAGTTTTTTACCTTTTTCCCATACATGTAAAATTTTAAAGTTATCATTAAAATTATGATCATTTTCCGACAAATGATTCGCATAATTAGATTTACCATCCTGATATCTCAAACTATAATTGTGATCGTACATTCTTTTTGAAAACGATCTTCCAGACTGGCCAATATAAATTTTGTCACAAGACCCACACGATAACTCATATACTCCTGACTTTTGAACTTTCTCTACTTTACTCTTATTGTTCTTAATATATCTACCTAGAGAAGATTTCGTCCTAAAAGCTATATTTACATGCTTCTGAGTAAAGTATTTACCAATTTTATCTGATACAGTACCTATATAATTAAGTGTGTGAAACGTTTCCTTATGTGTTGGAATAGGATACACCAATCTTAATGTTTGTAAATATAGTTTTTTATTCAACAACTGATCTATTAGATTTGACTGATAACCGTTGTTAACTGGTATTTGTTTTATAATGGATGAGAGATGATATTTTAAATTTATCGAAGGTTTGTTTGAATCAAAATTATTGTGAATTTGATGGGAAAATTTATGTGGGTAAAGAAGGGCTTGCTATGGGTAACCCCCTCAGGCCCTTGGCTTCTGAAATATTTATGGATTATTTAGAAACCAAAATAAGAGCTCATCCGTATTTTAAATTGTTCATGTTTTGGTACAGATATGTGGATGATGTGTTGGCAATCTTTCTTGGTACGCGTAGGCAATTACAGAATTTTCTTAATTTTATTAACGATTTACATAAAAACATAAGCTTTACAACAGAAATTGAAGTAAATGATAGTATTAACTTTTTAGATCTTTCAATTACAAAACAAAATAATAAACTCAATTTTAGCATTTTCCATAAACCTACGCATACGGATATGGTTATACACAACACGTCTGCACATCCATACTCACACAAGTTAGCAGCTTTTCATAGTTATATTCATAGACTTATTAGTATCCCACTTTTAGATTCAGATTTTCGAAAAGAACTTAACATTATAAAACAAATACCAGTTAACAACGGTTATCAGTCAAATCTAATAGATCAGTTGTTGAATAAAAAACTATATTTACAAACATTAAGATTGGTGTATCCTATTCCAACACATAAGGAAACGTTTCACACACTTAATTATATAGGTACTGTATCAGATAAAATTGGTAAATACTTTACTCAGAAGCATGTAAATATAGCTTTTAGGACGAAATCTTCTCTAGGTAGATATATTAAGAACAATAAGAGTAAAGTAGAGAAAGTTCAAAAGTCAGGAGTATATGAGTTATCGTGTGGGTCTTGTGACAAAATTTATATTGGCCAGTCTGGAAGATCGTTTTCAAAAAGAATGTACGATCACAATTATAGTTTGAGATATCAGGATGGTAAATCTAATTATGCGAATAATTTGTCGGAAAATGATCATAATTTTAATGATAACTTTAAAATTTTACATGTATGGGAAAAAGGTAAAAAACTTGATTTACTTGAAGCCCTCGAAATTAATAAGCGTAAAGATTTAGGTTTGCTTTTGAATAACCAAACTGATTTAAATAGCTCTCCGCTTTTAAATTTGAAATTGTATAAGTAAATGTACGTTCCTTTCTAATTTGTATATAGTTGTGTATATGTTATGTGTATTGTTTATTGTTCTAACTTAAGTCGATTATCGTTTTCATAGCACTGGCTTTATGTGATACTTTATTGTACGTAACTAGTCAGCTCTTACCATCTGAAGAAGGCACTGTGTGCCGAAACAGCTGTCGTGGTTATTATAGTTTTTAAATATATGACGAGTGAAAATCACGAAAACAAGTTTGTAGTTTTCTTTATAAAATTATAAAAATGGATTTTCATCAAGTAAAGGCCTCCAGTATAAATTAGCCTGGCTTGTGGCGACCAACTCAATAGTTTCAGAGCCTGTTTCAACTTTACTACTCATAAGGACTACCTATACGTTCTTTTAATCTAGTACTTCTGTAGTACGTGATTAACGAACAAATACTTCGTAATATCCTTACGATAAGAGCTTCCTCGAAGTCGGTAAAAAATCTGTGGATTTATTTTTTAAATTTACAATGTTTCTCAGTTATCGGTTTTGGTTGTAGCCTGTATATATTGTCGCTGCCCGTTGTAGCTCGTATGCTGCATACAAGGCTATGCTGTATACGTTTTCTACTCAGTTCGGTTTTCTTGACTACTAGAGATTTTTCAGGCTTGTGACATTTGAGTATGTGTCCAACGTAGATCAAAAAATGCAATAATGAATTTCTTATGAACAGCCAAATTAGTTTTGAGTTAATGCCATCTACTCCGTTTACCTTGCGAATTTTTGCAACTGTAATTAGGTGTCTTTTAAAGTTGGCGTTATCGTGTTAGTCACCAAAACATATTCTACTAAGTCACAGCTTAGTGTGAATTTCTTTCCACACTCTTGTAATGATAATGTTTATATTTGCATTGTTATCTTAATGTGTTCATTACATTATAAGGTACTGTCTGACTATCATAAATGTCATCTTTAATGCTGTTATAAGTTTGTCATGAATCTCACAGATTGTCCTTACTTTTTCTTTCCCTTTGGTTATGTTTTTATTGTAATTAGGCTGCCCTGAGTTTGTTTGAGTTTGTAGGTGTTTTTCATGAACTTGTTTCTTTTCCTGCACGGTTTTTATCTTTCACGTCATCAAGATATGAAAGTCCCATTTCAGTGCCGTTTTCCCAATACAATAATTTGTATTTTACTTTTATAGTTTGTAACGTCACAGAACGTTCCATAAAAGGAAATCATTTATATAGTAAGTTATCATAAGAGGAAAGTGAGGTGAACAGTATCGAACCCAAGTAGTCCCAAAAAATTGTGTAATTTTGTATAATAATTATTTCTATCAACTTGAAAAAACGACCAAACTATGACTAAGACAAAACCCCATATATATTATTAAAGTGAATAAGAGAGAAAAAACCATAAGACACTATAAGAGAGAGAAATAATGTCAGAATCAACCAAAATGAAGTCAATAATTATTAAGTTTTATAACTATGAATAGAGTATTAAAAACTATTTTTTGTGAATGAATGGACATGATCCATTATTATATTATGTGATGTAAATAAAATAAATGTATTAAATGATTTAAATACATTATTAGAAAGAGTTTAAGTTAGAATAAAAATGATATATTTGTTATGACAAAAAATATTAATGTGTTGGATTTGAGACCATACACCCAGTTTTCATGAAAAAATTAATTATTATCAGATTTAAATAAAAACTATATGTAATTGTCAAGCAGACAATAGTGAACAATTTATCTTAAATAAAGGAAGCTGTCAAATGAATAAAAAGCAGCCAAAATAGCCAAAAACAGTGTTAACTAAAAACATGTAATAGGCATCTAATATTGTATAATTTATGATTTTAATGTTGCCAAAATGCAACCAAATTGCATTAGAAAGCTGTAATATGATATAAAGCAACTATACTAATATACCTGACTAACTTTAACATAGTAATAGTCAAGTTAGCAAAATATTTACTTATACCATGTATGGCTGGAACCAATCATCCAGTACAAAAACAATCATATCTGGCTAAATACTTACATAATGCTAACAAAAATAAGATAGAAAGGTACAATACCTCAGTATACCTTAATAAGAAACAAACTCAGTTGAAAGTAAAGTCAATTCTAAAAGAATTTAATTAATAAGAGTGAGATTTGTCACGCCATAAAAAAGGACATCTCAAGACCAATCAATGATGCTATGTCATCTTGTGATAAATATAATATATGTACAGAGTAACCAGGTATCACAAAAGATAGACAAAATAATAAACTCTGTGTGTACAGTAGTGAAATAATACATATATTAAAGAAAAAGACTAATCATTGTATTAGAAAACTGACAAGAATCTAGGCCATGAGCAGAGGCCATATAAAATTATATTTATTTGTGTTTTATCTATGTTAAAATTTGTTTATTTTGTTGTAGGAAGGTAGTAGTATTAGATGTTCAGCTTGTGGAAGGAACTTAGTAACTCCACAACAATTTTTGTTACAAAAATTGAGTTTTCAATGACAACAACTCAAGGTGAGGGTTGTATATTGTATTGTTTATTAGACTTAAGTTAATTAGAAACCAATCATATTTAGTATCGCTAGATTCAGTTAAAAACAGGAAATCTAAATGTATTAATGGCATACAAATTGTGAGTACTAATGTAAAACTGTTTGATAAATACCAGAGTAATTTTTGAAATATCCTTTGTATGAAGAATAAGAAATTCGTTCTAAAAGCTTCTACGGAAGTGAAAATTGTTCCATGACATTCCATTTCGTTTATTCTCGAACATTCTAGAAAGAATTTTTACACAAATATACCGGAAGTCGAGGTAAACAAGCAACCTGAATTAGTATAAAAGAGAGACCAAATCCGACCGAAAAACACTTGAAACTTGAACTCCAGAACTGATGCATCACCCACAACACTGATCAACGCAGCCAAGGCGAAACCGAAGAGGCGAGAAATCGACAAGACACGGAGAAAGGCTTTTTCCCGTACATAGACATACCGACTGACTTAACCTCAACGAGAATCTACGCCAAATGTGTCGCTGAAATAGAGCAGCGATACGGCAAATTTTAATAGAAATCACGCAGCCAGAACGTCAAGCGGCCCAGGAGGGACCAAAAATTTAAATAGAGAACGAATTCTGCTGTGTTCGCATAGACTGACTAACTTGACAATAATTCCCCCTAACGTAAACAAACATATACACAACAAGCCTTTCTTCTCGACTGAATGGGAATCAGCGCTGCGGCGGATAATTTCTGAATCAACGCGGAGCAGCTGATGAGCTTTTGGCGGCGTTTGAACGTGATTCTACTGCCAAACGTTTTTACAAAAGTGCGGAAAAAGTAAACGATCGCAAAATTTGACTTTAAATAGATTCAGTGTACACCCGAAGAGGCGAGATTGAGAAACTACCCGAAAGGAGTGTCCAGTGCAAGAATAAATAACCATTGGAACGTGAGTTACCAAAATTAAAGTCATTTGTTACCTGGTTACATTTTATCACGCAGTTGTACTTCACACGCCACACATATACCTTCAAATCACTTAGTTTTTTCTTGTAAGGCATCTAATTGATATGTCTTGGTAGTTCAAAGGAGTCACGTCCTGAGAGTAAAGATTTTTCACGTATTAAACTCATGCTTTTCAACTGAGTCAAAATCTGAAATATGCTAGCCGATACTTGATTGGATATATAAAAAATTGTCAATAATAATAACTTGTAAAATTTTTTCTCTGCAATTTTATAATTTTTTCTATGAATGTTAGTCCTTCAGACGATTTGTTTGTTTTTGAAGAATCATTAAACTTAACTGATTTTTCCAAGCTAAACTGACTTGTTTAAATTTTTTCGTAGATTTAAAAATTTTATCAATCACATTTTTTTTCTTGGAACAAACGTTTCCAAGTGGCGCCCACAAAAAGCATAGTATTAAGTTGTGTTACAGGACTACATCACTGCAGAGGATCCAGTCAACAGAGTAAGTAACAAAAGTGCGCGGAGGTAACGCCCGACACATTACATTACACACACTACTTGTTTTTCTATAAATTGACGACTCCAACGTGAGGCTGTTAAAGAAGGAACACTATCATCTACAAACACTAAGTCTGTTTTTCTATAAATTGGCAGCCCAACTAGTGAGGCTTGAAAAAGACGGAACAAGCCCGGCAACTACCAACAGATCAAAATGTCGCAACCTAAGGGAAAAAAGGTGAAGAAGAATGTGGAACCCGAGTTAAGTGTGGAAGACCGAGAGGCAGTACAAATGGAGGAAACGGAATTAGAACCGCCCACACTAGAAATGGAAAGACCGGTACAAACGGCAGATGAAATGGAGGAACAAACGGGAGAAGAACCCATACAAATGGTAGAACAAACAGAGAATCCCGAACCAGAGATAATAACAGGGAGCGTTGACACGAATATAATAATGATGATGCTCCAAAGAATGGAAGAAAATATGAACAAAAATACAGAATCCATGAATAAAAACAGACTGGAAGATAAGGAGAAATTAGACAAAAACATAGAATCTTTAAAGAAGGATATAACCGAGAAAATAGATGACAATGGGAAAAAACTGGAGATATTTCAGGAGGAGAATAAAAAAAGTATAGAGTCCCTGAAAAAAGAAATTAACATAAAGTACGAAGCAGTAAACAAAACGATCAATGATAATAAAATCGATAGTGACAGGAAGGTCGAAAACATGGAGAAACAGTTGGAAAGGTTACAGGAGGGAAACAATACACGTTTCGAAAATATAGAGGAACAAACAGTAGAGACCAAACAAGATGTTATAAATCTCGAAAACAGGGTAAGGCAGAACCAAGACGCCATCATGCAGGAGGTGGGAGAAGTCCAGAAAGACGTTAGCGAGAGGATGCAGAAAACATATGACATCGCTAACAGGCTGGACGAACAGATAAAAACTAACAAAAATAGTATACTGGAAATAGACCAGAGAGAGAAAAACCTGCAGGAAAGATTAGAGGCGCTGAGAGACACACCAATACTAAACACTCATACGTGTCATGGTGAAAACAGGGAAGTAATCAACTTCCAGAACTATCGACGAAACCCAATGGAATTTCTGGAAAGAATGGAGGAGTTTATTGGGAGAAATAGAGAAACAAGGTGGGACAGGATAAGAGAGATGCTTGACGAGATGTTTAAAAATACTAAGGATAACTGGTGGATAGCGGTACGACCCGAAATAACGAATTTAGCAGAGTTTAAACGCCAGTTTAAGGAAAAGTATTGGTCACAGACCGCACAAAACAGGGTAAGAATGGACATTTTCTATGGCAAATACGACGCGTCCTATGGACAGTACCCGACGTTTTATTTCCTGGGAAAGGTATGTTTAGCACGGAAGTTGATACCGCCGATCCCAGAAGAATGTTTGGTAAGGCAGTTAGCTGGACATTACAGCTATGGTATCAAGGATGCCCAATTATACCATCAGATTAGCAAAATAGCCGATCTGGCCAAATTATTGGAAAATTGCGAATCCACAGGAAGGTTCCAGGATTACCAACCCCCCAATCGTAAGGTAGAGTACAACAACAATAATAACGGACCAAACCGGAATGGAGGTGGGAACGGTAATAATCTAAACACCAATAATCAGAATAATAATATCCCGCCAAATGGCCGAAATGATAACATTCAGGGCCCAATTAACCGCAACTATCCGGGACCAAACAGAGGTAATTACCCCGGGAATAACTACGGTAGGAACTTCCACCAGGAAAGCGGTTATCGCGAGAATAATTATAGAGGAAGTAATTATGGTCAACGTAATGGTTATCGTAACGGGGGAAACCAAGGAGGAGGCGATAGGAGAAACCAAAATGAATATAGACCCCAGGTAAATTATACAATGGCCAATAACCGACGGCCATATCCACCTAATGTACCCACTTACATGTTTTACCCACAACAGGCGCCAGGTAGCCAGGGTAACACGGCGAATAGCCAATCTATTAACGGTAATCCCGAGGTCAGGCAGGAAACACAGACGGGTCAGCAACCCAATGTTCCGGGAGACCGGGCCAATGAGACAGTGGCTCATTTAAACTAAACGCGGCAGTGAAAAAGGAAAACCGCCCTTCACTGAACCAATATTATGGGGTGACAAATGACGAACATAGACAGGACAAAGACGGGACTAGGATAAGAATAAATAATTACCTTAAGGATATTAGAGAGGAGTTATTAGAAGAAGGTGATAATATCATTAAAAATAGTAACCAAGGGAATAATAGTATCGTGCAGATTAAAGCATATATCAATGGCATAGAAGCGATACTACTCATTGACACGGGGTCAAATGTGTCACTTATCGATAGCATTGAGTTAGAGCGGATTAAACAAAATAGTAATTTACCAATACCCACTCTACCGATAAATAACATTATTTTAGTCTGAGCAACGGGGAGGCAAAATAAATCAATAAAGAAACAGGTGTCATTAGAGATGACTAGTAATGGGGTAACAATACCAATAGGGTTATTAGTGGCGAGTAATTTACCCATGAGTATACTAATAGGCTGCGATATACTTAGGCCATACAATGCTGTAATAGATTTGGAAAGTAAGGTGATAACTTTTAAGACTAACAAGGGGATTTGGACCAATAATTTAATCGATGTCCAAGGAAGTGGTACAGACAATACACCTTATCAAGCGATAGTGAACCATTATTATTGTACCGATCGTCCAATCAATATGCCATTATATCAGGAGGAAAACCCAGAGTTGTGGTTAGAAAAGTTAGAAGAAATACGGGATTTCCAAAGGACGAAAGCAAAGGGCCTGATCAGCGAAAAACAGGCGGAACAATTAATCGAGGTATACAATAATTATAAACACATATTCTCGAACGCTCCAGGAAAAGCCAGAGATTATCAGTGCACCATAAAATTCAAAACTCCGGTGGAATTTAACAGGAAATCGTACCCGATCGCATACTCGCTAAAGAACGAAGTCAGGGAAGAATTGAACAGGATGATAGAGGACGACATAATCGAGTATAGTCATTCGCCCTTTACCAGCCCAATCATAGCGGTGCCAAAAAAGAACGGAAAGGTACGTATATGTCTCGATGCTAGGGAGATTAACAAAATGATTGTTAACGACCGCACATCACCTGGGGAGATAGAGGAGATATTAAAAAAGTTCCACGGAATCAGATATATAAGCTCATGGGATACGGTATGCGGATACTGGCAGGTAGAACTCCACCCTGATAGTAGGAAATATATGGCATTCATATTCGAGGGCAGAAACTATCAGTTTAAGCGGTTACCTTTTGGCTTAATAAATTCTGTGGCGGTGTTTGTAAAGATAATGGACAGAATATTGGGGCAGGAAGTACTGAAGTTTACGACAGTGTACGTCGACGACCTACTGGTGACTTCAGCGAATTGGGACGACCATTGTAATAGGGTTGAACAGGTGCTAGAGAAATTATCAGAGAATAATATCACCCTCAAATTTGACAAGTCCCAATTCATTGCAAATGAGGTGAAATTTTTAGGATTTAATTTAACAGAACAAGGGATTACTCCATCCAAGGAAAAGGTAGAGGCCATACAGAAGTTCCCCACCCCAAAGAACAGGAAACAGCTGCAGTCATTTTTAGGAATCTGCAACTATTACAGAAAGTTTCGGTCCAATTACTCAGAACTAACTGCCAGGTTCCAAAAGCAGTTATCAGCTAAAGACAAATGGACTTGGGGACCAGAGCAAGATGGAGTGCTCAATATCATAAAGGAAAAGTTTTTAGAAACCGTAATGTTGCATCATCCCGACTTTACAAAACCATTTTTTCTAAACTGCGATGCCAGTAACGTGAGTTTAGGTGCAGCCCTCTATCAGGAAGATCAGGACGGTAACCATTTAGTAATTAGCTTTGCTAGCCGCGTGCTGAACAGTTGCGAACGAAACTACAATACTACCGAAAAAGAACTGTTGAGTGTAGTTTTCGCATGCGGTAAATTTAGGACATATATATTAGGGTACCCCATAACAGTTAGAAGCGACCACAAATCTATATCATTTTTAAAGCATTGTAAACTGAACCACGGAAGGCTGACTAGATGGGTTTTGGCCTTGCAAGAGTACAATATCACATGGGAATATATACCCGGCAAACAGAACGTAGCCGCCGACGTCTTATCTCGCGTCAATATACCAGACCAAACCTTTGACGGCGAAAAGGAACAATTAGCCAAGGTTTACCACATTATTAAGAGCAGGGAGGATTTAAAAGATATTTTGCACGAAATAAAGTCACAACAAGAGGCCGATCCGAAATTAGGAGATATTAGAAAAAGGGTACAGGAAGGCGATGAGGTCATAAACAGATTTTATTGTATACACGACGACACTTTGTTTATTAGGAATACCCCGCAACAAGAGAATTGGAAATTAGTGATTCCACCAGCGATAGAGAGACCGCTAATAATCGACTATCACGATAGGTACGGACATATGGGTGCCCTTAAAGTAAGGAAGGCATTGGAAGAGCAAACATACATCAAGGGGATGAATAAGAAGGTGCAACTGGCGATACGGTCGTGCGATATTTGTCAAAAAGTAAAGTGTGAAAACGAGAGGAAGGAAGGGGTCATGATACCCATATTATCTACCGAAAAATTGGAAAAGGTATTTCTCGATATCTGCGGACCCTTTCCACGCAGCGGTGGGAGACACCGATATAAATTTATCGTAATCATTTTCGACCACTTTAGCAAGTATACAAAGCTATACCCAAAAACTAGGGCAACGACCAGGAAAATAATAGACATAATAATCAAGCGTTATATAATGGAAGTGGGCCGACCGTATTCTATAATTACGGACCACGGTACTCAGTTTAGGGGAAAACTTTGGAAGGAAAGCTTGGGAGAACACGGAATAAAAACGTACAAGACGTCCGTATATCACCCGAATAGTAACCCAGCCGAGAGAGTGTTAAGGGAGGTAGGACGGTTACTAAGAACATACTGCCATAACGAGCAGAAAAGATGGCATCAATATGTAGCCTCTACCGAGGATTTTCTCAATTTCTCGCATCACAATACCATTGAGATGTCGCCATACACGGTTATGTTCGAAAGACCCCCACCACGAGAGATAAAAGAAATTATTAATTTTCCCGACGAACCCGCATACCAATTCGAAGGGGCAAAATTTTATAATAAGGTGTTAGAAAAAACGGAACAGCAGCGGAAAAAATATATCAAATCACAGCCTAAGGCAATTAAATATGAGGTAGGTGAAAAGGTGTTAGTTAAAAATAGAGAATTGCCCAGTGCTATACAAGGCATAACGAGGAAATTGCTACTCTTATATACAGGGCCTTTCACGATAACCAGAGACAATAAAAACAATACCTACGAGGTAACTGACACAATTAGGAACAAGGTAAAAGGTACGTATAACCAGACTTCATTAAAAAAGTACCATGATAAAAAAAAAAAAAAATCGCAAGTCGAATACTCAATCAGTGACCAAGTACCATGACCAAAAACCAAAGTCAAATACAGCATCATAGAGAAGGTACCTTGACTAAACATGTTAACGTGAATTTTTTAACTTAGCAATAATTAGAATGGAGGTAGAGATTATTAAATAAATATAAATATTATTGTATAGAGATTATTATTAATAAATATTACGAGAAGGACACCTTACACCAAAGGCATAATGATATATATATAAAATATAGATTTATTTCCAATAGCCATGTCAGCGTATATTTACCAGCTTACCCGTACTTAGAGAAGGAGAGAGATTATTATTAATAAATATTGCGAGAAGGACACTTAGTAAAGGAGAAAAGAAGGAGAAATGCTGTCATATATTTGATACTAAATGGAAATGATAAATGAAAAATAAAAAAAAGAGGAAAACAGTGTGTTACATAAGGAGGTAATGATGAATATGAATATAGCTATTAACATTGAATGATTTTAAACGATAATTTTAACCTGCGGAGAAGGATATATTAATATAATTGTGAATTAATCAGAAGAGTTTAAGAAAGGGAATTTATGTGTAGGAGCCTATGATCTTTGAATATTGTATTTTTTTATTATTATTATTATTATTATTTGTTGCAAAGGTGCAATTATTATTTTCTGAACAGGGATGTGTTGCCTCTGATTTCAGTAGTTATAGACAGGAAGGGACAGAGAATGTATGCCATAGCGAGCCACTCTGACTCCCACCCTCTATGTAAGTTAGGGAATTGATAGGGAATTATATCAAAGATTATTTATAAAACATCAAGGTAAAAAGGAAAGGAATAGGTGATACGACAAAGGACGAACTAGGAATATTGAGTTGGATTAATATATTAAAGGAGTAGTACAGGAATTTAATTATAAGATAAAACAATGAAATATAAAGAAGGTAATAAAGGGTTAATATAGAGATGATAATTTCATCAAAACCAAAGATATGTTTTTCCAAAATTATCAACTTTAACGGGAGGCATATGTAACGTCACAGAACGTTCCATAAAAGGAAATCATTTATATAGTAAGTTATCATAAGAGGAAAGTGAGGTGAACAGTATCGAACCCAAGTAGTCCCAAAAAATTGTGTAATTTTGTATAATAATTATTTCTATCAACTTGAAAAAACGACCAAACTATGACTAAGACAAAACCCCATATATATTATTAAAGTGAATAAGAGAGAAAAAACCATAAGACACTATAAGAGAGAGAAATAATGTCAGAATCAACCAAAATGAAGTCAATAATTATTAAGTTTTATAACTATGAATAGAGTATTAAAAACTATTTTTTGTGAATGAATGGACATGATCCATTATTATATTATGTGATGTAAATAAAATAAATGTATTAAATGATTTAAATACATTATTAGAAAGAGTTTAAGTTAGAATAAAAATGATATATTTGTTATGACAAAAAATATTAATGTGTTGGATTTGAGACCATACACCCAGTTTTCATGAAAAAATTAATTATTATCAGATTTAAATAAAAACTATATGTAATTGTCAAGCAGACAATAGTGAACAATTTATCTTAAATAAAGGAAGCTGTCAAATGAATAAAAAGCAGCCAAAATAGCCAAAAACAGTGTTAACTAAAAACATGTAATAGGCATCTAATATTGTATAATTTATAATTTTAATGTTGCCAAAATGCAACCAAATTGCATTAGAAAGCTGTAATATGATATAAAGCAACTATACTAATATACCTGACTAACTTTAACATAGTAATAGTCAAGTTAGCAAAATATTTACTTATACCATGTATGGCTGGAACCAATCATCCAGTACAAAAACAATCATATCTGGCTAAATACTTACATAATGCTAACAAAAATAAGATAGAAAGGTACAATACCTCAGTATACCTTAATAAGAAACAAACTCAGTTGAAAGTAAAGTCAATTCTAAAAGAATTTAATTAATAAGAGTGAGATTTGTCACGCCATAAAAAAGGACATCTCAAGACCAATCAATGATGCTATGTCATCTTGTGATAAATATAATATATGTACAGAGTAACCAGGTATCACAAAAGATAGACAAAATAATAAACTCTGTGTGTACAGTAGTGAAATAATACATATATTAAAGAAAAAGACTAATCATTGTATTAGAAAACTGACAAGAATCTAGGCCATGAGCAGAGGCCATATAAAATTATATTTATTTGTGTTTTATCTATGTTAAAATTTGTTTATTTTGTTGTAGGAAGGTAGTAGTATTAGATGTTCAGCTTGTGGAAGGAACTTAGTAACTCCACAACAATTTTTGTTACAAAAATTGAGTTTTCAATGACAACAACTCAAGGTGAGGGTTGTATATTGTATTGTTTATTAGACTTAAGTTAATTAGAAACCAATCATATTTAGTATCGCTAGATTCAGTTAAAAACAGGAAATCTAAATGTATTAATGGCATACAAATTGTGAGTACTAATGTAAAACTGTTTGATAAATACCAGAGTAATTTTTGAAATATCCTTTGTATGAAGAATAAGAAATTCGTTCTAAAAGCTTCTACGGAAGTGAAAATTGTTCCATGACATTCCATTTCGTTTATTCTCGAACATTCTAGAAAGA
Source organism: Magicicada septendecula (assembly GCA_034769895.1). Classification (NCBI taxonomy): domain Eukaryota; kingdom Metazoa; phylum Arthropoda; class Insecta; order Hemiptera; family Cicadidae; genus Magicicada; species Magicicada septendecula. Next base: position 184,134,126 of record CM068370.1, read on the forward strand.
ATTTTTACACAAATATACCGGAAGTCGAGGTAAACAAGCAACCTGAATTAGTATAAAAGAGAGACCAAATCCGACCGAAAAACACTTGAAACTTGAACTCCAGAACTGATGCATCACCCACAACACTGATCAACGCAGCCAAGGCGAAACCGAAGAGGCGAGAAATCGACAAGACACGGAGAAAGGCTTTTTCCCGTACATAGACATACCGACTGACTTAACCTCAACGAGAATCTACGCCAAATGTGTCGCTGAAATAGAGCAGCGATACGGCAAATTTTAATAGAAATCACGCAGCCAGAACGTCAAGCGGCCCAGGAGGGACCAAAAATTTAAATAGAGAACGAATTCTGCTGTGTTCGCATAGACTGACTAACTTGACAATAATTCCCCCTAACGTAAACAAACATATACACAACAAGCCTTTCTTCTCGACTGAATGGGAATCAGCGCTGCGGCGGATAATTTCTGAATCAACGCGGAGCAGCTGATGAGCTTTTGGCGGCGTTTGAACGTGATTCTACTGCCAAACGTTTTTACAAAAGTGCGGAAAAAGTAAACGATCGCAAAATTTGACTTTAAATAGATTCAGTGTACACCCGAAGAGGCGAGATTGAGAAACTACCCGAAAGGAGTGTCCAGTGCAAGAATAAATAACCATTGGAACGTGAGTTACCAAAATTAAAGTCATTTGTTACCTGGTTACATTTTATCACGCAGTTGTACTTCACACGCCACACATATACCTTCAAATCACTTAGTTTTTTCTTGTAAGGCATCTAATTGATATGTCTTGGTAGTTCAAAGGAGTCACGTCCTGAGAGTAAAGATTTTTCACGTATTAAACTCATGCTTTTCAACTGAGTCAAAATCTGAAATATGCTAGCCGATACTTGATTGGATATATAAAAAATTGTCAATAATAATAACTTGTAAAATTTTTTCTCTGCAATTTTATAATTTTTTCTATGAATGTTAGTCCTTCAGACGATTTGTTTGTTTTTGAAGAATCATTAAACTTAACTGATTTTTCCAAGCTAAACTGACTTGTTTAAATTTTTTCGTAGATTTAAAAATTTTATCAATCACATTTTTTTTCTTGGAACAAACGTTTCCAAGTGGCGCCCACAAAAAGCATAGTATTAAGTTGTGTTACAGGACTACATCACTGCAGAGGATCCAGTCAACAGAGTAAGTAACAAAAGTGCGCGGAGGTAACGCCCGACACATTACATTACACACACTACTTGTTTTTCTATAAATTGACGACTCCAACGTGAGGCTGTTAAAGAAGGAACACTATCATCTACAAACACTAAGTCTGTTTTTCTATAAGTTCTATATTTTCATTAGTAGTTACGGGATCTAGTAGGCCTAATTATTTAACCTCCCATTGTATAGATCCCCAATGCCCTCGTCTTGTAACAAAGATTGTAAACTTTACGCTAGTTTTTTGGCTTGATATTAGGTCCACTTTACCAATGAGTGGTTATTAATGATAAATGTCTGAGCCATTTAATGAGATACGATCTAGGTTAGTTTATAGGAAAGTAAATTACACCATACCGTATTAATAACCAGTACTAATTTGTTTTGCCAAATCCTCAGATGCAGAAACATTGATAATAACAATATAACTGTTATGCTTTTAATAGAAAGCATATTAAAAAATAAGCTCCTGGTTAAAAGATAATTTCAGAATAATTACACCAAACGCTAAAAATGTTACAGGTTCTAAACGAAATATTTTAAGAAATATGTAAAATATTCTTAACTGCTATAAAGGTTCTAATCTGGTTTCCGGAAAGATTTTAAGTGCGTTTTGGGGCCGTGTATCTCACTCTCCTTAGTTAACTAAAACTTGATAGTAGAACGTTCGAACTACATAACTAAATACAGCAGTTAGGCAGTGTTTATAGTAAAGACAATACAATTTTTAATAAAACATTAGCGTTTCGGAAGGTCCGACGGACACCACATCAGCAATATCTCTTTCTTCCGTCGTCTTCATTGTTATTGTGAAGAATAGAGGGATTGCCAACTTTAATTTTAGTGTAAATTCTTTCTTATCATTTAGAATATGCTACTCAAGACCAGTTATTACTTGCTTGGATTGGATTCGTTGCAGTTAACGAAAACCTTTTCAACTTGAGTAGCCATGTAATTTTCATGTGGACAGTATATTTTCATAAATCCTTTTGTTTCTGGCTGAATTTTCTACTACTCACAGTTCATTAACGGACCGCGGTCAGTTGCGACCGACTTGAAAATTTGAACCCGGTTAATTGCGATCAGGCCTTTTACAAAATAAAACATTGTTCTATCAGCTACAGATACAGACTGCGTCTATCAAATGCGTGTGAAGAGATGAAGGCCTACGCTTGGAGTGATTTAGCGTAACGGCTGTTTCCAATATTTATGTATTGTTGCGACCAGTCAACTTTCTCTGTGCATATTTTTGCATACTTATACTCCGTATTGAATTCATATGTGACAGTCCTTTGCGCTTGCTACAGTGGTCATACATAGGCATCAAAATGGCGGCCTCCGGCTTCCTATCGACTTGTGGGTTACTTAAAACGTAAAACATTAATCATGTGTCACATACATCAAAGCGTTAGATCGCGACTATTCACCCTTTAACGAGCCGTTTCTGTGTCTCCGCTCGCAGTTAAGAGGATATCACATGCGGATCCATCGTATAACAAAACTTATAGTCACCTATACTAACATCAACAGATTTAATCAGACCTTTACTAGCTACACAACTCAAACATTTCTAAAACATCTTATTCACAACGTCTCTAATGCTCACTTTAAAAAGTGATTATACGCTTAGGGATTATATGAAGACGTCAAGTTAGCCGGAGTAGTGTATTGTTTTATACATCATACAAATCATTAATAAGTAGTAATTCACAACTGTTTGTTAAAGTACCCAACCCTGAAAACGACATTGAACGCTGAGAGCAGAAGGAGATCCTGAAGGAACAACAGTATCCTGAATGTCTACCTGAAAGAAACATCTGTCGACGATTATCAAGGACAAGAGGAGGAACATCGCATCGTTCATCAAACAATTGTAGTGAAATCATTTATACAAACTCAGTTGAAACGATCATAAACTAAAAGACACAAAAAACTTGTAGAAATTAAGGCTTATGTAATTAGAATAGAGGAGAGAGGTATTTTAGGTGTAAAAAAATAGGTCAACAGAAATTGTTAATTAACTTTATTTTGCAACAGAAGTAGTAATTAATTTTATTTTAACAGAACGATTAATTAATTTTATTTATATCAGAAACAGTCAATTAATTTTATTTGTTATCATAAAGTATAGTAAAGTAGACTTATTTAAAAAATTAAGGAAAATCTTTAATAAACCGAAGCATTCCACTATCTAAATATCAACTACTTATACTATGCGACCTTCTACATCGCAAAATCGCAAAAGGTATATAGGTCTATGTGTGTGTGTGTGTGTGTGTGTGCGTGCGTGTATTGTTGCGACGGTCACATTGATCGTCATACGGTACAGTGGAAAACAAAATACAGACACCAATGAAGTCACTAATCACCAGTTTTAATTAATCACAATTAACAATTTGAAATCAAAAAGTTATTCAACAAGATTATACTTGTACAGTAATTTAAGGTAAATTTGTACATACGCAATAATAATGCCAAGTAATAGAGTTCTGCACAATAATCACTTTTCACTAATAACCACTTGAACGCACTATGTAATCGCCCGACGTAAACTGACTCTAAGAGGCAGCTTCGTTGTTTAAATAGATAGCACAAGTGTTCCATAGTACGCGTCAACAGACAATCGAACACACTAGAGCGTAATTGATTGCGTCCTTGAAGAAACACACACTTTGGTGGAGAGACGGGTGGACGAAGCTTTCGGTGTTCTAGGCGGTTCCATTCGTTTACAGCGCCTTCCTTAAGCCTGTTCGTCCCCAACTGACAAACCGCCTTTGAAGTAATACTTGGCCAGGCGATCTAGGTGGACGACCTTGAACTTTCGCTGTCCTTCCTGTTGAATTCGATAGACATCATTGTTGATTCTCTTTTTCACAGTGTAAGGACCTCTCCAGTTAGTCTGAAGTTTAGGTAAGCGACACGACGGCGCTTTGGGTTGAACAAAAAAACCTGATCTCCTTCTTGAAGACCCACACTATTGGTGCTAATGTCATATCCAGCTTTCATTTTATCACTGGCTCTCTTCAGCCGTCCTCTTATCAAGTGATTCATTTCTCGCAGTTGGTTTTCTAATGGCAAGGAACAGTTCTGTGGCTCTTGAGACTGAGTCTCAGGTGATCCGAACATCAATTCCCCAGGAAGACGAATCTAACGCCCAAACACCAATTTTGGTGGAGTCATGCCGGTTTTGTTGTGTACTGATGACCTATACACCATGAAGAACTGTGGAATACGTTGATCCCAGTCTGTTTGGTTCTCGTCAACAACTTTCGAAAGATGCTGCTCAAGTGTCCTATTGAACCTCTCAACCATTCCGTCCGACTGAGGAGAGCGGTGTTGTCCTGGTCTTTCGAATTGCGAGTAGACGGCATAATACTTTAAACACTCCTGACTCGAAATTCCTCCCTTGATCCGTATGGATTTCTATAGGAACTCCAAAACGGCAACAGAAGTTGTAAACTAACACTTTGCCACAGTGGTAACCTCCTGATTTGGAATTGTGTAAGCTTCCACCCACTTTAGTAGTCACCTATAACCAGGCTGTACCGGTTTCCTTCGTCAGTAACTGGGAAAAATCCAGCAATGTCTATGGCAATTCTCTCGGAAGGTAGTCCAACTTCTCATTTTCCCCCTGCTTCAGGTTTGTGGGACCTTGCTTGCAGCACATATTACACATGTCCGACACCATTTCTCTACGACGTGGCGAAGATGAAGCCAATAGAATCGTTTCCGTATTCTGTCAAGGGTTTGGTTAACGCTAAGATGACCTCCAGACGTTCCATCCAGTAACAACATCTGTTCGCGATGAAAGTATTCGCGGTAACCGTGCTCTGAGAAATATCTAAACGTCCGAAAGCGATACTGAGGCTGGACCGTGTATATCAACCCACTTACTCATCCAGATCCAGGATCAATCCGTCGTCTGAAGGATCTGTAGTTGACATTAAAGGAAAGTGAACCTATATTATTTATGTACAATGAAACAAACAAAATTACTTGAAAGAAAGACTATCATAAGAGTAAAACTGTATAGTATTGTTACGACATTACAGAACAATCTACGTGTTTGTCGAATGTGCCAGAAGGGTCTCGCTCTAATGTGTGTGGCATACGTGACTGTCAAAGCGTTCGCGAAACTTTTCTGGAAGCCGTCAGTCGCGCGGATTTTTTCAAGGCCGCAATTAATTACTTAGTACACACTGGTGCTAAGACGCAGTTTGGAACTTTCTGGTCTGTGCGCGGATGTATAAATACAAGGCGGCAGCGACCTTAGTTTTCAGTAAGTGGCGATATATTTACAGTGCGGTTTCAGTTATTATCGGGCGATATTACCGTGTACGTTCAAGTGGTTATTAGTGAAGTGTTGCGTTTTATAATCGGGCGGGATAATTGTAATACAATTGTGTTTTAATATTAGTGGACTTTTATTGCGTGTGAACAATTTTTATTTGGTTTGTTGTAAGAGACTGTGTTGTTAATTACGAACTGTTAAACTGTGAAAATTAAAGCTGGTGATTAGTGACTTAATTGGTGTCTTGTATGTACTTATTTTGTTTTCCTATTTTGTAATTAATCGGAAAACAGTGGATGCCAGTCAGATGATGGAAAATTAACAGGCGCTGCTGTTAAAGACGGAGAAACGACAGGATGAGAAACGCAGGCAGGAGGCGGAAGAAGCAGAAAAACGACAGGATGAGAAAGCGGAAGAGAGACAGAAAAGTACTGCTGGAAACTGAAAAAAGACAAAAAGCACTGTTGATCGAGTTGGAAGGAAGATAGACAGAGGAACGGAAACGCGAAACAGAAGACATCAAAGTGTTAATTCAAGAGCAAAAGCAGATGCAAGAACATACTACCGCAGAATTTGGTCTCCTACGTGGTGACGTAGGTGAATTACGAGGTGAGGTTAACAATCAAATTACCAGAATATCTGACGTAGAAGAATCCATGTCAAATAAAATAGCTGAAGTAGAAAAATCTGTCTTGAGTGTGGAAAAAGCTGTGTCAACAAAAATAGAAGACTAGATAACAAATATAAAAGAACAGATTAAAAATGAAGTCGAGCAGTGTCCGAAGTAACAACCAAAACAACTTTGTGAACAGACTGTACCAATGATAAAGACAGAGAAAGACACAGAAAATAAGTCAATATTGAAAGTCAATTCGCCTGCGGTTGGGACAGTTCAAGTCAAAGCCCCAACCTTTGATGGAAGCACGCACTGGGAGACTTATTTACGCCAATTGGAAGCTGCTGCATGCGCAAATAATTGGACAGAGAAAGACAAGGCTGTTTCACTCGTTCTTGCATTAAAAGGACCTGCGGCATAATTACTACAGAAAGTGCCACCTGACAGTCAAAACACCTATGCCGAATTGATTAAAGCTCTGGAATTACGGTATGGTGATAAACATTTGCGAGATGTGTACCACGCTCAGTTGAGAACAAGACGACAACGTTCCGGGGAGAGTCTTCAAGAGTTTGAAGCAAGTATTGACAGACTGATTAGATTGGCCTATCCTGAAGCACCAGAAGATTTTTGAATAAGGTTTGCGGTGCAGACATTTTTATTGATGGCATCGGAGATTGTGAACTTCAGCAAGTGTTACGAATGGCAAGACACCGAAATAGCTCGGAAGCTCTTGTTCACGCCCTAGAGTTTGAAGCTGCCAAGTCAGCGTCCCGCTACATTGATGGGTTTGTGCCATCACATTGAAGTCAGAAGAACCCTGTGTCATATTGCCGTTACGATGAGTGCAGAAAAACAATGTTGTCGGACAAACAATTCAGAAGTTCAAGAGAGTCGCAACGATTTGAACGATGGGATTAAGACAGGAGACCAAAATGTTAAAACTGTGGGAAACGTGGTCATCTACAGGTAGACTGTTGGAAGAAGAAGATACAGAAAGAAGAGAGTGATCGCAACAATTGGAGAAGTAAAGCCTTAGAACAGCACACAGTTTCCACGCTACATAAGACCAGTGGAAACTTGATTGTTAATGGGTTTGCGGAAGGTAAACCTGTGCCGAACTGGCTTCGGCAACGTATTATTAGTATTTTAAAAACGAGCGCCGCTGACGTCACGCACTGCCACACTGTTACGATAGTTTGTTGTCGGTCGGTTATACACACAAACGGTTGTGCAGCTACGCAATACAGCTGGCGCTGCCAGCCAGCTGTGTCTGTACATTCCTGCTTTCGGAGGTTACTTGGCTGGACCGAAACGTTGTATCGGCCTCATTTCTGCTTGATCCTCCAACCTGTTCATCTGGTCTCGGCTGGCGGCAAACTTCTATCCAGGACTTCCGAACCTATCACTATGATAGGCTAGATTAGGTGTTGTTCCAGGTACGTGCAAGTCTGCGGGTTCTGAAAATATTCTAACCCCAAATATATTTTGTGTTTCAGCTTTCATTATGAGTTATGCTTGTGTGTGTGTGTGTGCGTATAGAGCAGTTTTTAATCTGGGCATTAATGCTATTACAAAATCAAATTAAATTAAATTTAATTAAAGTATGAATGTGAGAGTCGTGGGTCAAGTTGATTTCAATAGAGAATATGCTAATGTATCTTGCACTCAGCTGTTTTGATGTAATTAATAACTACGAAAGACACAGCTCATCCATTTGAATATTTCAATGAAACATTAAGAAAGTAATTGCTAGACGAGCTTAATACTGTTTAATCTGAATTGGTGGCGATGTGTGTGTGCGCTGTTGCTGCTTAAAGTTAGTGTTGGTATTTAATGTGGACGGCCTAAGTGGCGTGATTTTCTTTATGACACCCTCTACAACCTATTGTATGTCCAGGTGCTCGACCAAGGGCGAGATGGGTGTCAGGGGTGGACGAACATCTGTCCACCCTAATGGCAGAGACGATCCTATAGCCACAATGCCGTCAGTCGAGGACTTTCCAACGCTAAGCTGCACCAGGGATTTGTGACACGACTGTGACATCACTGATCCGCGCCTATACGAACTAAGTACACCGGACAATCCAGGTGGGAAAATTCTGATTATCTATTTCTCTCTCTCTCTACAACATGTGAATGCACAGAAGCCGCCAGAAGCTCACTCGTGAAGTTCTGAACATTATACTCTAGCACAAACTCTCCTGTTCAATTATGTTATAGCATGTGTGAATATTACCACAGTACACCTAATGAAGTATCTTATAACTGTATAACGTGTAAGAAGTTACACACATACACACACATCCGCAGTTTGCCGTAAGATCTAACTTTCATTTAATTAAGACCATTAGGGAGTTAATTATCTCGTGCTATCATGTCATCTGGTCATGGCTGAGTTTTAATAACGTAGCGGGGGTTGTCTGATGCTGTAGATGAGAATCGATTTTCTTTCACACACATACTTAACGCTTAATGATTAAGGTAAGGGGTCGTTTGGCTGGTTGAGTTTCGGGGCGGTCACTTACATTCTCTGGTGTGAACTATGCTTGTGAATATGCTGGCAAATCTATGCTTAGGAGCTGAGATATTCCATTTACGTTGTCATTTATATTTGTACCTATCTATACATATTAGGGTGCATTTATTTACTGTAGTTGGAATGGGTTTATGACGAGGTTAGTGTTGAAATGAGGGATGTTTTGTTATTCATGTCGTATATGTGTTTGTGTGTGTAATTTTACTATATATATACTTTTTTTGGGGGGGAAATATGTAACGGATTTAAAAAAGAGAATAACCATAAATGTGCTTACTGAGACAACAGGCTAGCTTATTTGATATTATACAACACTGATGGATTAGTATTGCTTTATGAATGAGATTATTACTAACTTTGACTCATACATAATCAGGCAGAAATTTTGCAATTAGTTTAATATCAATTAACTTACTTTGTGACATTATGAATTAATGGATATACATATATATACATATATATATAATTCTGCCTTTAATGGTGTGCTCACACAATCACGAACTTGTCATGTATGTAAAATCTTGCAGGTTGAATAAAGCACACGCTTGTTGGTTAAAAGAGTTTTTCATTTGCAAGTCCTGTCATTCACCTGGGGGGACATGTCTGTAATTGTGTTTGGGCCTTGCACACTTTTGCTTCCTCTAGGTTTTTTACCTAGTTCTAAATATGATGTCTCTCCCCTTTTACAAAAAAAAAAACTTAATAAAAATAAAATTAAATAAAATTCAAAAAAAAAATTACAAAACAGGAAAATAAAAGGGGGGTTTCAAATGGTAGTTAAGAGCGTGGTTGTTATGATTCTGGGTGGATAGTAGGTATTATTTCTGCCTTATTTTTCTCGGTTGAACTTGAGAAATTTTAGAATCTGGGGACTTATATTTATTTTCTTAAATGAAACTTAGTGTGGCTACAGACATGTCAGCTGGTGTTAGGACTTGCAAATTATTTCAAATTATTTTTGATTAGAATCCAAGTGTTGTAAGAAAACTTAATGGGAGTGTAATAAATTAACAGAATGAACAACCAGAAAAAGAGCACATTTTATAAAATGAATAAGGGGTTAATGAAGTTTAAAATAATTTAATATGTGTTAGTGTTTAAGTGATTATTTTGTGATGTTGAGTGTGAGATGAATTTTGAAAAGGGGTTATAAGAATGTGATTAATTTTTTTTTAATGAATGTGTGCTGATTGGTTGCACTTGCACATACCCTGGAGCTCATACGGAGTCTGGACATGATGAGGGCCGTCGGTACTTGTTGAGTTTGATTATGACTTGTCTCTTGGATTAGACAACGTGTTTGGGTAGCATCCCAGTTATATGGTAATTGTTTATTGAGGGCGTTGCGTTGCGGTATCGTATTTTGAATGCGGTTATGGTCCGACCAAGGGCATGGATGTGATAGTTTATATTTTCGATTATATCGAATTTTATGTGTACTTTGTGTGTTGTGTTTAGTGAGTTAGTTTGGTTGTTTTGTGTTGTGTTCTCTTCTGGGAATTTTGCATGGCTGTTTCTCTGCTTTCATGACACCCATCTCGTCGTATCGCTAGAGCATTCTGGAGCCGCTTGTATGATCAAGTTCTTCCTGTCGTTCTCTTTAATTCTTGCTTTTACGTGGTGTGTGTGTGGATTGCGCGGTCATGTCCATTTTAGTAAATGTGGATTTGTTTGTAAAAGATGAGCTCGAGTGGGAGGTCCGGTTCCGGGGACGGAAGCCGCAGGAGACTGTTGTTTCATTAAGGAAGCAACTCCGTGAGGCTCTTGCCTCCGGTGAGGCACCGAGTGGGAGAGTATTACTTACGGATGTCACCGCCGAGGTGGAGCTGTGCTCGGAAAAATTTGTAGAACTGCTCGATTTGGCCGAAGGCCTGCAGTCGGCGGCACCCACCTCTACGGCTAGACAGAGGGTGCGCCAACGTTTACAACACGTTCTATGCCGTTTACAGAATGCTGTATCACAGGCTACCACCTCGGAATTAGAGAAAAATGTTGTCACTCTTAGGGAGCAAGTGGCGATGGCATTACGGGAGTTTTCTCTCGGCCAGCGTCGCCACGTAGATCCGAATTCCGGTTCTTCTTCTTCTTCTGTTGAGACGGCAGCCAGGGTGGAACCCCCTGTGCATGTTCCTGCCTTTTCCGATATGGCCACCGCAAGCTATCACAAGCTTCCTAACCCACTGTCGGATGTCATTCAGCGTCTCCCAGTTGTCGATGGTCTGGATCCTGAGGCGCTTTTGAGATTCTTGCGCGTATCTTTTCAGTTGGCCGAGTTCCCTGGGCTGTCGGAGCGGACTTTGCTTGAGCTCATTTACCCGTACTGTCGGGGATCTATGGCTGAGCGCGTGACAAGTACCCTTAGGGATGGTGGTGGCATAGACCATTTCCATCGGGAAGTCCTGGACGCTTTCGTACCGGGAAGGTTACACGACCGGTTACGACACAAACATTTCTATAGAGTTCAAGCAAGCGGAGAGTCCCTTGCTCATTTCATTTCCAGTGTTAAAGACGCGGCCCGGATCCTGAGGCTGGGGTTGTCAGAGTCTGATGTCATTCATACTATTTTGCAGGGCGTGACGCCGGAGGAACGGTCACGTTTGACATTCGCTGCCCGTCCCCAAAGTTTTATTGATTTAGACCGGCTGTGCGCCGAGTCGACCACTATACAGGGTAATGACGATATTAGAGCCCGCGAGGCTAGGAGGGGTTCAGAATGCCCTAATTTCGAGCGACGAGTCGGGCAGCCCGGGTCTTGGGGTCCTAGGCCTGCGCCGGTTCAGAGCTGTGAAGTACGAGAATTATTCTGTTCTAGGTGTCATAGATCCGGTCACGTCGCGCGCTATTGTAACGATGCTAGACAGCGTCAAGGGACTTCCCGAAAAGGTAACCTTTCAAAAAACGTAAATTCTCGGGGAAGATAAGTCGGGAGTGCTCTTCCCCGTTAGGCCGTTCTCTTCCGGTTTCACTTAACCCCAGGCGGATAGCTAATCCCGGGTCATCCGGCTCCAAGGTCCTGCGAACTGTCCCCAACTACAGTTCAGTATGCCCCTTCCTGTTGGTCGAGTTGAAAAAGGGTCAGCTCAGAGCCTTGGTTGACTCTGGATCAGCCCGATCCATAATTTCATCTAGAGTATGTGAGGACCTTGAACAACAGGGCTTACTATTAGGGTCGGATCGGTCTTCCGTGGTATGCTGGACTGCATCGCGGGATATTCTGCCCATCTCCCGGGTGGTTTCCCTGAGTATTAAAATCGAGTGTTTTTCATGGGTGTGGCGATTATTGGTTTCTCCGGCTCTGGGAGTCGACTGCATTGTGGGTGCCGACTTCATCTCCAAGAGTGGTCTCGTTTTAGATCTTCAAGCGCACCACTGTTATTTTAAATTCAATCGGGAGGTTGTCATTCCTTTCCTTGGATACCAGGGAGCTAAGGGAGGTGTCCAAGAGGTTGTGTGTCCCGATTCAGAAAGAGACCATCTCACCCCGTCCCAGAGGCATGCTTTAGATCATTTGTGTGAGCAGTTCCCCACTGTATTAACTCCCAACCTGGGGCTCACACGTCTTTTGGAATATAAGATCCGTTTAACGGACTCCGCCGTAGTACGCTCACACCCATACAAATTCGCCCCTCCAAAGATGGATGTCTTAAGAGAGAAGGTTCAAGAGTTGCTTAAACAAGGGGTCATTGAACCTTCCAACTCTAGTTATGCAAGTCCAGCATTTCTGGTGCCCAAGCCTGGAGGTAAACAGCGTATGGTCATTGACTATCGCAAACTCAATGCTAATATTGAGGTGGATTCAGTTCCTCTTCCCGATTTACATTCCGCGTTCGATTGGTTTAGTGGGGCCAGGTACTTCACCATCTTTGACCTCAATGCCGCTTATCATCAGATTCCTCTGTCTAAGGAAAGCCGCCCTTATACGGCATTCTGTGTGCCATGGAATCTTTATCAATATACTAGGGTACCCATGGGTCTGGCAGTGGGGGCTCAAACCCTCACGCGACTACTTGACACTGTATTCCATGACGTAAAATTTAAATTCATCTTTAATTATCTTGATGACCTCTTGGTCTACAGTAAAACGTTCGAGGAGCATCTGGGTCACCTGAGAGAGGTGATGTGCCGATTGAGGAGTGCTGGCCTCACTATCAATCCAGACAAGGTAAAGTTTGCACAAAGGAGTATTTCGTTTTTAGGGCATCTCGTCTCATATGGGGGTGTGACGGTCGACCCGGAGAGGACACAAGGCATCCGGGATTTTCCTCCCCCTAGGGATGCGAAAGGTGTTGCCAGATTTGTTGGCATGGTCAATTTTTACCGTAGATTTATCCCTAATGCCGCGGAGATTGCTGTACCTTTAAACGAACTCAGGAAAAAGGGTACCAAATTTGTATGGGGAGAGAGGCAACAGCGGGCCTTTGATACCCTCAAGGAGGCGATCGTCTCTCCCCCTGTGTTGAGGATGCCTCAGTAGTTTAGGTCATCAGTAAATGACGCAACGGGAGTGATTCCTGCAAACCTAGTGGTTGAGCGGAAGACTCGCATTCCTGAGAACGTGATGTTTGGATCACACAAGACTGAATTCGAAGAACCGGAGAATTATCTTTCGCAAGGACGTCCACCTAGGTCACCTGGTCGAGTATTACTTCAGAGACGGTTTGCCAGTTCGGGACGAACAGGCTTAAGGAGGAGGCAGTGTTACAACATTACAGAACAGTCTACGTGTTTGTCGAATGTGCCAGAAGGGTCTCGCTCTAATGTGTGTGGCATACGTGACTGTCAACGCATTCGCGAGACTTGTCTCGAAGCCGCCAGCCGCGCGGACTGTGTCAAGGCCGCAATTAATTACTTAGTACACACTGGCGCTAAGACGCAGTTTGGAACTTTCTGGTCTGTGCGCGGATGTATAAATACAAGGCGGCAGCGACCTTAGTTTTCAGTAAGTGGCGATATATTTACAGTGCGGTTCGAGTTATTATCGGGCGATATTACCGTGTACGTTCAAGTGGTAATTAGTGAAGTGTTGCGTTTTATAATCGGGCGGGATAATTGTAATACAATTGTGTTTTAATATTAGTGGACATTTTATTGCGTGTGAACAATTTTTATTTGATTTGTTGTAAGAGACTGTGTTGTTAATTACGAACTGTTTAACTGTGAAAATTAAAGCTGGTGATTAGTGACTTAATTGGTGTCTTGTACTTATTTTGTTTTCCACTGTACCTACAACGATCAAGTAGACCGTCGTAACAGTATATAAGACAACAAGAACTTTTTAATATTAATTTATTTCATTGTATAGAAAGTAAATATTTAGTGGTATCTCAAAGGTCAACTGAGACAGATTAATTATTTTCTATAAACTGTATTAAAATTTCAGTAAACTGTTATAAAAGGTAATTATAAGATAAAAATTTAAAAGGTTATTAATAAATCCACTTCATCCAGTAACATATATCTCGAGTTATTCGATTTATCCCGACTTATAATAGGCCTATACTTATTCTATGGAGACCTATACATCGCAATATATATACAAAGACAAAATATACATATTTTATATGTATGTTATAAAATAATTATTATTCCTGCAATTATATATTTTGATTATTTTTATCGTTAATTTGTACCTGATGCACGGTTCACACAATAAATCTGTATACTTATAACCTGTTTCTTATATCGTCACAAAGGTTAGACTCAAATCCAATTTAAACCAAATTTGCAAACAATGTTTCGAAATCATTAGAATCTGAATTTTGATATTGTGGTGTCATTTAAAAAATTACATTTTTGATATGCAGATTGTTATCGCCCGACTGCATACATCGCTCGATGCAGAGAGGTGGGCGAGAAAGAAAGTTATGTAGAAATAGATACGGATATAGCTGTATAGATAGGTAGATAAATAGATAGATAGATAGATAGATAGAGAGAGAGAGAGAGAGAGAGAGAGAGAGAGAGAGAGAGAGAGAGAGAGAGAGAGAGAGAGAGAGAGAGAGAGAGAGAGAGATGAGAAAACATGTGTCTGTCTGTGTTTGAGTCCATGCATACTGTATGCATACATTTTAAAAATGAAATCATCGTAACACTGCATCTGTGTTTACAAAATTCACAGGTTTACCGTTTCCGAGTAAACATATGTTTTCATGTCAGGTGTTTTCCAGCGTATGAACATATGTTCGATTTCAATCACCTTGTTTGTATAAATGTATTGTGTGCGTTTTCATGTGTACAGAACCATACAGCATTAAACGAGTGAAGTAGGAACAACACAATTTCAATTACAAGAATATACTTTCTGTTCCACCAATCTGTGGATGTACAAAGATAAACATTAAGACGGAACTATTTGAGTTTTTAATTAATTATTGTACGTTACATGATAAGTAATTTTGTTGCGTTTCAGATGTACTAGTGTAATGTTTCCTTCAAGCAAATATGATCAAATTTGCAAAGATGCCTTCGCAATATAAAGTACTGAAAATTCAATAAACATCTCAAAAACCGAAAACCTATAAAAAGAATCAATCGACATTTTCATCCAAAATATACAGGGTTGTTTTTGGCTCTTGCTTTCCCTTAGTGATTAAGTATGCAACTAATTAGTTCTTCTGTAATTAATAAAAAGAATTAATAAATTCTATTATTCAAAACCAATAAAAAGAATTTGTTCAAAATTTAATATTTTTTTCAATAAAAGCGTACAAAAAACTGGATTAATTTTGTAGTGATGGTTACTGTAGTAAGCATTAGTGTTAACTTATTGACGCATCTTTCATTAAAGTATTCAATTTAAATTCAAAAATACGTCACAAAAATTTCAACATATTTTTTTCGTGACGCCTTTTTTCTCTTTTTTCATTAAAGTGAAAAGTAACGAGAAGTAAATACATAAATAATTTATTCATGTAACTGTTTCGCTTCAAAAAATCATATTACTACTCAAAGTAATGTCTTTAATTTATTTAATGATTTAAATTATGTTTGTGTGAAAAATTAGTTGTGTTCATCTGGATTTTGTGTGAATCCCCACGTAAATTGTTGCAATTTTCGGTACAAACTGTAGGTGTCTATAAAATAAACAGAAATTATACAGGCAAACTGAAATTCTTTGTATATAAGTAGAGGGAAAATGAGGATTCAAACTCACAAAGGAATGCCGCCTTCTTAAAAAACACTAAAAAAACACTAAAAAACATGATCTCAGAGATGACGCCGCCACCGCTGGACCCGCAGCATCCCGATGGACCACAGCACCGCGAATTTCCGCGAATAAATTTTTTTATTTTTTTTATTTTATTTTTTTTTATTTTTTTTATTAAATTGATTTGGTGGGATGATGTTCAATGGACCACCAGCATCCGTGAATTTTATTTTTGTAAGAAAGCTGATTTGCATATCAGTGGGTGGTGTTGGGTGGGAGGTTGTTTTTTTATTTCATATCAGAGGGTGGGGGGGTGGTTCCAACTCGAAGCATTATAGTGTATACTAAAATATATGATCAGGTGTACCAACCTTTGCATGAGTTCAAATTTGTTGTGTGTTATAATGTATATTAAATCTATATGATCAGGTGTACCAACCTCTGTAGTATTATTATAGTGTATAGATATTTTATATGAGCAGGGTTGTCAAAATTTTCTGCGGTGGGGGGAGGGAAATTCAAATATGTGTTATATAGTGTATATATTAAAATATATGATCAGGGTTACCAATCTTAAATTATTGTGTGCGTGTATAGAGCAGATCTGCCAACATTTCTTTCTCTTCTGTGGTGGGAAATTCAAACTATATATGATCATAATTGTTACTCTCTCTCTCTCACACACGGTGTGTATGTCTCTCTCTCTCTCTCTCTCTCTCTCTCTCTCTCTCGTTGTCAAACGTTATGCTCACCGGCATTATAGTGTATATTAAAATATATGATTAGGTGTACCAACCTTTACATGAGTTCAAATTTGTCGCGTGTTATAATGTATATTAAATCTATATGATCAGATGTACCAACCTCTGTATTATTCGTCCTCTCTCTCTCTCTCCCTCTCTCTCTCTCTCACACGTTGTGTATGTCTCTCTCGTTGTCAAACGTTATGCTCAAACTGTGGTCAGTACCGAGCGCATGTATATGAAATTAGAAAGTTTATATTTATTCGACAAATATTAACGTCCTCTCTCTCTCTCTCTCTCTCTCTCTCTCTCTCTCTCTCTCTCTCTCACTCTCACTTGTTTCAACTGTGTCAACAAATAGTAACGTCCTCTCTCTCTCTCTCTCTCTCTCACTCTCACACGTTTCAACTATGCAAGGTTTCATACCCTTTCTCCTGTCTCCCTCTCGTACATTGAGTAGTCGGTGTGATGAATAAATAATTTTAGCCCTCTCTCGTTGTCAAAACGTCGTCTTCATTTTCAATGTATTAAATAATTAATTAATAGTTTTATAATGCAGTCAGTGTGATTGATCCTTGTTAGAAATATATATATTTGGCGTCAATGAACTACTTACCTGTTATGTTGTTACAGACAATACTTCTGTTTTAAGGTTGCAGTTTACACACACATAGGTTCAGTAGTGTATAGCGAAATAAATTAAAATTATACACACACATGAAAACGGCGGCTGAAATTCATACAAATCTTCTGATGTAACAGTTCACAAAAAATAAATTAATTGTACACATGTTCAGAGGTGTAGAGTGAAATAAAATAAAGTCATAATTTGTTTAAATGATTAAATATATTTTAACATTCACAATATAAAATTCACAATTAAATAAATACATTAGAAATTGATATTTTTCGAAAGTTTATATATATATAATTGTGTGTCGTACTTGTAGAAGAAGCAACCTGCAACATAACAATACAACAACAACATTAAAATCATGTTAAATATCACACACACAGATGCACACGCAACGCGCGCACATACAGACGCATACGCAACGTAATCACACACACACACACACACACACACACACACACACACACACACATACGCATACGCAACGTAACCAAACACGCAACGCGCCCACACACAGACGCAAACGCAACGTACACACGTTTGGGTTACACCACACGTGCACGCACACACACACAGACGTACACGCACACATACGCAACGCACCCACACACAGACGCAAACACAACGTAATCATACACATACATACAACATGTACATGTAGGACCAATAAACAGATAACAGATTTAAATATGCTATAGTCATTGTAAGACGTTACAATCATTGAAGTGTTTAATAAGTAAATTGTATGTATGTATATATCACTGAATAATAATAATAATATAATCGTTCTAGTGTTATCGTTTGCTGCAACAGGTAAAGCAGTTACAAATAATTACATATAGGTTCAGAGGCGTATAGTGAAATAAATTAAAAATCCATTCATCAAAACTTTGTAAATTAGAATCTGCACTACATTCAAACATACGCACACACACACACAATGATAAAAAATTGTTTATTAAAAGTAGTTTGTTACCTTAACGAGGTACGATTTCCATATGTACTGTTTGATTCCTCATGCCTCGAAACACGAGATGTAGGTCGCTGGGGCTTATATGACGGAGCTCTTCATCTGTAAAGACGCAAGCATACCTCTTAGGTAGATATACACGATAGCGTAGCTCACCATCTTCCAACGTTACAAGCACAGACTTCCCATATCTTGTGTCCACATGCACCATGTTAACAATCGGATACTGCTTGTTCAATGTTAATTCTGCACACCGTTTGTACTCAATAGCAGAAACTGCATTGAATTTTGTGATAAACGACATTATTTATGAGAAGTGAAGACGTCTGTATCAAGCTAGGTGCAACTAAACAATGACTACAAAGAAGACTAGTGAAAGTAATGGTGGTGATGTGGTCATCAGGAAAGTTCACGTTCATCGCCCGAAGCTTTGCATGTACATACACACAGGCAGAATTAGCGCTGTTACAAAATATATATATATTAGGAAAGTCAAGCCCACAGACTACTAGAAATAGTTATCGTTTGAAAAAAAAAGAAACCACACATTACGAACTAATATCGTTACAATAATAATAATACATAAACTTACGTTTACGGTCGTCCAAACTGAAGTATGGAGTGACAATAACTATACAAATAATTACATATAGGTTCAGAGGTGTATAATGTAAAACAAAATACAGATTATATGATAAGTAAATTGTGTGTATATATCACTGAATAATAATATAATCGTTCTAGTGTTAACGTTTGCTGCAACAGGTAACGCAGTTTACAAATAATTACATATAGATTCAGAGGTGTATAGTGAAATAAATTAAAAATAGAAATTAATTCCTCATAAGTTAATGTCCTTTCAAATAGTATTCTCTGCACTACAGTCAAACATACGCACACACAGTGATAAAAATTGTGTATTAAAAGTAGTTTGTTACCTTAACAAGTACTGTTATCCTACGCCGTTGGGGGGGGGGGGTCCTCATGCCACGAAACACGAGATGTAGGTCGCTGGGGTTTTATAAATTGTTTATTAAGTCTTTTAGAAATGGTCTTATACTTGAGCTTGGCCTGTTGACTATTGCTTTTAATTTTGTAATTTCTACAGGCGTTAACCGTTTCGGAGAAAAAAACCATTTATGGAGAAGATCCTCCTCCTCTTGTTTTGATGTGGTATTTATTCTATGATCCATCCTTCTTGTTCCTATAATAATAATAACAGTACCTGCTTCATTATCATATACATTATGTGCTATATATAAATATATACATAAGGCTTTCAACACACACACACACACATACCATAAATCCAGAACAGGAAAGGTATTATAACAAACATTACGAAAACAAGTACGTACATAGATCAACGTTTAAACAAACAGATTATTACCTGAATAATTTTTTTTAAAAACAGGACAGCGTATTATCTATATAACGTTCTGTTTCAGATAAGAATAGTTTGAATATAAAATGAAAGGATACGTTGTATTTTGTTATGAGAAAATGCATTTCTAAATTTCGTTACATTTGTCAAAAGAGCTTATTGATCAGACGTATGAGTAATTATATTAATCCTTATGTAGCAAATACGCACGGATTCGTAAAATACAGCACTCAGGTGTAGGGCAATTAATCCTTTTTGTATTGAACGTATTTAAGTAGGCCTACTCGTGATATCAGTAAATTCTATCTAAACGTCATCTCAACGGAATCATTAAGTTTTTCAAAAGATCTTATTGATCAGACGTATGAGTATAAAATTGGAAATCTACAAACACATCAAAAATATCTGTCAAACCCCTATCAAACAAAAACCCCCGTTCTTATCGAGAGACAACAGTAACTGACCTCAGCACATGTACTTCATTAGGCAACAGACCAAAAAAATCAAATAGACGACTATAAGCTCAATTTAAATAAAATCTGAATATTCAATAAAATTTTTTTTTTTTTTTTTTTTTTACTTAGTAACATATGCAAATCTTTTACTTACCTCTTAAATGTTGTTATACACACAATAGCCGATTGAACGATGAGTGTCTCATACAAATGAGAAATAGTGACATGTCGTCTTGTGTGTGTGTGTATGTATATATATATATATATATATATATATATATATATCATACGGTGGTAGCGTACACGTTTGAAAGTTGATACACATTAAATTCTCTCTCTCTCTCTCACACACATTACAGAGATTGATATTAATTGCATGTATGTTCAGAGGTTGGGTGTCTAAATCGATGCATTTTACTTTCACTTTCTAATTTGACACATGGCTTACTTCCATACATAAATATCTATCGTCCATATCCGTCTACGAGTGTTGCTAAACGAAATTGAAAATGTTGTAATACATAACGTCCTGTGTAATAGTATGGTATGTTTTTTAGGACAGCCAAAAGCATGAAAGTATTATTTAAATCTGTATGGAAGTCATATATAAATATCGGGTCAGCGCTTGAATTATTTGCGCATGCGCATAACAGCTTTTTAGTACAGTTGCACACACACACACACACACACACACACACATCGACACTCACTTGCAACAACGTCTTACTTATCACACGTTCATGCGCTACAAATTGATATATAAAACGTTTAAGATACACTATAATAACATAATACCAGCGTTATAACCGTACCTTTTGTTTTTCAGTATTCATTAATTCTCAGTAAATAAATAACACTCGTCAGGGTAATATGTCAGTTTATTACTAACCGCAAAGATGTCGGCTACTCATGATTTTAGTATTGAAAGTGAAAGAATAAAATCGTTCAAGTATTGGGAAGTGACGTCTATCAGCCCCGACGAGTTAGCGTTTGCGGGGTTCTACTTCTACCCTAGAAATTTCGATGTTTGTGGACATAGTATGTCATTCGTAGACGACAGAGTGGAAAGAAGGTGACAAACCTATGAAGGAACATTAAAAAGTTTCATCCGTCTGTGTGTGTTCGCGTGTGCGTGTTTGGTTACGTTGTGTACGTGTGCGCTCGTTGCGTGTATACGTGTGTGCGTGTTTGGTTACGTTGCGTATGTATGTGTGTGCGTGCACGTCAGATGTGTGATTACGTGTGCGTCTGTGTGTGTTCGTGTGTGCGTGCGTCGGATCATGACCGAGGTACGCCCTTTATTGCATGAGAATATACAAGTAGAGCAGAGGAGACACGTTTACGCAATATCAAGTGCACACACATACAC
This sequence comes from Magicicada septendecula, assembly GCA_034769895.1. Taxonomy (NCBI): domain Eukaryota; kingdom Metazoa; phylum Arthropoda; class Insecta; order Hemiptera; family Cicadidae; genus Magicicada; species Magicicada septendecula. Next base: position 184,155,483 of record CM068370.1, read on the forward strand.
AAATGCCAATAAACTACATGTAACTATATTACGTCTAACATGAAAATGCAAATTATATTTCCATTACCAAAATCTGACATGTTATACTTCATTATCCTACGTAACATTACAATGTTCTGTCTTTATTGTGTACTGTGACTTAAGCGTGCACTCACACACACACACACACACACCAGGAAGCCACAATAATAATAATAGTCAACCAACAACACATATGTACTTCACCAGACAAAAAAACCGGAAGGTTGAGGATGGGTACAAGATAGTACCCGAAACATGTTCCAAAAAAGGAAAAAAAAAAATAACATCTTGAGGTAAATTTAATTATAAATATTAAATGTAATATATATATATATATATATATATTGTGACGGCAGTAGTATGCGAACATCTGCTCTCCAGTACCAGCGGTGGACACAGCGAGCCAATCAAACAACGTGCTCGGAGCGAGCCAATCAGCGATCCCGGTTAGTCAATAAAACCCGGGCCGGCAGAAAATTTTGCGCACTTCATCGCCACGCCATCGAACGCACTTCATCTCCTCTCCTCTCTCGGACGACATCGGGGCGGAGTCAGCCGGAAGGAACAGCCGAAGAATAGAACCGCCGCCGTTCTTGCGTCTTCGCACTCCCGTTCCGCGCCAGCGATGGATTTCGCTGGGCCGGCAGCCGACTCTACAACCGGTGCCGAAAGAAGAGGAGGACTGCAGTACACCACGATCAGCGGGCGCAGCCGCCGAACATCTCAGCGCGGCACGACCAACATCAGCTTTCTCGCCACAAGGTCCTTTTTAGGGCCACCAAAAACACTAGAGTATACGATTGGCGCCATTTGTCATGCGGCAAGCCTTTTGTCCGGTGACAATATATATACAGCATTAACAGAATATTATGAGTATACGCGACAGGATTGCCTAGTATCGTCTGAATTGGTGGGAACATCTTTGCCGAATGGATGACTGCCGCATTCCCAAATAATTATGGAACTACAAGTAGAACCCCGCAAACGCTAACTCGTCGGGGCTGATAAACGTCACTTCCCAATACTTGCCCAGCTGATTATGATTACTTCCATTACCGTTTCTTCCGTCAACTCACTGACTACTACACAGAGGTTTTAGCAGAAAGGGACGTTGTTACCTCGATAGGATACTCTGGTTGCCCACTTTACAAATTTAATGTGACTGTAGAGTTAAAAAAGTCGTAACAGCTCGAAGTGTCGAGGTAACGGCGGGAATAGCCAAACTGACAAGTCCACGTCCATATGTTCACCTGTACATTCTCTCTTCCTTCAGGTATAAAATTAACGAATCATCTTCATTCATCTTAATTGTTATTTAAATAAGCAGTCTCTGTAATTCCAACTTTGTCGTGCTTACTTGCTGAACTGCTACCTGTCATGCTTCGGACGAGGCCTTTCAGTGTCTCAATCATTATCAAGTCCAAAACCACGACTAGCTAACCTTCAGCAGGAACGTGGGGAGGAGCAGACTGAACAAGGTAAAAAGTTCAATACCAATTGTCACAGTTAAGAAATTATTTTTGTAATTATGTAGCGTGCAAACTTGCTGATGCGAATTAACGTTTGAGTCATACATACTATGTCTATTGGTGCGTGTATGAAAAGTCTCACTCTTAACATCGTTTAGAAATTGTGTTGTAGATGCAACTTTTTAATGTTCCTTCATAGGTTTGTCACCTTCTTTCCACTCTATCGTCTACGAATGACATACTATGTCCACAAACATCGAAATTTCTAGGGTAGAAGTAGAACCCCGCAAACGCTAACTCGTCGGGGCTGATAAACGTCACTTCCCAATACTTGAACGATTTTATTCTTTCACTTTCAATACTAAAATCATGAGTAGCCGACATCTTTGCGGTTTGTAATAAACTGACATATTACCCTGACGAGTGTTATTTATTTACTGAGAATTAATGAATACTGAAAAACAAAAGGTACGGTTATAACGCTGGTATTATGTTATTATAGTGTATCTTAAACGTTTTATAATATCAATTTGTAGCGCATGAACGTGTGATAAGTAAGACGTTGTTGCAAGTGAGTGTCGATGTGTGTGTGTGTGTGCAACTGTACTAAAAAGCTGTTATGCGCATGCGCAAATAATTCAAGCGCTGACCCGATATTTATATATGACTTCCATACAGATTTAAATAATACTTTCATGCTTTTGGCTGTCCTAAAAAACATACCATACTATTACACAGGACGTTATGTATTACAACATTTTCAATTTCGTTTAGCAACACTCGTAGACGGATATGGACGATAGATATTTATGTATGGAAGTAAGCCATGTGTCAAATTAGAAAGTGAAAGTAAAATGCATCGATTTAGACACCCAACCTCTGAACATACATGCAATTAATATCAATCTCTGTAATGTGTGTGAGAGAGAGAGAGAGAATTTAATGTGTATCAACTTTCAAACGTGTACGCTACCACCGTATGATATATATATATATATATATATATATATATACATACACACACACACAAGACGACATGTCACTATTTCTCATTTGTATGAGACACTCATCGTTCAATCGGCTATTGTGTGTATAACAACATTTAAGAGGTAAGTAAAAGATTTGCATATGTTACTAAGTAAAAAAAAAAAAAAAAAAAAAATTTTATTGAATATTCAGATTTTATTTAAATTGAGCTTATAGTCGTCTATTTGATTTTTTTGGTCTGTTGCCTAATGAAGTACATGTGCTTAGGTCAGTTACTGTTGTCTCTCGATAAGAACGGGGGTTTTTGTTTGATAGGGGTTTGACAGATATTTTTGATGTGTTTGTAGATTTCCAATTTTATACTCATACGTCTGATCAATAAGATCTTTTGAAAAACTTAATGATTCCGTTGAGATGACGTTTAGATAGAATTTACTGATATCACGAGTAGGCCTACTTAAATACGTTCAATACAAAAAGGATTAATTGCCCTACACCTGAGTGCTGTATTTTACGAATCCGTGCGTATTTGCTACATAAGGATTAATATAATTACTCATACGTCTGATCAATAAGCTCTTTTGACAAATGTAACGAAATTTAGAAATGCATTTTCTCATAACAAAATACAACGTATCCTTTCATTTTATATTCAAACTATTCTTATCTGAAACAGAACGTTATATAGATAATACGCTGTCCTGTTTTTAAAAAAAATTATTCAGGTAATAATCTGTTTGTTTAAACGTTGATCTATGTACGTACTTGTTTTCGTAATGTTTGTTATAATACCTTTCCTGTTCTGGATTTATGGTATGTGTGTGTGTGTGTGTTGAAAGCCTTATGTATATATTTATATATAGCACATAATGTATATGATAATGAAGCAGGTACTGTTATTATTATTATAGGAACAAGAAGGATGGATCATAGAATAAATACCACATCAAAACAAGAGGAGGAGGATCTTCTCCATAAATGGTTTTTTTCTCCGAAACGGTTAACGCCTGTAGAAATTACAAAATTAAAAGCAATAGTCAACAGGCCAAGCTCAAGTATAAGACCATTTCTAAAAGACTTAATAAACAATTTATAAAACCCCAGCGACCTACATCTCGTGTTTCGTGGCATGAGGACCCCCCCCCCCAACGGCGTAGGATAACAGTACTTGTTAAGGTAACAAACTACTTTTAATACACAATTTTTATCACTGTGTGTGCGTATGTTTGACTGTAGTGCAGAGAATACTATTTGAAAGGACATTAACTTATGAGGAATTAATTTCTATTTTTAATTTATTTCACTATACACCTCTGAATCTATATGTAATTATTTGTAAACTGCGTTACCTGTTGCAGCAAACGTTAACACTAGAACGATTATATTATTATTCAGTGATATATACACACAATTTACTTATCATATAATCTGTATTTTGTTTTACATTATACACCTCTGAACCTATATGTAATTATTTGTATAGTTATTGTCACTCCATACTTCAGTTTGGACGACCGTAAACGTAAGTTTATGTATTATTATTATTGTAACGATATTAGTTCGTAATGTGTGGTTTCTTTTTTTTTCAAACGATAACTATTTCTAGTAGTCTGTGGGCTTGACTTTCCTAATATATATATATTTTGTAACAGCGCTAATTCTGCCTGTGTGTATGTACATGCAAAGCTTCGGGCGATGAACGTGAACTTTCCTGATGACCACATCACCACCATTACTTTCACTAGTCTTCTTTGTAGTCATTGTTTAGTTGCACCTAGCTTGATACAGACGTCTTCACTTCTCATAAATAATGTCGTTTATCACAAAATTCAATGCAGTTTCTGCTATTGAGTACAAACGGTGTGCAGAATTAACATTGAACAAGCAGTATCCGATTGTTAACATGGTGCATGTGGACACAAGATATGGGAAGTCTGTGCTTGTAACGTTGGAAGATGGTGAGCTACGCTATCGTGTATATCTACCTAAGAGGTATGCTTGCGTCTTTACAGATGAAGAGCTCCGTCATATAAGCCCCAGCGACCTACATCTCGTGTTTCGAGGCATGAGGAATCAAACAGTACATATGGAAATCGTACCTCGTTAAGGTAACAAACTACTTTTAATAAACAATTTTTTATCATTGTGTGTGTGTGTGTGCGTATGTTTGAATGTAGTGCAGATTCTAATTTACAAAGTTTTGATGAATGGATTTTTAATTTATTTCACTATACGCCTCTGAACCTATATGTAATTATTTGTAACTGCTTTACCTGTTGCAGCAAACGATAACACTAGAACGATTATATTATTATTATTATTCAGTGATATATACATACATACAATTTACTTATTAAACACTTCAATGATTGTAACGTCTTACAATGACTATAGCATATTTAAATCTGTTATCTGTTTATTGGTCCTACATGTACATGTTGTATGTATGTGTATGATTACGTTGTGTTTGCGTCTGTGTGTGGGTGCGTTGCGTATGTGTGCGTGTACGTCTATGTGTGTGTGCGTGCACGTGTGGTGTAACCCAAACGTGTGTACGTTGCGTTTGCGTCTGTGTGTGGGCGCGTTGCGTGTTTGGTTACGTTGCGTATGCGTATGTGTGTGTGTGTGTGTGTGTGTGTGTGTGTGTGTGTGTGTGTGATTACGTTGCGTATGCGTCTGTATGTGCGCGCGTTGCGTGTGCATCTGTGTGTGTGATATTTAACATGATTTTAATGTTGTTGTTGTATTGTTATGTTGCAGGTTGCTTCTTCTACAAGTACGACACACAATTATATATATATAAACTTTCGAAAAATATCAATTTCTAATGTATTTATTTAATTGTGAATTTTATATTGTGAATGTTAAAATATATTTAATCATTTAAACAAATTATGACTTTATTTTATTTCACTCTACACCTCTGAACATGTGTACAATTAATTTATTTTTTGTGAACTGTTACATCAGAAGATTTGTATGAATTTCAGCCGCCGTTTTCATGTGTGTGTATAATTTTAATTTATTTCGCTATACACTACTGAACCTATGTGTGTGTAAACTGCAACCTTAAAACAGAAGTATTGTCTGTAACAACATAACAGGTAAGTAGTTCATTGACGCCAAATATATATATTTCTAACAAGGATCAATCACACTGACTGCATTATAAAACTATTAATTAATTATTTAATACATTGAAAATGAAGACGACGTTTTGACAACGAGAGAGGGCTAAAATTATTTATTCATCACACCGACTACTCAATGTACGAGAGGGAGACAGGAGAAAGGGTATGAAACCTTGCATAGTTGAAACGTGTGAGAGTGAGAGAGAGAGAGAGAGAGAGAGAGAGAGAGAGGACGTTACTATTTGTTGACACAGTTGAAACAAGTGAGAGTGTGAGAGAGAGAGAGAGAGAGAGAGAGAGAGAGAGAGAGAGAGGACGTTAATATTTGTCGAATAAATATAAACTTTCTAATTTCATATACATGCGCTCGGTACTGACCACAGTTTGAGCATAACGTTTGACAACGAGAGAGACATACACAACGTGTGAGAGAGAGAGAGAGGGAGAGAGAGAGAGAGAGGACGAATAATACAGAGGTTGGTACATCTGATCATATAGATTTAATATACATTATAACACGCGACAAATTTGAACTCATGTAAAGGTTGGTACACCTAATCATATATTTTAATATACACTATAATGCCGGTGAGCATAACGTTTGACAACGAGAGAGAGAGAGAGAGAGAGAGACATACACACCGTGTGAGAGAGAGAGAGAGTAACAATTATGATCATATATAGTTTGAATTTCCCACCACAGAAGAGAAAGAAATGTTGGCAGATCTGCTCTATACACGCACACAATAATTTAAGATTGGTAACCCTGATCATATATTTTAATATATACACTATATAACACATATTTGAATTTCCCTCCCCCCACCGCAGAAAATGTTGACAACCCTGCTCATATAAAATATCTATACACTATAATAATACTACAGAGGTTGGTACACCTGATCATATAGATTTAATATACATTATAACACACAACAAATTTGAACTCATGCAAAGGTTGGTACACCTGATCATATATTTTAGTATACACTATAATGCTTCGAGTTGGAACCACCCCCCCACCCTCTGATATGAAATAAAAAAACAACCTCCCACCCAACACCACCCACTGATATGCAAATCAGCTTTCTTACAAAAATAAAATTCACGGATGCTGGTGGTCCATTGAACATCATCCCACCAAATCAATTTAATAAAAAAAATAAAAAAAAATAAAATAAAAAAAATAAAAAAATTTATTCGCGGAAATTCGCGGTGCTGTGGTCCATCGGGATGCTGCGGGTCCAGCGGTGGCGGCGTCATCTCTGAGATCATGTTTTTTAGTGTTTTTTTAGTGTTTTTTAAGAAGGCGGCACTCCTTTGTGAGTTTGAATCCTCATTTTCCCTCTACTTATATAATTATGTAATTTCTTCAGTAGAAGTAAATGTTTATGTAGATTCGTAAGTAGAATGAAACTAGAATCGTAAATTCTGGAATCCTTTTACTTGTTGGTAAAGTAAATTATAAAAATAAAACTGTTAGTAGAGCAGTAATTTTAAGAGGCGAAATTCTTAACCTTACACTTAACTATAATTAATATATCATTACCTGTATGTTTATAGAAAGAATGGATGACTTTTTAATTCTTATTTAAAAATATAGGAATAGCAGGACGATCACAATGGTGTAAGCAGAAGCGGCAGGACTGAAACCCCCCCCTTTTATTTTTCTAAGTTTTGTAAATTTTTTTTGAATTTTATTTAATTTTATTTTTATTAAGTTTTTTTTTTTGTAAAAGGGGAGAGACATCATATTTAGAACTAGGTAAAGAGAAACCTAGAGGAAGCAAAAGTGTGCAAGGCCCAAATACAATTACAGACATGTCCCCCCAGGTGAATGACAGGACTTGCAAATGAAAAACTCTTTTAACCAACAAGCGTGTGCTTTATTCAACCTGTAAGATCTTCCATACATAACAAGTTTGTAATTGTGTGAGCACACCATTAAAGGCAGACTTATATATATCTATGTATTTCCATTAATTCATAATGTCACAAAGTAAGTGAATTGATATTACTAATTGCAAAAATTTCTGCCTGATTATGCATGAGTCAAAGTTGGTAATAATCTCATTCATAAAGCAATACTAATCTATCAGTGTTGTATAATATCAATTAGGCTAGCCTGTTGTCTCAGCGAGCATATTTATGGTTATTCTCTTGTTTTCAATCAGTTACATATTCCCCAAAAATATATCTATATATATATAGTAAAATTACACACACAAACACATATACGACATGAATAACAAAACATCCCTCATTTCAACACTAACCTCCACATAAACCGATTCCCACTACAGTAAATAAATGAAGCCTAATATGTATAGCTAGGTACAAATATGAATAACAACGTAAATGGAATATCTCAGCTCCTAAGCATAGATTTGCCAGCATATTCACAAGCATAGTTCACACCAGAGAATGTAAGTGACCGCCCCGAAACTCAACCAGCCAAACGAACCCTTAGCTTAATCATTAAGCGTTAAGTATGTGTGTGAAAGAAAATCGTTTCTCATCAACAGCATCAGACAACCCCCAGCTACGTTATTAAACTCTGCCATGACCAGATGACTTGATAGCACGAGATAATTAACTCCCTAATGGTCTTAATTAGATGAAGGTTAGATCTTACAGTAAACTGCGGATGTGTGTGTATGTGTGTAACTTCTTACACATTATACAGTTATAAGATACTTCATTAGGTGTACTGTGGTAATGTTCACACATGCAATAACATGATGATCACACATAATTGAACATGAGAGTTTGTGCTAGAGTCTAATTTTCAGAACTTCACGAGTGAGCTTCTGGCGGCTTCAGTGCATTCACATGTTGTAGAGAGAGAGAAATAGATAAACAGAATTTTCCCACCTGGATAGTCGGTGTACTTAGTTCGTATAGGCGAGAATCAGTGATGTCACAGTCATATCACCCGTCCCTGGTGCAGCTTAGCGTTGGAAAAGTTCTTGGTTCAGCTTAGCATCGAAAAGTCCTCGACTGACGGCATTGTGGCTAAAGATCGTCTCTGCTATTAGGGGGAACAGATGTTCGTTCGCCCCTGACACCCATCTCGTCCTTGGTCGAGCACCTGGAGCACGCTTTATCTAGCCTATCATAGTGATAGGTACGGAAGTCCTGGTTAGAAGTTCGCTGCCAGCCGAGACCAGATGAACAGCTTGGAGGATGAAGCAGAAATGTACAGACACACAGCTGGCTGGCAGCGCCAGCAGTATTGCGTAGCCACACAACCTTTTGTGTGTATAACCGACCGACAACAAACAATCTTAACAGAGTGGCAGTGCGTGACGTCAGCGGCGCTCGTTTTTAAAATACTAATAATCTAATACGTTGCCGAAGCCAGTTCGGCACACCCTCACCCCAAAAGGGCAACATGGTTGACCCAAAACAAACAAGTTCTCAAGCACGACGGCTGCGGGAAACCTGGAAAATCTCAGATTCTAAAACCGCTCTTGGTGAGTTCAGTAACACAGGAAAACGAAAAAGCAGAAGGAAGAGGTGTGAGTCAGTGAATGTGTGTCTGAAAGAGAAGGTGTAAGTGTGAGTCCTGCATGCTCGCCGGGCCCTGGTCCGCATGCAGATAAAATAGACAGGAAAGAACAGGAGAAAGAGAAGAATCGCAGGCGCCTGCTCTGAGTACCGACCACCAAGGCCTCCCAAATCTAATAACTGAGATCCAGGAACCCAAATAGTATTCCCCCCTTCTATGGGACAAACTGTCACCACGAACTCATGCCCTATGGCAAAACTTTAGCTTGGAAATATGAGTGGTTACTCTTTCAACATCCCCACCGGGATCACCCAATTTCACTGTGACGGGCGACACAAACCGAAGAATGCGGTATGGTCCCGACCAACGATAACATAGTTTAGCGGCCTTCCTATTTATGGCTGAGCTGATCGGATGGCTCTGACAGTAGACCAAGTCGCCAATCTTAAATGGGTTCGGAATTCGCCCCTGATTGTAGCGACTACGGACGCGTTCGTGCGCACGAAGCAAATTCCTCCGGACCTCCCGCCATCTGTCCACAGTCGTGACCTCAGGATCGTTCGGCAGAAGCTCATCAATGTGCCACAAATTGTCCAAAGGCAAACTCGGCGAGAACCCAAACATGACTTCAAAGGGTACAGCCTTGTGACTCTCGTGTAGGGCCGTGTTAAATGCTAATTGCAACCACTTTAAATTTTGGTCCCAACAATCCTGTTGTTCAGCATGATAGGCGATAAGCGCTGAACGGAGATTCCGGTTAAATCTCTCCGCGTGGGACGGTTGAGGGTAGTACGGGGAAGTGGTCACATGTTTGATGCCGTTAGCGAAACACATTCGCCGGAAATCTTTTGAAATGAACTGTGGTCCATTGTCAGAGACAATGGTGGACGGAATACCGAAATGCTGAAAGACATGGGTCTGTAGCATAAGGATAGTAGAGCGAGTGTTTGCCTGTCGTAAGGGCAGTAGCCAGACAAACTTGGAAAAAGCATCCACGCAAACAAGTAGGTAAGCATTACCTGACTTGCTACGAGGGAAAGGTCCCACGTAGTCTATGAATAACTTCTCCATGGGTTTGCTCGCCACATCAGATGACAATAGACCCAATTTAGTGTTTTGAGCAGGCTTACTCAAGCCACAGAGATGACATGCTTTCACACGAGCCGCGATGTCCCTGTCCATGCCCTTCCAGATGAAATGCCTCCTAATACTGGAAATGGTCTTCGAAATTCCCTTATGGCCACCTATTGGGGAATCATGATAGTAGCTGAAGACCATTGGCACGAGCTTGCTAGGCAGCACAACCTTCGGGGCACGTCCTTTTCGTTCTCGGCAGCACAGGACGCCCTTGGACAGAAAATATGGTACCTGCACGTTACCCTCTTTTAGGTGTTGGATGATAGGACCCAACTCTTCATCATTTAACTGATGGGGTAACACATCAGTAAAAGCCAAAGGAAAATCCAGCAGAACGGAACAGGGTTGCTCAGAATTGGCCTCGCTGGGTTGGGTGAACATACGTGACAAGGCGTCTGCAACAACATTTTGTGTTCCCCTGATGTGTTGCACTTTGAATTTAAAGGATGAGATCTTGACCACCCAACGCCCTATTTTACCCAGCTGCCGGGGATGAGCGAGAAGCCAGGAGAGAGCCTGATTATCGGTCTCCAACAGGAACTCAGCGTGTTCCAAGAAACGCCTGAACTTATCTAGAGCGTACACAACAGCAAGACACTCTAGTTCATACACTGAAGACTTCCTCTCTTGTTGGGTCAAGGTCCGGGATATAAATGCCACCGGCTGCCTAGCACCATCGACTTCCTGGGACAGAACCGCCCCGAGCGCAACAGAACTCGCGTCCGTTTGCAAAATGAATTTTTTTGAAAAATCAGGCATCCTCAACACAGGGGGAGAGACGATCGCCTCCTTGAGGGTATCAAAGGCCCGCTGTTGCCTCTCTCCCCATACAAATTTGGTACCCTTTTTCCTGAGTTCATTTAAAGGTACCGCAATCTCCGCGGCATTAGGGATAAATCTACGGTAGAAATTGACCATGCCAACAAATCTGGCAACCCCTTTCGCATCCCTAGGGGGAGGAAAATCCCGGATGCCTTGTGTCCTCTCCGGGTCGACCGTCACACCCCCATATGAGACGAGATGCCCTAAAAACGAAATACTCCTTTGTGCAAACTTTACCTTTTCTGGATTGATAGTGAGGCCAGCACTCCTCAATCGGCACATCACCTCTCTCAGGTGACCCAGATGCTCCTCGAACGTTTTACTGTAGACCAAGAGGTCATCAAGATAATTAAAGACGAATTTAAATTTTACGTCATGGAAGACAGTGTCAAGTAGTCGCGTGAGGGTTTGAGCCCCCACTGCCAGACCCATGGGTACCCTAGTATATTGATAAAGATTCCATGGCACACAGAATGCCGTATAAGGGCGGCTTTCCTTAGACAGAGGAATCTGATGATAAGCGGCATTGAGGTCAAAGATGGTGAAGTACCTGGCCCCACTAAACCAATCGAACGCGGAATGTAAATCGGGAAGAGGAACTGAATCCACTTCAATATTAGCATTGAGTTTGCGATAGTCAATTACCAAACGCTGTTTACCTCCAGGCTTGGGCACCAGAAATGCTGGACTAGCATAACTAGAGTTGGAAGGTTCAATGACCCCTTGTTTAAGCAACTCTTGAACCTTCTCTCTTAGAACATCCATCTTTGGAGGGGCGAATTTATATGGGTGTGAGCGGACTACGGCGGAGTCCGTTAAACGGATCTTATATTCCAAAAGATGTGTGAGCCCCAGGTTGGGAGTTAATACAGTGGGGAACTGCTCACACAAATGATCTAAAGCATGCCTCTGGGACGGGGTGAGATGGTCTCTTTCTGAATCGGGACACACAACCTCTTGGACACCTCCCTTAGCTCCCTGGTATCCAAGGAAAGGAATGACAACCTCCCGATTGAATTTAAAATAACAGTGGTGCGCTTGAAGATCTAAAACGAGACCACTCTTGGAGATGAAATCTGCACCCACAATGCAGTCGACTCCCAGAGCAGGAGAAACCAAAAATCGCCACACCCATGAAAAACACTCGATTTTAATACTCAGGGAAACCACCCGGGAGATGGGCAGAATATCCCGCGATGCAGTCCAGCATACCACGGAAGACCGATCCGACCCTAATAGTAAGCCCTGTTGTTCAAGGTCCTCACATACTCTAGATGAAATTATGGATCGGGCTGATCCAGAGTCAACCAAGGCTCTGAGCTGACCCTTTTTCAACTCGACCAACAGGAAGGGGCATACTGAACTGTAGTTGGGGACAGTTCGCAGGACCTTGGAGCCGGATGACCCGGGATTAGCTATCCGCCTGGGGTTAAGTGAAATCGGAAGAGAACAGCCTAACGGGGAAGACCACTCCCGACTTATCTTCCCCGAGAATTTACGTTTTTTGAAAGGTGACCTTTTCGGGAAGTCCCTTGACGCAGTCTAGCATCGTTACAATAGCGCGCGACGTGACCGGATCTATGACACCTAGAACAAAATAAGTCTGTACTTCACAGCTCTGAACCGGCGCAGGCCTAGGACCCCAAGACCCGGGCTGCCCGACTCGTCGCTCGAAATTAGGGCGTTCTGAACGCCTCCTAGCCTCGCGGGCTCTAATATCGTCATTACCCTGTATAGTGGTCGACTCGGCGCACAGCCGGTCTAAGTCAATAAAACTTTGGGGGCGGGCAGCGAATGTCAAACGTGACCGTTCCTCCGGCGTCACGCCCTGCAAAATAGTATGAATGACATCAGACTCTGACAACCTCAGCCTCAGGATCCGGGCCGCGTCTTTAACACTGGAAATGAAATGAGCAAGGGACTCTCCGCTTGCTTGAACTCTATAGAAATGCTTGTGTCGTAACCGGTCATGTAACCTTCCCGGTACGAAAGCGTCCAGGACTTCCCGATGGAAATGGTCTATGCCACCACCATCCTTAAGGGTACTTGTCACGCGCTCAGCCATAGATCCCCGACAATACGGGTAAATGAGCTCAAGCAAAGTCCGCTCCGACAGCCCAGGGAAATCGGCCAACTGAAAAAACACGCGCAAGAATCTCAAAAGCGCCTCAGGATCCAGACCATCGACAACTGGGAGACGCTGAATGACATCCGACAGTGGGTTAGGAAGCTTGTGATAGCTTGCGGTGGCCATATCGGAAAAGGCAGGAACATGCACAGGGGGTTCCACCCTGGCTGCCGTCTCGACAGAAGAAGAAGAAGAACCGGAATTCGGATCTACATGGCGAGGCTGGCCGAGAGAAAACTCCCGCAATGCCATCGCCACTTGCTCCCTAAGAGTGACAACATTTTTCTCTAATTCCGAGGTGGTAGCCTGTGATTCAGCATTCTGTAAACGGCATAGAACGTGTTGTAAACGTTGGCGCACCCTCTGTCTAGCCGTAGAGGTGGGTGCCGCCGACTGCAGGCCTTCGGCCAAATCGCGCAGTTCTACAAATTTTTCCGAGCACAGCTCCACCTCGGCGGTGACATCCGTAAGTAATACTCTCCCACTCGGTGCCTCACCGGAGGCAAGAGCCTCCCGGAGTTGCTTCCTTAATGAAACAACAGTTTCCTGCGGCTTCCGTCCCCGGAACCGGACCTCCCACTCGAGCTCATCTTTCACAAACAAATCCACATTTACCGGAATGGACATGACCGCGCAATCCACACACACACCACGTAAAAGCAAGAATTAAAGAGAACGACAGGAAGAACTTGATCATACAAGTGGCTCCAGAATACTCTAGCGATACGACGAGATGGGTGTCATAAAAGCAGAGAAACAGCCATGCAAAATGCCCAGAAGAGAACACAACACAAAACAATCCAACTAACTCACTAAATACAACACACAAAGTACACATAAAATTCGATATAATCGAAAATATAAAGTATCACATCCATGCCCTTGGTCGGACCATAACCGCATTCAAAATACGATACCGCAACGCAACGCCCTCAATAAACAATTACCATATAACTGGGATGCTACCAAACACATTGTCTAATCCAAAAGACAAGTCATAATCAAACTCAACAAGTACCGACGGCCCTCATCATGTCCAGACTCCGTATGAGCTCCAGGGTATGTGCAAGTGCAACCAATCAGCACACATTCATTAAAAAAAAATTAATCACATTCTCATAACCCCTTTTCAAAATTAATCTCGCACTCAATATCACAAAATAATCACTTAAACACTAACACATATTAAATTATTTTAACTTCATTAACCCCCTATTCATTTTATAAAATGTGCTCTTTTTCTCTGGTTGTTCATTCTGTTAATTTATTACACTATCATTAAGTTTTCTTACAACACTTGGATTCTAATCAAAAATAATTTGAAATAATTTGCAAGTCCTAACACCAGCTGACATGTCTGTAGCCACACTAAGTTTCATTTAAGAAAATAAATGTCCCCAGATTCTAAAATTTCTCAAGTTCAACAGAGAAAATAAGGCAGAAATAATACCTACTATCCATTCAGAATCATAAAAACCACGCTCTGAACTAACATTTGAAACCCCCCCCTTTTATTTTTCTAAGTTTTGTAAATTTTTTTGAATTTTATTTAATTTTATTTTTATTAAGTTTTTTTTTTTTGTAAAAGGGGAGAGACATCATATTTAGAACTAGGTAAAGAGAAACCTAGAGGAAGCAAAAGTGTGCAAGGCCCAAATACAATTACAGACATGTCCCCCCAGGTGAATGACAGGACTTGCAAATGAAAAACTCTTTTAACCAACAAGCGTGTGCTTTATTCAACCTGTAAGATCTTCCATACATAACAAGTTTGTAATTGTGTGAGCACACCATTAAAGGCAGACTTATATATATCTATGTATTTCCATTAATTCATAATGTCACAAAGTAAGTGAATTGATATTACTAATTGCAAAAATTTCTGCCTGATTATGCATGAGTCAAAGTTGGTAATAATCTCATTCATAAAGCAATACTAATCTATCAGTGTTGTATAATATCAATTAGGCTAGCCTGTTGTCTCAGCGAGCATATTTATGGTTATTCTCTTGTTTTCAATCAGTTACATATTCCCCAAAAATATATCTATATATATATAGTAAAATTACACACACAAACACATATACGACATGAATAACAAAACATCCCTCATTTCAACACTAACCTCCACATAAACCGATTCCCACTACAGTAAATAAATGAAGCCTAATATGTATAGCTAGGTACAAATATGAATAACAACGTAAATGGAATATCTCAGCTCCTAAGCATAGATTTGCCAGCATATTCACAAGCATAGTTCACACCAGAGAATGTAAGTGACCGCCCCGAAACTCAACCAGCCAAAAGAACCCTTAGCTTAATCATTAAGCGTTAAGTATGTGTGTGAAAGAAAATCGTTTCTCATCAACAGCATCAGACAACCCCCAGCTACGTTATTAAACTCTGCCATGACCAGATGACTTGATAGCACGAGATAATTAACTCCCTAATGGTCTTAATTAGATGAAGGTTAGATCTTACAGTAAACTGCGGATGTGTGTGTATGTGTGTAACTTCTTTCACATTATACAGTTATAAGATACTTCATTAGGTGTACTGTGGTAATGTTCACACATGCAATAACATGATGATCACACATAATTGAACATGAGAGTTTGTGCTAGAGTCTAATTTTCAGAACTTCACGAGTGAGCTTCTGGCGGCTTCAGTGCATTCACATGTTGTAGAGAGAGAGAAATAGATAAACAGAATTTTCCCACCTGGATAGTCGGTGTACTTAGTTCGTATAGGCGAGAATCAGTGATGTCACAGTCATATCACCCGTCCCTGGTGCAGCTTAGCGTTGGAAAAGTTCTTGGTTCAGCTTAGCATCGAAAAGTCCTCGACTGACGGCATTGTGGCTAAAGATCGTCTCTGCTATTAGGGGGAACAGATGTTCGTTCGCCCCTGACACCCATCTCGTCCTTGGTCGAGCACCTGGAGCACGCTTTATCTAGCCTATCATAGTGATAGGTACGGAAGTCCTGGTTAGAAGTTCGCTGCCAGCCGAGACCAGATGAACAGCTTGGAGGATGAAGCAGAAATGTACAGACACACAGCTGGCTGGCAGCGCCAGCAGTATTGCGTAGCCACACAACCTTTTGTGTGTATAACCGACCGACAACAAACAATCTTAACAGAGTGGCAGTGCGTGACGTCAGCGGCGCTCGTTTTTAAAATACTAATAATCTAATACGTTGCCGAAGCCAGTTCGGCACAGGACCTTATACTTTCTAAAACGGAACACACACCTTTCATACTAGATGTGACATATGCGACCTGAAGATCTGCTTTAGTGTAACGATTTTTGTTGCCGACAGATCTCGTCACAGATTCAATAGGTGCAATTTTATTCGGTTCTAGAATAAGTAGTTTTAGAACATGTGATAATTGTAGCAAAGCACTTCCCAAATTTTATGATTACTGGAGATGTCTTCTTTGGTTGCCTCAGGCTGATTGACCTATTGTAGATATTTAAAGGATAAATAATATTTTTAAATAAATGAATCTAAACAGAAGAGAGCGAAATCAGGTTCAAGAGTACAACGAGTCTCGAAATAATATTCCTTAGAATGATTGTCTCAAAAAATCATCTTTACGATGATTAAATTATCAAAAAAATTTGTGAGAACATGGAGTCAAATCATTTTGAAGACTTATTAAAAAGAAGCTAATAAATAACGTTGAAACATTTGTTGTTGTTGACAGTGTGTACAAATAATTTAAATAGTTTTTTCATTATCAGATTTCTACTTTTTTCATAATATAAATTTTGATAAATATTACGTTCTAGAATAATCGTCATACATTAGCTGTTTAGAATAACCTTCGGAGGTTTTGGATATAGTAGTAAAGCTTCTACAGAAGAAAACGAATCTTTTAAAACTAAAGAATATTATAACTTTTAAAGTACGTTCCTTAAATATATTAAAGGTGTATTTCTTACGTTTACATGTTATGTAAACTTATTTATAATTGTCTTTGAAACATTTTAAATGAGTCAGTAATAGGTACATTACAAATTTAGTTTATATGCTTTGAAAAGTGCAAGTCGTTTTTTCTTTCGCAAAATGTAAAAATTAACAAACCTACGTATTTTCATGCATATCTCAAATCATGATAAAAGTTAGAACATATTTTTTGTTTTATTGACTGGATTATTAACTAGCTAATTTGGGAAACAAAGGAGAAACATAGTGCAAAATATTGGAAAATTTAAATATTAATATACCTTCCTACAGACGTATGTGTACATATTTTTTGTACCTGAGTGTGTGCATTCTATATAGCCTACATATTTTTTAAATACTAACACAACATGTTCTCAAACACAGAAATTAACAAGGTACAAAAAATTACAAAGGATCTGATCGGTAAATTAATGAAGATTTCTTTTCAGTGTTAAAAAACAGCACTTACTAACAAAGCGACGTCTATTTAAATGAAAAATCAGAACCATATATATATATATATATATATAGGTCACCAGACATAACCAATCTGACACTAACAAAACATATACCACACAAAGGCACCATAATGAACATTTGGGAAAATTTATAAATATACAAACATAAAACACAAAACAAACTAATACCTGAACAAATACAAATCAATACAAAATATGTCACAATATTCAAAGCACTCAACATCGAAAATACACAAAAAACTAACACATACACCACAATCACACACAATAAACCCAATTTGAAGTACCAGAAGCCAACAGGAAGCCACAATAATAATAGTCAACCAACACATATGTACTTCACCAGACACAAAAACCGGAAGGCTGAGGAGGGATACAAGATGGTACCCGAAACATGTTCCTAATAAGGAAAAAAATATCTTGAGGTAAATTCATTATAAATATTAAATGTTATATATATATATATATATATATATTTCAATCACTTTCTGCTACAGTCCGTTTCTTGATGTATATAATACTATAATACTTATAACTATTTTACCTCAAGATGTATTTTTTCCTTTAGGCTCAATAGGTATATTGAGCCTTTTCCATAGGCTTGAGGTAAAATAGTTATAAGTATTATAGTAATATATATATATATATATATATATATATATATATTTACGTTTGGGGGTGAATGTGTTGAACATTGTACGGGTGCTGACGTAAGTAACAAATTCACTTATCCAGAGAGTAACATTGAGTACATCTGTGCACAGACGTTATTTTATCGTGTGCGCAAAAGGAATGTGACCAGTCTCCCCTTCACTTACGCAAGAACAGTGTATGAGACATAAAAACCGAAGCAATTCGCTACGCCATAGATTTAGGTCACGTTTCATGTTTATTGCTAAATCTTTAGCAGTTTTTTTTCTTCGTTTCCCCTTTGAAGGCAGCTTGGACATTCCTCCGTCAGCTTTTTAACTTTGTTCTCATTTCCGACTGTTGCCAACACTGCAAGTCTGCGGCACAAGCGACTCGGCGATTCAATGTATGTGTTTTTAATAAAGGTAATTGTGTTTTCTTCAGAACATTGTAGGCCTACTGCAAAACAGTCGTTTACATAATGCCGTATATAAAATTTGTACAAGCCTTTTATAAAATATTCAACGTTTATGAATTAGGTCTACTTACATTTTCTAAAGGATTTAGTGATTGTGAAACAACCGTATTCTCGATAAGCAATGTCGAGCAGTTGCGTGATCATTGGATTCGTTTTCCTCAGTTCGATATTTGACAGCGAAATCTTAGGAAAAACGCTTCATAGTCCCGAAACGGCATTACCACAAGAACCTAGTGTCGTTGAACAGTCTGAATATGCAATGATAGCTTGCTCTGACTATAGGAAACTTATCATGTGGCGTAGTAATATGTGGAAGCATTTGAACATTTTTGTACTGTGGAAAAAGATTTAAATTTTTTCCGAGGAAATTAGCGCAGGGTTTCGAACTGTAATGTGTGTGAGGTTAATGTACAGTTGTAGTGTTTCTGTCTCTGAAAAAGATTTTGATTAACTAACAACAGAGTTTGATTTTGGAAGACAACTGAAAGACTAAAAGCTCTTATATGCAGATTCGACTAACGGGAAAAATCGAATGAGTGCAATAAGTGCAATAAGACAGAGCTCTCATCTGTTTATTACTGATTTTTTTGTCCGAATGAGAAAACAATCTTAAACAGTGAAAGTGACAAAGATCGAATTTAGGAATTTTTAAATGTAAAAAAGTTGAAAACATAAAAACAATTGTATTGAAAAAATTGAATTTCATCACGAGAAAAACAAAATTTTGATAAAAATAAAGATTACTGTGATTTTATCTGACACTTTGTGTTTTGAATAAAACATGTGGCAATTATACAACACAAATGTGTCTAATATGATTATGATTCCCAAGACAGTGAAACCTCCAAACGAGCCTCCCGTGTACAGACGTATTTTGCTACAGGCCTATGCATCAGAATGAAGCAAACTTTAACCCTTAGAAATCTCCATTATTGTTTGCACGTTAATGAACAAACAAATAAACGTATTCACTTAAAAATCAAAACAATTATTAACAATTTCTAGTAGTAGAAATTATTTTAATTTTTAGGTTGTATGTCAAAAATTATTTAGAGAAAAATTATGAGAATTTGAAGTCTTGTATCAAACAAGGTAAGTTTAAAAACTGCACTAAAAACCACTTTGTCGCTGGATTGTAGACGAGGGACAGTGCTCTGTTTAACTGACAGGTGGCTGGTTAAATGAAATAAAAGCAAATAAGTAATATCATTATATTCAATAAGGATTAAACCAAAAATGGTAGCTTCTTTACCACACCATTGTTTGTAATGTAATACACAATATAGCCCAGAGATATTCAAAATTACTGACCTGCTTCAGAGCAGTACCATCTACAACAGCTTTGCTCATATGGGATCACCTCTATGAAAAGTCACTACCTTAGCCTTCAATGTAAAGATGTGTATTGTGACTAAATTTAAGACTCTGTGTTTGTTAGCTCCAAGTTGTTGGTGCCAATTTGTAATGTTAACTCCTATTCGTATAGTTTATAAGCCACACGTTGTTTGCCAATTTGTGAAGTACACCTACTTATACCGTTTCTTTCGTATTATGTGTTGTTTCTTTGCCCCAAGTTGTGGGTGCCAATTTGTAAGGTCCCTTAATTATATATAATTTATTTTGTTTAATTACCTTATTATTGTTAAAATAAAATAAACAACTCCTTTTCTTATATATTTTTTTTCTGAAATTTAAATAAATTTATTATTTCTCTTTGACATTATTTAATGATGTTGACATTCAATGTCTCTTCATTTATTGGTAATTCGTTTCAATTGTAGAACATGACAACACTTATAATCTCAGGGTTAAAGTAAAATTCATGTTAAAGTATTGTTCAAGTCATAACATAACATAAAACACATTATTTATAATGAATGTTTTGTAATTATATGTTGTTAATGTATGTTGAATAGTGGTAGTAGGTCCTTTGGATCATACAAAACGATTACTAAAACTGAACTCTTAATACTAATAATTAGAGTTTACTAATAAAAGTAATGATTAAATTGTTTATATTGTTTGTTTTATAATTGTTCACTGTAACTCTCTGTTTAAAACGTGATAATGTTTGTTAAAATATCTGGCATAGTCTATCGGAATGATCTCACCAATCTGTAGTTTTCTTGAGAACTTCTTTCTTGATTTTTTACTTCAGTACATCAAATTTTCTTATGTACTTGAGATTAAACTAGTATTCTTTAGGTTTTTTCTAATGGTTTTGCTGGATCATTTCATCGTTAATCAGTCATTAATTTTAATATAAATTCAGTAGTAAATTTTATATGTCCCCTGGTTTTTTTCAATTTTTTCCAACAACAATTCTTTTTTACCCAAAACTCTAATTTATTAAGTTAAGGTCTTGGATCATATTTCTGGGTCTCAGGTTAGATTTTACATTTTATAAGTAATATTATTCCCTTGTATTTTATTTTATCTTCGTCACTAGGTGATATTGTGAGTTCGTACCGTAAGATTTCTCTCTTTTTAGTTACTTACACTTTTTTATTCATACCACAAGAGCTATATAGTATTTTCATATAAATTATATGTTTCAACAATGTTCATTATAATTGGGTTGATACACTTTCACTAGACACTTTTTTAATCGTTTATCACTGTCTTTCTCACTTCCTATCACCATTACACAACATAACTTTGGTAATCATAATTTTATATGATTATGTATGTAAAAATTATATCATTCATCGTCTGTGATTCAATACTACAAAATAACTGTCTGAGGTACACATACCACCTCATAGTTTTACTCTATTGCTTGTGACCTAACAAATGTCTTTTACTTATTAACTACGTTTAACATTTGTACATTTTAACTCTATTAGTTAATTATTATTTACATGTTTGTCTGTCACTTGATCTTCCCTTCTGGATATTATTGTCTTCGTAAGTCATGGTTCGTCATTGTCATAGTTAATATTTAGAATACTTTTCTTATATGCTGTCTTATCATTAGTTACATTCAATTATTATTCTTGTTCTCTGTACCTTTGGTCATGTTATAGTATTGATCAACAAAACATGTATTAATGTGGAAATTATTATTAATTAACAGAAAATATTAGTGACTTATGAAATTCAGGAACATTGCCGTGTTAGATGATGGGGCGCCACACAACAGGTCGATAGCCCAAGAGAGAGAGAAATGAAAATAACACTGTTAAAATATTGTAGTGAATTTATAAAAATTAAAAAAAAATGTTTAAATGGCAGTGACCATTTTGTGAGTTAGCAATATCGATTTGGCCAATAGCTTTAAATCAGTTTAATTCCTTGACGCTTTGAAAAGTAATTTCTCCATTTCTCATTATACAATTAGGTCATTGTTGAGAAGACAAAATAACAACTTGTTCTTGCAAAAAAGGCAAGAATATATTGTAAGAGTATATTGTACTGTATATTGTTCTTGAGAATATTTTGTAATTATATAAACAATGAAACTAATTCGGAGAGTCAGATGATGAGAGATGCTCTCTGTGTTATACTCGATTATAACACGTTGGTAACTTTTCAAAAGTCGTGTGTTGTTGAAAAATAATTGAGAAACTTTTAGACGAGATTTGATTAAATTTTATTACTTGCCCAAGGCTCGTTATTGAGAAAAACGTTACGCATAACGTCCATTATGGAAATGCCAGATACTTTTAAAATATCGAACTGGGAATGTCTGTATTTGGAAGTATCTGTTAAGAGATTTACGGTGTAGAAAATAATTGAATTTTACTCGGGATTTAAAGCTCAAATGGAAGAATAAAACGCAAAGGACTAATAAATAAAATTATAAAATCGTACAGACTGAAAGTCGGTCTACAGGAGGCTACTATTCTATTACACAGGTTCTACAGCCGGTTTAGAACCACACCTCTTAGTGTGGAGCTATACCAATTTGACTAACACCGAAAAACTTCAAAATTGAGTCGTAAAGAACATTACTAAGATCTGAAAATGGAAACAATGAGCAAGAAGATTAGGAGATGTTACAAGGAAATGAAAAAATATTAAAAATTGGTTATGTTGAAGTAGTCCAGCTATTCAATCTCTCGGGTTTTGTAATACAAGCCTAAACTTTCGTGTTGCTATAATTAAGTGAAGGGGTTTAATAATTTGGTGTACTGCAAATACTACCCTGTAAAGTTTATGTACGTGAACACGTATGTTACATGTCTGTACATGTGTATTAGAAGATGTCTATATATGTCAACACATATTAAAAATATAAAGTTTGCACAAAGTAGACAGAGGCGATGAGCGACATTTGTAATAATAACCCTAAAACTTATTTGTAACTAGTAAATTATTAACATTTGATTAAGTGCTAACTAAAAAAATCCGAATAAAACATAAAAACATGTATTTTAAAGCTTAGTTGAAAGTTATAAAAATTGATAAGCATGTAGGTAAGTAAAATATATTTGTTTATTTATTTATCAGGTCGCTGCAACACCATCGGTCATTAGCGATCACAAAAATTATAAAAATGAATGTATAAGTCATACAAAAATGCTTATACAGATGCAGTAAAATTACATATTAAATTAGAAGATGCTAAGCAAAGATAAACATTGCAGCTATATACTCAGGGACTTATACGATTTAAAAACTACATTAGATATTAGGTTAAATATTAGTGAAATATTGGCAATTAAGTACTATTATGGTGCAAAATAAAATGATAAATATTGCCCTATACTACACAAATATTATAAATACATAGCATGGAGATATATAATTATTAATTATTAACCTATATAAGCGTATATGTAATAATAAATATAATACATAATGATATAAGTAACAACATATAATATATAACAATAAATGTAATAACAAATAGTATACGTATGTATTCTATAACACCCTTGTACTCTTACGCTTACATAATTTTCTTAATGTGTGGTTATATGTTTTTATAAGATCTCTTGAATTATTGAAATATGTTGTTGTTAACTGTAGCTGGATGTAATATAACCTTACTACAGTGGGTTATTAAGCTGATATTTTTTCACTAGAATAGTTCAATAAATGGACGCCAATTTGTAATATCCAATGATTACAAATAATATTTATTATTAATGGAGATGTTATTGGTTTGGGTTAGTTGTTTTTTATTAATTTCGTATTTTATTAAAATAACTAATCGTACATCAGAGTAAAATTTAAAATAATATCTCTTGTATAAAATTTAGTAATTGAGAGTAACATAAATTATAAGAGAAATATTTGATTTTTTGTTTTAACGTAATTAATAAAGTCTTGGTTGATAGAGGAGAATGCATATGCAGTAGAAAGTTTTAAAACTGATTAATATTAAAGAAATTGGAATACAAGTAACTTCATTATTAAAGTAAATTAATCAGAAATTGCAAAAAGATTATCACACAATGAGTAAGCCGAGAGTAAAATAAATATTTAATTAATTAAAATTAGATAATAAGGTTTATAACCTGTGTATGTAAATTGTTAGTTATAAGTTGTGTACGAAGGAGTCGTACAAACGATGAGCCCGTACATTCGATTTCGAATGAGTAGTATTTCTTTATCGAAATGAAAAATTTTGTTTAATAAAAAAATAAATAATGGAACAATTTCAAACTTAAATAACGTATCATCTTCTTATTACGATTACTCCCATGAATTCAATAAATTATATAATTTGTTATGTTATATAAATTGGCCCTGAACTTGGGGCTACACAAATTAAATTATATATCAATGTTTGTGTTGTTATAATATATATATATATATATATATATACTTTAATATTTATAACTAAATTTACCTCAAGATATACTTTTTTCCTATTAGGAACATGTTTCGAGAGTTCCTTTTCTCTCATCTTCAGCCTTCGCCATCTTGTTTCTGGACCAGAAACAAGATGGCGAAGGCTGAAGATGAGAGAAAAGGAACTCTCGAAACATGTTCCTAATAGGAAGAAAGTATATCTTGAGGTAAATTTAGTTATAAATATTAAAGTATTATATACAACAAGAAACGGACTGTAGCAGAAAGTGATTGAAATATATATATATAATGTAAAACAGTAATTAGAATCTTGACTACATATTATTCATTTTACTTAAACGGTTTAGAAGTTACATAAATTTTAAGGTTCTTATGAAGAAAGTTGTGTTAGTGGTTATTATGTTGGCCGGAATTCTGAATTCCGATCTCACGATGAGCTGAGAAGCTTGAAAGCGCTAATCGGAATAATTTTTCTATAGTGGTGTGCAACAATGATAATTCTGTTTACATTTTTTTGTCAACTGTAGAATGAGGTCTCCTCCTTTATGAGGAGAAGTATTCCGGCGGCTGCAGTCTTGTCGTTCAAACTTCCTCTAACGACAGAAGGGATATTAAATTTGTTTCGCAGATGATGGAGAGCAGGGCATTCTGAAACAAGATGGAATGTTGTCAAAACCGTGTCACAGTGATTGCATCTAGCAAGAGGCTCGTTCGTAAAGATGTGCTTGTGAGTCAGCAGCGTGTGGCCGATACGGAGTCTTGATATGAAGACTTGATTTCTTCTGGATTCTGTAGCAAGTGTGGGTTGTTCGTAAATATTTTTCTCACTCGGAATAGCTTGGCGGTGGTGACTTAACCCATTCATCATTCCAGCGGTCCAGAAGTTTAAATAAAGAAGTTTAATTAATTCAGATAGTAGGCTACTATACACGAGTTTGTAAGTGTTTGCTCGTGTAATAATCAATGAAGTTGAATGTATAAAACAACTGATTCTATACTCCAACATAGTATCTTTGTTTAATAAAAACATACAATTAAATTGTAATTGTAATTATAATTATATTTAATCAATTACAATATACAATATTATAATATATAAATTTTAATATACCTAATTAATAATTTTAATCTTAATGTCAATCGACTTAAATTCAAATATTTTAAAACTAATATACGTATGTAATAAGCTCTGAAAAACCATTTGCTAGTAGCATGTTTTCTTTTTTTTTTGTAATTGTCGGAATACGATTGAATGTATAGGCAATAACTTTATAATAATTAACAATTATGAAATGCTAATATATCAATGCATTTAGATTTATACAGCATATTGAAATGCTAAGCGTTTCAGAATTATCAGTTTATAGTCAAGTTTAACTGATGATATTTTTAATTCCTCGTTGTCTTAAAGAAAAATGTGCGTATACAGAACTGAATAAACGAGAGATAACGTAAATAAAATCAATGTTAGTTGGTCACGAATTTCGAATAATTAGCACTCATTAAGTTAATAAAACAATTTTCGTTTTATTTACAAGCAGCTAGTAGTCATAGTGCAGCTAGTGCAGTATGCAGATAGAACAGATATGCAGATTAGTCATGTTCAGATCCTAATTCGAATTCAAGGTAGAGAGCTTAGATAGTTTCCGCGTTCAGGATAGGATACTAGGACTCTAAAACTTTAATATGCAATAAGCGACTTGCACAGAAGTTCTTCTCACCCCAATGTTAGGCGTACACAGTTTTCTAGTTAACGTAACGTTCATACAGTAAGTATTCGCAATAAATAATTGTATCAGGAATTTATAAACATAGGCCTAATCCTATGTGTTAATTGGATAGTGTCATGTGTCGGTATTGGGTATTTTGTCTCTTATTAAACGCCTTCCAACTTTGTTCTCATCGTAAAGCTTGTGCTTTCATTTTGTGCTCAGGTTTTACATGGTTTTACACCAGTAGTATCAGTTACATAACATTAACCGAAATTTTGAAAGTGCATACTATCCTAAGAAGTAAATGAGATGGTTACAATAATATAAATATTACTTTTTTAATTTGCGTTTAAAAAATACTTGTTTATGGATTGATTGTATTTACCCACTATATAGACTGTATATACTGTATATAGTTTTATGGTAAGGAATAGTAGGTTTCTTGACGAGTTGTATAATTTGTTAAAGAATTCATCAATTCTTTAACGAATTTTAATAGTTTTTGTAATCAACTGCCCTGAACTAAATATTAAAAGGGTTCTTTTAAAATAAATAAATTAATATTTTTATTGTGTTGTTAAGAATTCTTAATTTGCAAAGACCTCACTCAGATAAGCGGACACAAATAGGTTTGTTCCGATATTTACTAGCCATCATAAAGATGTACAAATATTTCCTTTTGCCAAACACGAGACGTATAAAACTGTCAGCATGAAGCCTTTCCCATCTTCCTCCCACTCACCTCTGTTCTTATGCGTTGTACCAGAAAAATTAAAGATTTCCTTACTTTTTTGACAAATGACCATAGATAAATGATAAAGAGATAATACGATGAATGTTCAATAATACGCTATCATGTAAAGAGATTACGGTAAACTCTATGAGATTACAGTGTACCTCTATTAATTTTTGTAATGAACTGTGTTGCTTGTATTGAGCGTTGCAGTTTTGGCTTTATATTTTGTAGCTGTTAACAAGCGTGGTATGAGGAGGGCATATTTAAGTTGAGCACATTTTACAGTTTAAAACAAACATTTATAGATATTAGGTTATGATAATCTGGCTTACAAATATAACTCTTATTTTTATTGCATCATAACCTTAAAAAATACGATATGGCATGATGACAATATTGCAGTTTTTCCTATTATTGAGAACGTGTCGTAGAATTACACTTCAGCTATTTCAGAGAGGTTTATTGGGGTGTTAAACAGCGTTCATATTAAAATGCTGCATCAGTTTAGTGAGAGAATTCAATAACTGAATATATGATGTCAATAAATCTTTCGTCAGAGAAAAATATTTAATATTCCGTTATTTCTCTAGTGTACTATATAGAGTATAAATGCAGTTTATCTCTTCTAACATTACTGGTAGTTGACAGACTTTATGCAGCTACAAATTTATACGTTTTATGAAAGAACGTATTTAAATATGAGATCAATGGATTTACAGGAAAAATGTGGAAATAAATAGGCCTATATATTTTTTAGTGTACTAGCACAAGAAATCTGTGTTAACTAGGCTATATCTGGGTTTTGGTAGAACTCATAATAAAAAAATTGAAATTTGCATGTTTGATATTTTATTTTCTCTTCTATCATTTTGAGACACTAAGACAAAAATAATTATGGAATAAAAATTTTTAATTAGCAGTATCCTATTAAAACGAATGGTTATTTAGTAATAATATTCATTAATCAATAAATATGACAAATTGTTGGAAAACTGATGATATTATTTTAAGTTATTGATAAAGCTAACATTTGTCAAGGTCACCAGAAATATTTACATAATCGCAAAAAATGTATGTGTGCTGCTGTAAGTACTTAGTTATGTTTCTTCTAGAAATTTCATAGGATAACGTTTACAGTTTATCTACACTTATATAAATTTTAAACTTTACGTGAAAATTTGAAATGTCTCATATACTCTACAACTCAACAAGAATACCCCTCTGAATACACTGTTTTGGAAACCGTTTTATTGTTTGAAAATAAAAATATAATTTCCAGTTTTTGTAGTTTATTATTGTAAAAAAAAAGAATAAAAATTTTGTACAATTATTTTTGAATCGCTTAATTTTGTTTACCGTACAGCATTATAATCACGTCTTACGAAGAACCGTACGAAATATAAATTCGTGCAATATATATATATATATATATATATATATATTCAAAAATGATCAATTTTTTCTTGTTTTATATTTGATATTATTAATAATAATACAACTTTTTACAAGAAGTAATGATTATTATATAAATTACATATTTGTTTCAATAGTGATCTAACTATCATCGTCAGATATAATTTGTTGTGAATGAAATTATATATAATTTATATAATGTTGTTATTAGTAATACATTATATATATTGTTACATGACATTTTTACCATGCCCTTGTAACATAAATGTACTTTGATTATCTTAATAAAAAGTACCAAGAAACATAAGATTTTTAAGAAATTAGTAAAGAAAACTTGATTGAATATGGTTTATTTTAATTGTTTAATGTATGTTAACGAAGACTGTGATAGTTGTGTTTATTATACTTCAAATGAGGTCAATGATGATAAGTAAGAAGGACAATGTTAATGAACTTACTTACGGAATTTTGTTTTATTTGTGCAGACTGTAAATTTATAAATACAGTCAGTTAAGGGGAATTATAATATATTACTAATAGTTATTAGTAATTAGTTTGGGTCACCTTAATTAATATTATATATGATAGTGTTAATGACACCAATGTTTTTCTTAACAAGAAAGTACCAAAATAATAGTCATAGATTTTTGTAAAAACTGGGCATATTGAGCTTAGTCAGTTAAGTTATATGAATAAGAATTACTATTAAAATAATCATGAAACAATGTCAGTTTATGTTAAAGGATTACTAAATGTGTCAAATAAATTTAAGAAAGGGAAAAGTATAAAAAGAAATAATAATAAATGAGTTTGGAACAAATAGAATAAACAGTGTAAATTAATAACTCAAGAAATATAGAACAGGAGATAGTCAAGAGTGGTGTCAAAATGATCAGTGTTTCATCAGAAGATCAAAGAAACCAATAAAGTGAAGATTAAAGCTCTTATAAAAAAGGTATATCCTTTTAAAGAAAATAACATATAAAATAGTAAAAGTTTGCTTATATTATTATTATGATGTCACCAGGGTGACATAAAACTGTTACATTGGAAACCAAGGAGATAGCTGATATAGGAGCTGATATAGGCCTTAGCAACTAATATGTTAATAAAATAAAATAGATTTTATTATTGGATCTGAATGAAGAAAGGTTGAATTAAACAACTCATAGTGACAAAAGTAAATTATAAGACATTTTATATCAGTGCATCTCAATAAAACAATTAAATAATTATCTTCATCAAGATTAAAATAGAAGAAGGAAGTGCTACAGGACTCTACAGAATTAAACCAGGATATCTCTGAAGAAATTGAATCAATTGACTCAGGGAGAGAAGTATTTTTGATATAAAATTAATCTGAACCATTCCCTGTTAAGCCTAGACTATAGGTTTCAAAGACATTGAGTACACTTTTCATAAAAACCATTTTTGAACTTCCAGTGAGAACAAAATTAATTAATAGTATTGCCATAAGCATAAAAAACCATTGGTGTATAGTGTTACTATAATCTACAGCTAATTAAGTCTAAAAAACATTTTACTAACATAACCTAAACACTGAACTGTTTTACACTATTTATATAATCCTGTTAAGGAACATTGTAACTATTTCTAATCACATGTATTTTGGTACTTTCCCTATAAAAACTGTTGTTATATCGTAGCCAAAAGGACCTAACTTAACACATTATATTTGTATTTTATTCATTAAATATAAAATATGAAATGTTTATGCCCTGAGGTATAAGAGTTACTGCTGCCACTCTGAGCATATTAAAATACAGCTGGCCAAACTTTGTTAAGAATTATATTTGACATTTAAAACAAGTTAAAGAATAAATAAAGGATTTGAGTTTACAAAATACAGAAAAAGGTTTATTTCTTTATTTCATGAATACAAAATGGGTATGATATACTGAACAAGATATCTGGTACTGTGAATTGACTTCAGTAATTAGATTAAGTTGGCAACACTCATCGTTTGAAAGTCATGGCAGATTTTTCAAATCTGTTTTGATGAGCACAAGTTATCACATTCATTGCTGAAAGAAAAGATTAAAAGAGATTTAATTACAGCTGATAAAGAAACCAAATATTATTTAAATTTTTTTAATAAAAATTTATATTTGATATTTTACAAATAAATTTTATTTGCAACCGGTGATTGCAAATTGGCGCTCAACAAACATTCCCCTGAACAGATACTCTTCTTATAAACTAATAACAAAGTATACACAAATAATAACCGAGTTAAACAAGGTACAAATTCTGATAAATAACCCGTAGATTCGATACTGGATGTTACAAATTGGCGATCCCAACAGTGAGGCTAAATAACATACAATTTAGAAAGTACGATTATTTGTGTCGTTACAGAATATATATATATATATATATTATAACATAGCCAAACCCAGATCATATTTGATATCAATAAGTATGTAAAAAATGCTAAGAAATAATATATTTTAATAAATAAATAATAAAGAGAACGAAAATAGTAAATATAATTAAGAGTGAAGGAGGAAGAATAGTAAACCAAAGGTGATTATTAAATAAGAAATACAAACCAGACTGACAGACAAATGACATTGACCCAACCCCAGAGATTGGCCAGATAATAACCAAAATGAAGCGAAGCAAGATGGAAGGGAAGGAGAAGAAAAATGAAATTAAAAATGGAACAAACCAACTATAAAGAAAATAAAGTGAACCAAGGTGATAAAACACAGACAAATAGTGTAGAATAGGGAAGGGGGAGATGATACCATCAAATATCATAAAGGAAACGAAACCGGTGAATAACCAATATAAAAAAGAAATATTAGTATTGTCTAAGTGACAAATGTAACTCATAATTAATAAAAACCCATTAAATAAAAATACACTAACCCACGAATTAGTAGTATATGTAAGTAAGAAATCTAGAAAAAGACATGAACTTATTAGATATGAATAAAATTTGTAAAGATAGTGAGATAGTGAGAAATATAATGAGAGTAACTAAGTGACGAAGAAAAATAATAATAGGGTTTACCCACCAATAAACGTGTAAAATAAAAAGTGATAACAGTGAAAGTGATGTGTGAAAATGGATATTGTAAACAATAGTATGATTAAAAAGATAGTGATAGATAAGTAAACACTTAATAAATCAATGATGGACCAATGAAGGATTTAAGAGTGGGATTATAAAAATTATATAGTTAAGGGTAATTAGAAATAGTGTTTAGAGTAGAAATAGATAAAGGATACAATATTATTCAGGGGAGAAAGCCCAGGAAAATTAACTGTTTGTGTTACCATGGAATGGAGAAAAGGAGTAGTAAAGATTTAAGTAATTAAATATATAATTGATAAATAACCTATGTTATAAGGGAAATTAAATTAAATAAGTTTACAAGAAGTGATGATGTTTATCACTCAAAGTAGTAGCAAAGAATGAAATTAATGTTAAAACCAACAGTAACTAATAACTTGTAAAGAATTGTTTGTTTCAATGTTATGAAGAGGATATGGCTGAAAGGAACTTACAGTCCATAGGCCTAATTGTTATATTTTAAGTATTAAGACATAGGAAATAATCTTGACATATAATCAGAACAAAAACAAACTCAAGACACAACAACCACTAAACAAATCAATTATAACAACAGAACAAAACACTTTGTAATGAAATGAAATATAATTAGAATAAATTAAATCAAAATAATCAATGGCTACTAAGGCCTAGGAAATGTATAACTGTCAATGACAAATAATTGCAAACTGTATAAAAACAATCAGGAAATTAAGAAATTCAAGGCAAGTAAATAGTCGAGAATAATTTGTAAATCAGTTTAAAGAAAAAATATTAGAATAAGAACTTAGTTTAAAGGAGAAATGTAAATACCAAATATTAACAGATGTGTACAAACATTGATATTTCATAAAACCATACATTATGTGATACCAAATTAATCTTTGAAAGGAAATAATAACAGTGGTGATAATATTTAATATGTAGGGAAGAGGAAGAAGGGGATAATCAATAAGAAGATATACAGCTATTTTGAATAAAAATTCAAAATTTGATAACAATAGGCTACTTCAGAATTAACCAATGGGGATTAAATGGTTACTATGACAACAGTCGTTTGGTTGCTAATTACCGTTAGATTTCTTTACTCGTTATATGACGCTTTTGTTGAATAGACGCTAGTTTTGGAATGATCAAAATTGTTAATTAAAACGTCAAAATATCAAATGAAATTACTAGCAAGTGAACCCCAAGAAAGAAGATAATGGCTGGAACCATATAACTAATGTCGAAGCCGAATTAAAGAAAAAGAAAGTAATATCCTGCCGATTAACTTGGAAAAGATGCCCGAAGTCCTGAACCAAAGAAAATTAAAGATGATTGCAGCCTAACTCCTTAATACCAGATCAAATGAGTTCGTCCTGTCTATTGAAGTGATAAGTATCTATTAAATTACCCAAATTTCTGAATAAACTCACGTTAATTATTTCTCACTAAAGGCCGAACTCTCACTAAATTGAACATAATTACTTTCAAAGATTAAAAAACTAAGTCACTGAAAATTTATAAACTGGCAAAGATAACCTGTTATTAATTACCGATAGGTTGTAACACTTTTACTACACTACAATAAACAAATTATACCTACACAGTATATTATTTAAGTTTAACTGATGTAAGGGTGTGTATTTTTATTGTTTTAAACATTAGTAATCCTTTTAACGTAATCTCAAGAACCCGTGACAAACGAACAATAATAATTTTGTGTATAATTTCCACAGACGCCATTACTGAAAGTCTGTTAATCAGTTCAGATATCGATTTGTCAAACCCTGTAGAGGTATCTCATATAACCGGAGCAATTGTATTACAAAAGGAAACATAATTTGTATTAAATGAATAATTAATCGTTAACCAAAAAATAAATAAGTATTGAGTGGTAACCACGGTGTTATAATTTCATTAGGAGGTAGATAATAATTTATGTACATTTTAGCAGACAAGTAGGTTGACGACTAGCGACCGCACAGCCGACGCAACGAATTACTGGCCGATACAGACGACCGAGACAGGCGGAAACATTTGAATTATTCAAACCGCCTGAGCGGCGCTGGCCATACACATTTAAAATTTTTTAATTGTTTTAATAAAACAATTTGGCGCCACCGGGATCTTCACACCCCTAGTGAACAACAGGTAAGAACATCGAGACCTGGTTATTCGTATGTTCGCAACGGACGAAATCTGCGGAAGTTGCATTCATTTGAACGACGGATAGAGAAGACACGTTACACCCAGTACACACATACAAAATCTGATTCATATTTTACAGAATAAAACGGTAGCCGTACACACGAAACATTACAAATTGGCTTCCATCGCGGGGCTTGAAGAAGAGACGAGGACATCATACATTACAAGTTGGCGACCAACCGGTGGGACTAGAAGAGAGGGAAATACGAAATTCTAGCGGCGATTGCGAAAGGTTACAATATGCACACCAGAGGATTGTCGAAAAAGTTGGCAAAGGAGAAAGAGATGGAAGAAAACAGAGCGGAAGAAGAGGACGGAGCACCGATTGGAGAAGTGGAGACAACAATAACCACAACAGAACCAACACAAGAAGAAGAAATTGAACTACAGGCGGGTGACAAAGGAGAAGTTAGAGGAGACCCGAACATACTGAAATTAATGGAAATGATGAATAATATGATGAAAGAAACCAATCAAAATTTTAAGAAACAGGAGGAGAAATTCGACGGAATGAAGAAAGAAACCAGTGACAATTTGAAACAGATCAATGAGAAAATAGTGAGTACAAATGAAAGTACTAAGGAAGAATTGAGGAAAACAGTTAACCAAAATAATGAAACATTACAACAACGATTGATGGAAGAAATTCAGCTAAGAAACGAAGAATTGAAGGAAGAATTGAAGGAACAGCTGAAGGAGGACCACGAGAAAAATAAAGAAGAAATGAAGATGCAGATGGCACACCAATTGATGGAGTACCGAGAAGAAACTAAACAGCAGATCACTGAAAAAAAGGAAAAATTAGAGGAGACGTTGGGGAAACTGGAGAAAACCAACGAAACTGTTTCAGAAGTCCGTGAGGAGGTAATCAATAAAATAAACAACCTCGAAGGAGAAACCAAAAGGAGAATTGAGGAATGTCACGAAGAAACAATCAAAAGGTGGGAACAAGTGAACCAGGACATGCATCAAGTCCGGGAAGAGAATCAGAAGGAGACAACGGTTGTACGAACAGACCTGGGAGAAAGAATGGAAGGAGTGTACAGCAATTTAAATAAAATCGACAGTAAAGTGGACAAAAATAAACAAAGAATTGAAGAGATGCATAGACGAGAAGAATTATTACAGGAAGAAGTGGACGCCTGGCGTGACCGGTCATGTAACCATAACTAAATATTTAACAGTGACAATCGAGATACAATAAATTTCCGCAACTATAAACGCAATCCGATGGAGTTTTTGAAAAGGGTGGAAGAATTGATAATAAAGAACCGCGAAACACGATGGACAGCTGTGAGGGGAATGTTAGATGACATGTTTAAGGAAACATATGGCAACTGGTGGACCGCCACACGACCAGACATCCAGAGCATCCAAGAATTTAAACCCAATTCAAAACAAAATACTGGTCAGAGTCAATCCAGAACATGGTCTGTAACAATTTAAGTAACGGAAGGTATGAAAACCAAAACGGACAAACCCTAACCTCATACTTTCTAGGAAAAATCTGCATGGCCAGGAATTTGGAACCACGCATTCCGGAAGAGTGTTTAGTCATACAATTATCGTACCACTATGATGATGCGATCCAGAAAGCCCGTATGTATAGTCAAGTCAAGACAATTCAGGACATGGCTAGTTTATTAGAGAGCCATGAACACGAATGGCAGTACCGTAAGAACAGATTCACGAGTTTCCGAAATAATAAACCAAATGAAGGGCCATCCCCACCAAACCAACAGGGTGACAATAAGCCACCACCGAACAGCACCAATAACTATCAAGGAAATCAACGTGGGAATAATGCGCCCAGGAACTATCACCCAAACAATAACAATAATGGTAATTTCAGAAACGATTACAGAGGGAATCAACAACGGAACGGTCCCAACAATTATTACCGTCCAGGAAACGGTAACAACTACAACAACCGAGGATACCGACCGCAAGTGAATTATGTGAGATGTCAAGCACGGCGTAGTCCAGTAAGAAACTATTCTCAGACAAATAACAATCGACGAACGTACTATAACCAGGTACCAAACCCAAGAGTCCACACCTTCGAGGAAAACGTCAGGAATGATGGTGATAACCCAAACCACCAGCAGGAACCATCAACGAGCCAACAAATGAACACAAATGAAGTCAGAAACAATGAGACCAGCCCTAATTTAAACGAATAAGGTCGGTGAGAACTGTGAACAGCCCATCACTGGACCAATCAGGCATCAATTAAGAAATATTATGACGATCAACAATGACTGAAAAAACTTAGAGTAAAAAAAACAACAGAAATACTTTAAATAAAGAAAAATAACGTGACCAACGAACAAGTTTGCCAATATCATAAAGAAAAAGATATCAAATGAATTTCAAAATTCAAAAAAGTTATGTAAGGACAGCTTACACAAATATTTCGAGAATATTTTAGAACAATTAAAAATGGAAAGATAAAAGTTACAAGGAATCCATATAAAGTAAGAGCAACCAACTTCCTACAACATTTAAATAAAAAATAATAATAGAGGAGTGAAGTTACAAAACATTCCTACAAAATAAGATTAAGTTACCATAATCTTTAGCCAAAAAATGAGGCATAAAAGGCGAAACATACTATAAAGGAATAAGCTAAAAACATTCCTAACTAGTAAGAAGCACTAACTTACTATGATATTTAAAAAATTATGAAAAAAAGTATCAATCAAAATGATCAGCTTCCACCACTATTTAGAAAAGATGGGAAGTAAAATTACACAAACCAATGATCAAAAAATTAAATAAATAAAATAAACATTCTAAGAGTTATAATGTGAAATGAGATGAAACAAAAAGTAATTAAAAATGAATAAAAATGTGAATTGTATCAATAAAAAGCAATGCTTCACGTATTATCAAGTAGTATCTATAAAGAAAGATGAAAAAATATATGACTCGAACTGAGCAATAATGAAATATAAAAGTAGAAGATTCCCAACAAATATTATGATTATTATTATTATTTTGAGTCACGAGATGACTATATTTAAGATTCATTAATTGAGATTGACTGTTGAATAAGTCCAGCAATCATTTTACTGAGCAGGGATGATGTTCCCCTGATCTCAGGATAAGAGTAGTTTTGAACGACGGAGTTAGGTAAGCCAATAGAGCCCATCCGAATCGATTGCAACTACAAGGTAGAGATAGTTAGGGAAAATAAGATTTATAGGGAATAATTTATAATAAAAAATCAATAAGCCAGTTCGCAATATGAAAAAATAATGAAGAAAAGACTAAGAAGAATGGAAATAAAAGATACAGAATTAACCATAAAAAATGAATGAGAAGTAGGAGAATTTTGAAAAAAAAATGATACAATACAATTGATAATTTCATCAAACTTAGAATCACGTTTTATAAAATGATCAATTTTGGTGGAAGGGCATTATATAACATTGCCAAACCCAGATCATATTTGATATGAATAAGTATGTAAAAAATGCTAAGAAATAATATATTGTAATAAATAAATAATAAAGAGAACGAAAATAGTAAATATAATTAAGAGTGAAGGAGGAAGAATAGTAAACCAAAGGTGATTATTAAATAAGAAATACAAACCAGACTGACAGACAAATGACATTGACCCAACCCCAGAGATTGGCCAGATAATAACCAAAATGAAGCGAAGCAAGATGGAAGGGAAGGAGAAGAAAAATGAAATTAAAAATGGAACAAACCAACTATAAAGAAAATAAAGTGAACCAAGGTGATAAAACACAGACAAATAGTGTAGAATAGGGAAGGGGGAGATGATACCATCAAATATCATAAAGGAAACGAAACCGGTGAATAACCAATATAAAAAAGAAATATTAGTATTGTCTAAGTGACAAATGTAACTCATAATTAATAAAAACCCATTAAATAAAAATACACTAACCCACGAATTAGTAGTATATGTAAGTAAGAAATCTAGAAAAAGACATGAACTTATTAGATATGAATAAAATTTGTAAAGATAGTGAGATAGTGAGAAATATAATGAGAGTAACTAAGTGACGAAGAAAAATAATAATAGGGTTTACCCACCAATAAACGTGTAAAATAAAAAGTGATAACAGTGAAAGTGATGTGTGAAAATGGATATTGTAAACAATAGTATGATTAAAAAGATAGTGATAGATAAGTAAACACTTAATAAATCAATGATGGACCAATGAAGGATTTAAGAGTGGGATTATAAAAATTATATAGTTAAGGGTAATTAGAAATAGTGTTTAGAGTATAAATAAATAAAGGATACAATATTATTCAGGGGAGAAAGCCCAGGTAAAATAAACTGTTTGTGTTAACATGGAATGGAGAAAAGGAGTAGTAAAGATTTAAGTAATTAAATATATAATTGATAAATAACCTATGTTATAAGGGAAATTAAATTAAATAAGTTTACAAGAAGTGATGATGTTTATCACTCAAAGTAGTAGCAAAGAATGAAATTAATGTTAAAACCAACAGTAACTAATAACTTGTAAAGAATTGTTTGTTTCAATGTTATGAAGAGGATATGGCTGAAAGGAACTTACAGTCCATAGGCCTAATTGTTATATTTTAAGTATTAAGACATAGGAAATAATCTTGACATATAATCAGAACAAAAACAAACTCAAGACACAACAACCACTAAACAAATCATTTATAACAACAGAACAAAACACTTTGTAATGAAATGAAATATAATTAGAATAAATTAAATCAAAATAATCAATGGCTACTAAGGCCTAGGAAATGTATAACTGTCAATGACAAATAATTGCAAACTGTATAAAAACAATCAGGAAATTAAGAAATTCAAGGCAAGTAAATAGTCGAGAATAATTTGTAAATCAGTTTAAAGGAAAAATATTAGAATAAGAACTTAGTTTAAAGGAGAAATGTAAATACCAAATATTAACAGATGTGTGCAAACATTGATATTTCATAAAACCATACATTATGTGATACCAAATTAATCTTTGAAAGGAAATAATAACAGTGGTGATAATATTTAATATGTAGGGAAGAGGAAGAAGGGGATAATCAATAAGAAGATATACAGCTATTTTGAATAAAAATTCAAAATTTGATAACAATAGGCTACTTCAGGATTAACCAATCGGGATTAAATGGTTACTATGACAACAGTCGTTTGGTTGCTAATTACCGTTAGATTTCTTTACTCGTTATATGACGCTTTTGTTGAATAGACGCTAGTTTTGGAATGATCAAAATTGTTAATTAAAACGTCAAAATATCAAATGAAATTACTAGCAAGTGAACCCCAAGAAAGAAGATAATGGCTGGAACCATATAACTAATGTCGAAGCCGAATTAAAGAAAAAGAAAGTAATATCCTGCCGATTAACTTGGAAAAGATGCCCGAAGTCCTGAACCAAAGAAAATTAAAGATGATTGCAGCCTAACTCCTTAATACCAGATCAAATGAGTTCGTCCTGTCTACTGAAGTGATAAGTATCTATTAAAGTACCCAAATGTCTGAATAAACTCACGTTAATTATTTTTCACTAAAGGCCGAACTCTTACTAAATTGAATATAATTACTTTCAAAGATTAAAAAACTAAGTCACTGAAAATTTATAAACTGGCAAAGATAACCTGTTATTAATTACCGATAGCTTGTAACACTTTTACTACACTACAATAAACAAATTATACCTACACAGTATATTATTTAAGTTTAACTGATGTAAGGGTGTGTATTTTTATTGTTTTAAACATTAGTAATCCTTTTAACGTAATCTCAAGAACCCGTGACAAACGAACAATAATAATTTTGTGTATAATTTCCACAGACGCCATTACTGAAAGTCTGTTAATCAGTTCAGATATCGATTTGTCAAACCCTGTAGAGGTATCTCATATAACCGGAGCAATTGTATTACAAAAGGAAACATAATTTGTATTAAATGAATAATTAATCGTTAACCAAAAAATAAATAAGTATTGAGTGGTAACCACGGTGTTATAATTTCATTAGGAGGTAGAGAATAATTTATGTACATTTTAGCAGACAAGTAGGGTTGACGACTAGCGACCGCACAGCCGACGCAACGAATTACTGGCCGATACAGACGGCCGAGACAGGCGGAAAGATTTGAATTATTCAAACCGCCTGAGCGGCGCTGGCCATACACATTTAAAATTTTTTAATTGTTTTAATAAAACAATTTGGGGCCACCGGGATCTTCACACCCCTAGTGAACAACAGGTAAGAACATCGAGACCTGGTTATTCGTACGTTCGCAACGGACGAAATCTGCGGAAGTTGCATTCATTTGAACGGCGGATAGAGAAGACACGTTACACCCAGTACACACATACAAAATCTGATTCACATTTTACAGAATAAAACGGTAGCCGTACACACGAAACATTACAATATATATATTTAATTCTGCATATATTAGGACTTCTTTACACTCAATTTGGCATTGAGTGTGAACAAGCGGTTGAGTTGCAGTGACATGGTAGCAAATTGACGAGATGTCTAATGGAACGTTTAGTCAACTGAAACACTGGCCAGCGGGTCTAAGAGACAAAATATGAGCTACAGTTGTGTATATTACGAGAACAATTGCTGAGAAATTACGTCAAGAATCTGGAAAAAAGAAAACTTAAGAGGTAAAGAGAGTGTTCAACTTATAAAAATGTTTGCAACTACATAGTGATGGAACGCGAGAGTAATCATATGAGAATTTCTTGCAAAACAACAATATGGCGTGGAAACAAGAATATGCTCTGTAGACAATAATGTGGACTGGGAAAAACATTATGCTCTGGAATCAACAATATGCTTTGGAGATAATAATATTATAAAGATATTCTAAAAAATAGGTTTCATAAAGCCTATAGTTTTTAACTTTCTTTGTTGTTAAAAAGAAAAAGAAATCTTAACATTACGGAGGCAAGACGCCCATGTTGAGCAGTAGTACAATACTGTTTAATAAAGAGAAAACAACGACTTTGCACAGATAACCAGAACTACATTGCGGTATGAAAATTGAGCAGACAGTATGAAAACGTATGAAAGTCTGTCTAATAGTCATGTCTACTCTGAAGTTAATTTAATCTTCCCGTACTTAGAGTTTTTTGTACTTTTCGTAGTTGTGACGTATTTAGTTGTAGTTATTCATTTTTTCTTGTGACTTTTGTTCTACACGTGAGTCGGACTAACATTTCTAAACTTTAGATTTAAAAAGTATCTAAATTTAAAATGCTGCAACTTAACACATTTGTAATTATAGTCGCTTGTTAAAATATGTCTTAAAAATGTTAGCAAGGATTACACATACATTCAACTTGTTAATTTCCTTATAAAATTAAAACTATTATCACTAAGACGTTTTTGAGCATAGACCTCCTTATAACCAGATTGTATAACTTGTCATTATAGAGTACAACATAAACTTTTTTTATGTTTGATTCTCAAACTCTTTGTGTGACTCTTCTATGTAATCGATGTGTTGACAAAGAGCAAAAAACTCACCCACGATGATATTCAGCTAATGGAACTTAGCATCAAGCTCCATAGTGTCTAATGTAATTGATCTTATGTTCGTTTAATTGACTGGTGTGTCTAAACTTTTGTCTGTAAAGATAAAACTTTAATGCTCCGTTGATTTGCATTTACAAAATGAAATGGTGATTACATTTTCATCAGAAATTTCCTTTCAGCAATATGTAACAAAGTGATGAGAATTTACAGTCAATTATCCGGCTGAAAAGAAAAGACAAATTTAACTTGACGCTTGCACACCGTTTGTAAAATTTTAGGAAGACAATCTAATTCGGAGTGAGTAAATTTTCAGCTCAATAGACGTTCTACGTAATCGTTAGCGATACGTTTCGCGAGAGTATTTCTACTACTTCAGTTCAAACTCTTTGCAACGCGACTTAGTGTAACAAAATTATTGTTTCTTAGACGACGCCGAAATTCTAAAAACCTTTCGCTAAAACGAAAGTTTTGACACGTTTGGAGCATTAGCACAAACGAAATTAAACGTTGCTTGTTTTAGGTGCAGACATATTTAATTATATAAATTGCAAAGAGTTTTTGTACTCTTTAGTGTGCTATAATACTCCTTAACCAAACAATAGTATTTGTTATTGTCTAAACCAAAGAATTTTTCCAATTCAAATTAGAAAAATGACTTCGTTTATCTAAGCTGCTACTACTAACTTTAGGGATTACGATGCAAAAGCCTGCATCATAAGTAACATTGAAGTTCGAAGTTGGCGAACGAGTACGTAAGAACCTATGTCCATGGAAAGACTAGGATGAAGGTTCAAGTAATAGATAGGCTACCAGAGTCTATTGCGGTAATGTTAATGTGTGCATACAGTGAGGAATATTTCTGTTAATACGTCAGGGAAATTAAGTAATTGTTGGTTCAGTAAACGCCAACGGCATTACGTTGTGTGTAAGAACTTTTAACTTTTGT
Organism: Magicicada septendecula; assembly: GCA_034769895.1. Taxonomy (NCBI): domain Eukaryota; kingdom Metazoa; phylum Arthropoda; class Insecta; order Hemiptera; family Cicadidae; genus Magicicada; species Magicicada septendecula. The sequence continues at coordinate 184,197,608 of CM068370.1, forward strand.
GGAAACAGAAATAGGAACAGATACCAAACAAAAATCTGCTGCCTTTTGTCAATCTTGCTATACTTTCCTCGTAGCCAAAATTTAGCCTGTCTTTATAATTTCGGCCTACTTTTGCTGCCTCTGAAACTAGACTGACGTTGTGCTAGAAACTGTCGTTAACAAAGCATTCCCTTATTTCACACTCCTCTTCACATCAGTTGTCTTCGATGTTCCTTGTTTTGTGTTAACTTTTGCTAGAGTTTGATGTCACTTATATGTCGAGGAAAATTAAAAATAATGTCAGAATGGTCGGTGATGGATATGATGGAATAAGAAAATAAGGGAATCGGATTAGCAAAATTCTAAGAAAAAGAAGAAGAAGAAGAAAAAGAAGAAAAATATAAGAAGGATATGCAGTAGCAGTAGCAGTAGTAGTAGTAGTAGTAGTAGTAGTAGTAGTAGTAGTAGTAGTAGTAGTAGTAGTAGTAGTAGTAGTAGTAGTAGTAGTAGAAGAAAAATCAGAAGAAGAGGAAAAACACAATATAAAAAGAAGAGGAAGAAAAAGAAGTATAAACTTTTCCATGTTAATATTCCATTTTCGTCTTAATCAATTTTTTCTTATCTTCTGACATGCCTAGCCTTGTTGTCTTCTCCTCCAGCTTATATCTCATAAACACATTGTCAAAAGCCTGGCCGAGATCTAAAATAATATTTTCATTTCAATATCGTACTAGTAGCATTTCTTTTTATTATCGTATGCATTGACTCTAATAGGTACAGATGTACGACTTTTTCACGTGACAAGCTCTTTGCACTCCATGTTGGCTGCAACTGTTTCCATTGACTGCAACTGCAGTGGTACTTCACAGAAGCTGATATCCACATCAATGCTAATTTAATTATCTTCGTAGCGCTTAGATAATTATGCCATTATCCCATCTTCTGAAAAATTTGGAATGCCATTGCTAACAATGGTTGTTCTAACAGTGATAAGAAAATTATTTAACGTTTTAGCCATCAGGAGGATAGAGACAGCGGTTAGCAGACTACTGTAACGGTATCTGTGTAAGCCTGACGCAGCTAACACGAGTTTTATGTGACTGCTACTAAACCATTAAACGTTATGAGTTTGTATTGTGTTTTGAAACATAATTTTCATACAATGCTTTCACTACAAACATAATTTATAATTTAAAAAATGTGTTCTCTTTGATCTCTTGGCGAGTTCTAATTATGCTTTTTTATGAATACAATAGAGTGTATAATATAAATTAGTTTAACAAGACAAGTTTTAAATAAACATTTTATAATTAAGACAAAAATTAATTAGACTATTTTCTTGTAAACGAAGATATCTAGTCTATATTAAATAATAATCTGTTATCATTTACATTTCTAGAAATGATAAGACGATTGCCAGTTGAAACGACGGTGAGTGTCTAAAAGCTAAAACAAAGAAACGTATCTGAGAAAAATAATAACAAAGATTGGAGAGAAAATACCAGGAATTGTAACCAAATTAGGTCAGTGTAGTACTACTACTACTCTCCAGCACTACAGCCCATGGTGAGCCTTGGCCTCCGCTACGACCCGTCTCCACTCATCTCTGTCCACTGCCTTCAGTCTCCAGTTCCTAATGCCCGTCTTTCTTAGATCTTCTTCCACATCCTGCTGCCATCTTCTTCGAGGCCTTCCTCTTCTTCTTTTGCCCAGTATCGTTCCACTTAATATAGTTTTGGGCATCCTCGTAACATTCATACGGAATACATGTCCCAGCCATCTAATTCTAGCTGATTTTATGTGTCTCACCAGGTCTTGTCCACCAATCAACTCATTTATTTCACCGTTATTTCGGATCCTATACATATTCCCTTCCTTCACCGGTCCAAATATCTGTCTCAAAATTCTTCTTTCAAAAATTCTTATATCCTTATTTACGAGAGTCCATGTCTCGGATGCATAAGTAACAACAGGTCTGATCAGTGTTTTATATAACATCAATTTGGTTCTTGGAGTTAGAAGCTTTGATTTCAGTAATGATTGGTTTGCATAGTAGGCTCTATTGCCGGTTATGATTCTATTTACTATTTCGCTGCTCACTCGGTTTTCATTATTCAGAATAACACCTAGGTACTTAAATTCTGTAACTCCTTGGAAACAGTAATGGCCTGTGTGAAGGTCTAGCAGTTCTCTATTTTCCTTCGCAGACACTTTCATGTATTTTGTTTTAGCCTCATTGACTTCCAAACCAATCCTGCTCACTTCCCTCTCTATTTCAATAAAGGTGTCTTTTAATAAATTTTTGTTCCTGGCTACCAGCACAATATCATCCGCATATGCTCCTAGTTGCCTCGTCCTTTTGAAGATGTGTCCTCTGAAGTCTATCTTGTTTATAGCATAGTGTAGTGCCAAGTTAAAGAGGGTCGCAGATAATGCATCACCCTGCTTCACTCCAGTACCAACCGTAAAATCTCGGCTTTTGTTTCTTCTCAGAACTACTTTACCCCTGAAATCGTTCAGACTGAGCAGTACCAGTCTCACAATCTTTTGAGGTACTCCCAATTCTTCCAATGCTATTCGCAACATTATTCGATTTACACTATCGAAGGCTTGCCTGAAATCTATAAACAGTATATGGATGTCAATACCATATTCGAAACATCTTTCGAGTGACTGCCTCATGACGAAAATTTGATCGACTGTGCTCCGGTCGGCTCTAAATCCACTTTGATGTTCACTTAGGATTTCCTCTGCATATACATTTAGCCTATCAAGGAGAATCATGGACAATATCTTATAGACACAGCTTAGCAGTGTTATGCCCCTGTAATTGCTACATACAGTTTTATCTCCTTTTTTAAAAACTGGGCATATTACTCCAGTCTTCCAGTCATTTGGCATTGTCTCTTCCTCCCATACACTACATACTATATCATGAATTTGTGCAGTTAGTGCTCCACCGCCTTTTTTGATCAGTTCAGGGCTAAACTGATCTTCGCCAGGCGCTTTCCCGTTCTTTAGTCGATTAAGGTCAGTGTAGTGGAATACATAAAATTGTAAACGATGTACGTGTTTGGAAAATCTCAAACAGACATTATTCATGTGAGAACTTGGGGTCTTGTAGCAGTAAGCGTCCTGTAAACTGTACATGACGAATCCAATCTTAGTGAACAAAATGAACATAATGCATATGTAAGTACTGCGTTTGAAAAAGGATTTAGGAGCGCTCAATGAGAGGTAGAAGAATCTATTTAGAGTGTTTGTATTGCGGAAACTGTTCTTGAAATACAGGATAATTTGGATGATGTTAAAAAACAACAATAAATATTAAAACATGACAGTGGTTTCAAAAGTTACAATTGCACAGCGAATCACAGAACGATCTACGTTAGAAACAGTAACGAGAGTCAAACACTTTTAAATGTACATACAAGCAGGCAAGAATAAATTATATTTATTTAATTAGAAAAATACAAATGGACAGGTGAAAATGTAGTATGTTGTAATCCGTTTGACTAAATGGAAGCTGAATGTGAAATACCACTGGAACCAAAGTTCTCATAAATCCTAAACTGATTACTTGCTGTGATACGTCAGCTGGATAAGATTTGCTCTTCTTATAAGTAACTAGGGAATAACTAAGGGGCATTGCGCTTAGCAGCTGGCGGACGAGTTAATGATGATGACGTTAGTGATGGTGTTGGTAAGTAAGGTCTGTATAATACAGTTAGGGACAAATTTGGCAATGTTGCTGTGCCGCGACTTTGTAAAGTGTTAACTGTTAATTATTGTGTATAATTGGTTGCTTTTATCACTTCTTTGGATAATTTGTAACTGAGAAATTGTAAACATGATAAACTGTTGTCGAAACGAATGGCTTTATTTGTTAAAACTGTTTTAAAATTGTGATTACCGATCTTTGTAGCGTTCACTTTTTCTTCTACTGTTTAAGATCATGACGTTGGCCTTATTCTATTATTACCCTTTATGCTTGCCAGTTGTATGCTCCGCCACACACACACACACACACACACACACACACACACACACACACACACACACACACACACACACACACACACACACACACACACACACACACACACACACACAGGGTTATACAAAAACATTCAAATTACAAATTCCCCCTAAAAATAAGACCTAAATTTCGTTTATTTAATAGGCATGTTATGCAATAATACTAGTTGGATCTACTAGTATGGTTTTTTAAAAGGCTTGTTGACTGACGCGTCAAATGGTTGCAGCATTGAAGTTAAACCTCCCGAAATAAAGGCAACATCAATCTTCGTTTCCTTAAAAAAATCCTTCTCATTTTGCATTGAGTGACCATGGAAACTATCAAGAACAAGACGAGATGGACATCGCAATAGTCCTCCAGAACGTCTCTTCTACACCTTTTCCACCCAGTGAATTACCAATTTGTTCTCGATCCATCCTTTGTCTTGAACAACAACATATATTCCTGAAGAAAGTTTTATTCTTTTCGGTATTGTTTTCCGTTTAAAGATTACTTAAGGCAGAAGTTTATTGCCGTCTGGCGTTATAGCAAGCATAACTGCAGCGTAGCTTTTCTGCTCTGAAGTGTGGCTTAATACGCTGTGTTCCGCGGTATATCGATAAAAACCAGGGTTATCCTCGTGACCAATCTGGCACAAATCGTAAAATTTATCTTATTGAATTTTAACGATATAACGCTGAAATAAAATCAATTCGTCCGTGTAATCCTTTGTATTGAATCCATACTAGTGCCATATAATTTATTTAGTTATTATCATAACCGTAATCATATTTAGTGGTGTAGGGTTTCGTTATAGTTATTGTTTTATTCCTACTGAGTCATCTCAGTTTTGAAATATTTTAGTAGTTTATATAAGGTTTTGTTAAACTTTGCTGAAGGGATATTAAAAAATTCGTATATAAAACATCCGTTTTTTTATGTATCTGACGAGTAAACTCTTTTTATTAAACGCTACATTGTTTTTCTGCTTCTTGTGACGTTTAAAAAAGGAACGAATGAATGTTTAATTAAGAGTTTCTAATTAAGACTTTGGGAATTAACCTGAAACAGTTACACAAGCAAATATCAAGGGATCTTTACAATCTACACTGGCGTTTACGTATCAGCACAAATGTCAAGTAACAAAACGGCTCAAGAGCTTCCTCTTCTATTTTTTCCGTTTTAATTTAAATTTTGATAGCCTTTATAAACGGTTGTATTTTTTACGTATTGTGTGACCTGTTAGAACAGATTGGTTTTTGTCTATTGTTTCAAAAGAAATTCCGAAAATTATATTTTACCAGTTTGAAATCTCAAATACACATTGGGATATCGATCAAGAAAACATTCCGACATGAGAAAGCATTAACGCCTTTCATAGCATTTGAAATAGTAACAAAATGTTTAGGATACTGACACGTGTTTACAGATGTTCTCATAGAATTTTCCTGTTGCATTCTTCTTGAAAGCGCTTGACAAAGCTTTAAACGCATTGATTATTTCCCTTTTTATATAGCAATATTTTTTTATTCTATTTCCTTTTGTGCTTTTCTTTTTGTGGCTCCCAATTGACGATGATGAGCAGTTTCTCTGATGTCAAACTTTTCTCCCGATTCGACAATAATATTTTATTTCTGAGTTAGATTCTTCCGTTTCGTGAATCAATTGTTATTGCCTCCAATAAAGCGTTTAAGACGACGGAAGTCTAGCTGATAATGATACTCCATTTCTTTTCTTGCCTGCTTTGTTTCTTGCACATATCACTGTATCGATCATCACTCATTAAAAGCGTTCTATCAGCCTTAACACATATATAGTCATGCATTGAACATTCCTCATGGTATTACTGACTTCCACGTCTGCGTGGAATAAACTGAGTGACAATAGAAAAGACTACAGGAAGAGACCGCCGACAGGTCGTGGCATATTGGTGATGACTGGTGTATGAAAAGTAGCCTACATAGAGCACGGGACTCAGAACGTAGTGATTAAATCGTAATACTCACAACGCATTGTGGGTATTTCGTAGTGCCCGCAAACGGAAAAATAAATTTTTTCGGCAATTGAGTAATCTGAGACACACACAACATGTTGTGTGTGTTTTCGTACACTCAGTGGCCGAAATAAACATCCAGAACGCGTAATGGTTATTTAAGCCTACCCACATCGAGTAGGTTAAAATATTCGGACAATGGGCAAATTCGGCGATTGCGAGTAACACACATACATTATTGCAACATTACAATTTATATATTTTGTATTTGAAGAGTACTTCATGTAACTATCAAATGAAATAGCAGTTAGGTGGTGAGATTTTTGTGTTCGTTACGTGAAGTCCCTTTTGTTGCACAATAAATTTTTATGAGACAAGAGAGGAGAAAGATTTTTTGGCGTGTAATAAATGCTAATAAAACATTGATTTATAAAAAATGTTCTTTAAAAATTGAAAACAAATATGTATTAAAAGTCGCCTTTTAAAAGAAGCTGTTTTACAAGCATTAGGCGTAGTATACACATTATAAATCACATAATAAATAGTATACAAACAACAAAAATAAAACACAGATATAATCATATAAATGACAAACATAAAACACATATGCAAAAACAATTATAAAATTGTTACAGTTACTTGGGTGTGTGACATTAAAATATAGATTTCAAGTCATTATTTTCAGTGTATATAAATGGTATATAAAAATACCAATTAACTATTTATCACAAAAATGAAAAGTTTATTTGTAGTATTTTAATCAAAAATAATATATACTTTATTTCAATAAATATTCATTATTGTGCACCGATTTTAACTAACTAGGAAAATTACTAGAAAACAGATGTTAATTTTCATGCTTAACTTATATAAATTATTTAAATTTTTATAATTACTCTATGTACAATTATTTATTTCTCTTTTTTATACCACGATTAAATTTGTTTACTGTTCTTGTTTATAAATATAATTGTTCATTTTTCAAGTGTTTTCCACGTCGAGTTACCGTAACGTGTGGGTTGTGTCCTGGACGATGTCGATGATGTTGGTGACGATGCTGATGATGCCAGAATAAGTTGTTGGTTGGCCGTTGGACAGACTGTCCCCCATCTAGAATGATTGGCGTCTGTTTTATGTCGCTGAGCAAATTGACATAGTGTCCCCGTGACCAAATTATTATCGTCTGTCTTATATATATGTCGCTGAACAAACTGACACAGCGTCCCCGTGAGTGAATTCTTAACGTCTCTTAGGCAGTTCAGATTCGTCTGTGGTTTTATAATCAAGGCACGTTGAGAGGTTGCAGATTGTTTAACACGCCTTCTCAGGTGACAACACACGTCTTCCCCCTAGTAACCAAGTAAATCATTGTTCAAAACAGGTGTTCAAAAACAAGTTACGAATTGTCCAATTTTTGTTTGCTCCTGTATGCACCCCCATTTAAATTATTTATTTTATATGCACAAATAAATTACTCTAGGAAAATATGTATCGTAATATACATATATATATATTGTAACTTGTCGTTGTTTAAAACATTCTTCATGTTCAATAAATTTATTAATGTTTGTTACAAAAAAAATATTTTTATAAAAATTTTTTTAAAAGTATATTTAATTTTTTGAATTCAATTAGTTTATTCGTTTAATTTTGGTTTCCCAATTAATTAATGCACTGTTCTTCAAAACTTCAAAAGAATTCGTTGAAGTCTAGACGATCCCTGTCAAAAGCGGTAAAATTCTAATTTGAATAATTATTAAGTAATGTTGCGTTCGATTGTGGAATCGATTCACCCAGTGGTAGACTAAAACTGTGAGTCACCTTCTTCAATAAGTTATTTCAATTCTTACTATGTATTCTTTCTGTTATTAAATGCTGAAATTCATTAAATTATATTTATCTAATAAATAAAACTCTTTTGCTGCATTAACTCTTGGGTTTTTATTTAATTATTTGTTTTTAAATTTGAAATGTTACTTACTGCATCGGCTTTGTCTCTAGGGTCGAGAATTACAATCGTTAGTTGTGTTGAAATTTTTTACAACACTTATATTAAATCTCAGGTTCTTTGAACTATTAAAAAAGTTAGAAATGCCGTAGCGAAGTACAATACTTACAAATTAATCTTAATTTCTATCAAAATTTACATGAGAAACTGAAATTTGTTTAAGTAATATTGTATAAATAATGTCTACATAGTTACCGAAGCTTACTAGCACCGCGTGGGTGGGTTTGACATGAAAGCGTCACTTCTAAAAGTATTTCATCATAGCCGCCATCAAGACGTTTGTTATGTATTAAAGTTCATACACCAATTTCCCTTAATATGAATGAAATTATATGAAGTTTTTTACTGAAATAATAGTTATTTATTCGTTTTCTTTCACTGGAGTATTAATTAATAGTGTCTGTGATGTTTTTTCTTAGTGTGGTGTGATCGATAATGTTGGGTTATATGACAACGGTTTTCTCAACTTGCTGGTTGACCAAATATTATTATCGGCTATTAGTTTTGCATACTTATTGTGTTCCTTTAGGTGTTTCTTCTTTTGTTTCTTATTATTGGTTTCTGTCTTCTTAAATCTTCATTATTATTATTATTTTTATTAATTTTGAATTTTATTTTTTATAACCTTACACACTCAGATCTGATTCTTTAGTAAACTTTAATTCTGCCATACTTAGGGCTGACCCGTCCTTCTTTCGTGCTAACAATACACTGTCAACGTTTTATTTCGAATTTGAATAGTTTGGCCAATTTTTTCTAATTTCTGATTGGCTAATTTGACTGAATTTTAGGGTCACATGACCTGATACTTCTTACAATACATGATTTTTTACACACTAGTACATATTACTCTCTATTTGTTAAATAGTTTATCTTAATTTAATTTACATCATGTTATTCTTTGTTTTATTACAATTAAAATGATACCAAATATGGCCTATGTGTGTGTCATAATAAATGTTCTGTGTTTTTACAAAATTATGCTGTTTATGCCATTTCGGTCTTTTGACCATCACAAAATCATATTATACTTCTGGGATTGGTCATTACCTTTGATTTAGTGGGGAAAACAATCTAAAAGTGGCAATTTTATGGTTTACCTATATTAATTCCTAGTGTTTTACACTTTTGGTTAATTTATTTATTTTTTTTTTTTTATAAGTTAATTTCTATGTTTAGGTGATTCGTTGCTTGTCTATGTTTTGTTGTTTGTGTATTGCTTCTGATTACATTATTTGGTTTTTAGTTAATTTAAAAAATCTTACAATTAAATACAAAATTCCTCTGAAAATTACAAATTACTCTCCTCTTTCTACATTAATATTTTTTAACAAACCATTTAGTCCTATCCCATGCTTCCATGGTTAACATTTTTTAACAAATTTCTTCTAACATCGACATAGATTTTATAACATAGTTAAACATATAACATAACATAAGAACTGGTTACTAATATTAAAATTATTTCTGTCATATCATCTGATATGTTGCTTAACTACTAGTTCCATTCAATTTGACTAGTTATTTACTATAGTAATTAGTTAATAAGCCTTAGGTATTAGTATTCCCTAAAAGAAATAACATTTTTTATCACCAAAATAATTGGGATTCAATTATTTACCTGGCTTATAACTTATGACAACTATGGTCATCAACAAGATTGATTATTATGATAACAAAATTATTCTGAAAAAATGAAAAAACAATAATAAGCTTAATGCTTCATGAATGAATAGGTAAGTACCCTTGGTTAATAAACATTATTATCCTTCCAAGATTGTTTCTACTCATTTTATATTTCCCACTTTTGTGTTTCTTCACTCTCTTTTTTCCTTTTTTCTTTTTTTCTTCTCTACACTTCGCTTTTACATTTGACACTTCACTTTTTTCCTTTTTTTATTCTAGTTTACACTGGTATCACTTTTCCTTATTTAATATAGTTCACAATACTGTTTTCTTATAAGGTAATTTACATACAGTTTTCTTATTAACTAATGTATTGTACTTCTTAGTTATGTTGGTTTCTTTATTTCTTTTAACTTTTTGAGTGTTTTATTATTTTTTATTATTATTACCATCTTTTTTCCGATTGGGTTTGTCTTAAGTTTACTCCTATGGGCTCATCTGTTCCTGTCACGTTACAATATATATATATATATATATATATATATATATATATATATATATTGCAACGATACAGCCATATGCTGTATTGGGCATTGATTTAAATAAATATAAAATTTGTAGAATTATTATAAGTTAGGGGAAAATGGAGAGGTCTGAGTTTTGTAAAAATATTTCATTGTTATATTAGGGGAGAAATTAACCTGTTTCGACAGGCAAGGAACACCTGCTAAATTGTATGTGTGTTACGCGTGTATCTTGTGTGTGTTAGTGATGCATGTACAGACAGGAATCTCAGCTACCCTCCCCAAGTAATTGCTAAAATAATTACTTCAATTATTTGTGTGAAAACTAATTAGTGTATAAACAAACAAAAGGCACCAAAGTGTGTGTAAATTTTATAGTTATCCCCAGTAAGAAAATGACGTTAATAAGACACACTACGCAAAGTCAGTGTGAAATAAACGTGCCAAAAATACGCAAATTACCATAAGACGCTCAAATTAATACAGTGAGTGCTTAATCAAATTAGCTATGATTTGTGCTATCTCGATTCCGTACAAAACATTGCTATTTGCTAAAAATTGCAAATATATGAAAAAGTTTGGGAGTGGGGGCTAGCATGTAATCTGTAGGTCTCGACAAGGTGATTTCGGAGCCAACAGGTGCGGAATCTCGAGAGGGTATAAATTAAGGGTTCGACTGAAAACCCTTCTCTTCATTTCAAGACACAGTTGCAGTCGGACATGCTGTCCGTCGGCAGAACAGTTTTTATTTTATTATAAGTCTCATTGATGAACGAATAAGACGTTCAATAATTATGTTGATAATATTTCGGGAAGCGAAAAGTACCGGGACCGTTTAAGTGTACAAAGAGTATATACGGAGAAGCTAAAAGAGCGACGAGGGATGCTGGACTTCAGGAGACGTTCTTTGACGCCTAAACGACAACTGAAATCCACCTTGGAGCAGATAGCAATTCTCTGAGACGGACCACACACTGCTGGAGAACGACGTTGAACTCTGGACATATCCAGGACCACGCCAAGCCAGGAGCAATGGAAACACAACTCTAGATAACGCTGGACCCCGTCAATAAGTCGTAAGATCATCAAAACTCGAGGTGACATGCATAATGCATTTATAAATGATTTTTTAAAAGAGCTCAGAAAGACTATATAACAAGACAATAAATTAAAACAAAAAAAGTTTATAATTAAAAATAATATATTAGAATCTTAGATAAATGTTTAGTCGTAAGAATGAGCGATCGCATATAAAGAAATAAGAAAAAAGAGTTTAAATTTGAGATAGTATATTTTTGTTTATCAAAGTAAATAATTGAATTGATTTGATATTTGCATTTGTAGAAAAGAATAATTTAAATTTTGAATATAAAAGAAATGACAGTCTAAAAGTAATTAATATAATTTTAAATTTAATTTTTAAACATTGGTATAGACTGAGCAAGCTGAGGTGAGATCTGAATTAAAAGAATTCAATTCAAATTACATTTTAATTTTTATTTGTTTTAGTAAATCAAATTGAATAAATGTCTAGATTAAGAGTGTTTTAAATGTGTGTAACACCGTATAGTTTAAGAGATAAGCACTTAATAATGAGTGATATCTTGATCGACGATTATTAACGATGTTTTATTATTTATAATGCTTGATAAAACAATAAATATGAATTTTTAAATTCTCATAAATCTAATACTCTTATTATAGTTACACCTGGTATTGTTATAATTACTTACAATCTGCATATATAATTTGTGTTGTTATATAATTTTGTCGCCCGTTAACTTGGGGCTCGACACGCTTACATTTAATTATATGTACCGTTGTAATATATACATATATATATATTACAAATATATTGCAAATATACAAACATAAAACACAAAACAAACTAATACCAGAACAAATACAAATCAATACAAAACATGACACAATATTCAAAGCACTCAACATCGAAAATACACAAAATACAAAAACATATACCACAATCACAAACAATAATACAACTTTAAAAGACCAAAGACCAAAGACCAACAAACTACCTTAATAACATCCAGCAGCCAACACACAAATACTTCACCAGAAACAAGATCGCGAAGGCTGAAGGTGAGAGAACAGGAACTCTCGAAACATGTTCCAAATAAGGAAAAGAACATCTTGAAGTAATATAAATATAAATTTTAAATACTTTATATATATATATATATATATATATATATATTGCAACGATACAGCCATAGCTGTATTAGGCATTAATTTAAATAAATGTAAATTTTGTATAATTTGTATAAGTTACGGGTAAATGCACAAGTCTGAGATTGCAGAAATATTTCATTGTTAGATTAGGGTAGCAATTAACCTGTTCCGACACGCAGTGAACACCTGCTCAATTGTTTGTGTGTTACACGTGTATCTTGTGTGTGTGAGTGAATCAGGCATAGACAGGAAACTCAGCAACCCGCCCCAAGTAATTAATAAAATAATTGTTTTAATTCACTGTGAGAAAACTAATTAATGTATGATCAAACCAAAGGCACCAAAGTGTGGGTAAAAATTATAGTTATCCCCAGTGAAAAGATGACGGTAATAGAACACGTTATGCGAAGACAGTGCAAAATAAACGTGCTAAAAAATACGCCAATTACACTAAGACGCTCAAATTAATACAGTGAGTGATTAATCGAAGTAGCTACGATTCGTGCTATCTCAATTCTCTGCAAGACAGTGCTATTTGCTAATAATTGCAAATAGATGAAAAGGTTCGGTAGTGGGGGCTGTCACGAGATACGCAGGTATCGACAGGACGATTTTGGAGCCGACCAGCGCGGAATCTCGAGAGGGTATAAATTAAGGGTTCGACCAAAAACCCTTCTCTTCATTTCAAGACTCAGTTGCAGCCGGACATGCTGTCCGTCGGCAAAACAGTTTATATTTTCTATCCTATTACAAGTCGCAGTAACAAACGAAATGACGTTTATTAAAGTCACGACAATATTACGGGAAAAGTAAATACAGCAATAGTTAGTCTATCAAGAGTATATCCAGGAAATATGCTGTGGATCGACGCTGGACATCTAGACGTATCCAGGGAAGCTGCCGTAGATCGACGCTGGACATCTAGACGTATCCAGGGAAGCTGCCGTAGATCGACGCTGGACCCTAGACGTATCCAGGACCAAACCAGGACAAGAGGAATGGGAAATTAACTCTAGACAACGCTGGACCCCGGACAACAGTCGTAAGATCATCAGAAATCGAGGTGACATGCTTAATACGTTTTGAAATGATTTATAAAAATAAAAGAGCTCATAAAGACGATTTCAAAAGACAGTAAATTGAAACAAAGAAAGTATATATTTAGTAATAATATGTTAAAATGTAAATAAATGTTTACTCGTAAAAATGAGCGATCGCATATACATAAAAGCAGTAATAAATGAAAGAGAATTTAAGGTAAAGAGAGTAGAGTTTATTATCAAAATAAATAGTAAAGTAATTAGATATTTGAAGTATAGAAAGATTAATTTAATGTTGAATATTAAAACAAAAGCCAGTCTACAAGAAATTAATATAAAGTTAAACTGAAGTCAAAACTTTGGTATAGACTGAGCGAGTAGAGGTCAGATCTGAGATAAGACAATTTATTTCAATATAAGAATGTTTTAATTTTATAATAAATTAATAAAAATTATTTAACATGTTTAGATATAAGATTAACATGTTTAGATATAAGATTAACATGTTTAGATATAAGAATTGTTTAAATATGTGTAATATTGCTTATCGTAAGATGTAAACATTAAATAATGAGCAATATCGTAACCGATAAATTAATGATGTTTATGAATAATTTTAATAATGGGAAAATAATAAATATGAGTTTTTAATATTGATAATAAAAATACTCTTATTATATTTACACCTGAACCCCAAATACATGTGCATGTTGTTAGTAATGTTATATAAAGTGTATGAGTTCAATTAATGTACCAATTAAATTGCACAGAATATATAACTTATTAAATTTTTTGTCGCCCTTGACGTGTGGCACGACACGCTTACATTTAATAACATGGTATCGTTGTAAAATATTTATATATATATATATATGTATATTATAATAAAGAGAATTTGTGTAGTGTGTATTGTTCGTGTTGTTATATATGTCGGGCGTTACACTCCGCGCACTTTTGATACTTACTGATGACTGGTTCCTCTGCGATGATGTCGTCCTGCAAAACAACTTAAGCTACTATGTGTATGTGGGCGCCACTTGGAATTTTTGTTCCAAGAAATTATTATTAAAATTAAATTTTGATTTCTTAGTAGTTAATTTAATTCTATGAAAAAATGTGAACAAGACAGTTTGAATTTGCAAATAACGTATGTTTTAATGAACCTTAAAAATCGTCTGCAGGACTAACACTCGTATTAAATAAAATTGCAGAGTTACAAAAAATTATTATTGACAAGTTTTTTCTCCAATCAAGTATCGGCTAACAACTATTTTATTTACTCAGTTGAAAAGCATGAGTTTAGTGTATGAAAAATCTTTATACTCAGGACGTGACTCCTTTGAACTACCAAGACAAATCAATAAGATGCTTTACAAAAATTGAGTGATTTGAAGGTGTGTGACATGTATAGTACAACTGTGTGACAAATGATACCAGGTAAAAATGACTTTAACTTTTGAACAACTCACGTTCCGGTAGGTAATTATTTCTTGCACTGGACACTTCTCTTGGGGACGTTTTCAATCTCGCCTCTTCGTGTTGACGTTCCTTGTGCACTAATAATTATTTGTAAGTCAAAATACGGTTTTTTAAAACTCCGCACGGTTGGAATTAAGTTTAGCAGTGAATTTATGCTTTGAACACTGCCGGCGGTAATCAGCTGTCTGCGTGGTTTCTCGATTCGGCCGCCACAGCGCTGGCTCTCCTCTCACAGTTGAAAATAGGCTTGTGTACGTAACGTTATAGGGATTTTTGTCAAAGTCAGTTTGTCTTGGCGAATACCAGCAGAATTGATTCTCTATTAAAATTTGGTCCTTTCCAGGGCCGCTAGTATTCTGGCTGCGTGCGTTCTATTAAATACGGAGTGTTGCTGCTCTATTCAACAACACGTTGGCGTATACTCCTTGTATAGGTTAGTTCAGTCTTTTGTCATGTACGGGGAAAGCCTTTCTGTGTTTTCGTGTCGACTTCTCGTTCTTCGGTTTCGCCTCGGGTGTGATGATGAGTTTCGTGGGTGATGTGTCTCTTCTGGATTCAAAGCATAAAGTGTCTTTTGGTCGAATTTCGTCTTCCTTTTATACTCTGTAAGGCTCATTGTTTTAACTTTTTGACATGAACTTCCGGTGTATTTATGTAAAAATTCCTTCTAGAACGTTCGAGAATAATCAAATGGAACATCATGGAACAAATTTGACTTCCGTAGAAGCTTTAGAACAAAAATTTCTTATTCTTCACACTAAGGATATTACTAAAATTATTCTGGTATTTGTCAAACAATTTTACATAACTACTTACAATCTGCATGCCATTACTACTTTTGGATTCTCTGCTTTCAACTGAATCTAATAATACTAATTATTATTGGTTTTGAACAAACTAACTCTAATAAAATAACATAAAATACAACTCTTACCTTGGAATGTTTTCATAAAATTCCAATTTTCTAACTATAAAATTGTTGTGAAGTTGTTTGGTTCTTTCTACAACATTAATGCATAATATAATCATCTTTTTATAACAAAATAAACAAAAGTTAACACATATAACATATAAATAAATTCGGTTTTGTATGGTCCTTGCATATGGCCTATGTTATTGTCACTGGTTCTTTACAATAATTTGTCTTTTTTAGGTATCATATATGGGATTTTTCGAGTATTCACTGAGAGTTTATTATATTGTCTATCTTTGGTGATACCTGGTTTATCCTGATACATATTATTTTTACTGTAAGATTACTTAGCATCATATTGGTTTGCATAAGTGATTCATTTTCTTGGTGTGACAAATTTCACTCTCATATTTCAAATTCTTTAAGAATTAAGCTTGTTTTCAACTGAGTAAGTTTGTTTCTATAGTACACTATAGGATTGTACCTTTTTCTTTTATTTTTGCTGATATTCTGCAATTATTCTGTCAAATATGACTGTTTTTTGTGATTGTTCTTTGGCCTCAGCCAGGTATGGTATAGGTAAATAGTTTCCTAACTCGACTGTTATAATGTTTTAGTTTGTAAAATATATAAGTATAGACACCTTGTATTGTATTTCAACTTTATAATATAATTTAGTTGCATTTTGTCAACATTAAATTCATAAATATTACAATATTATAGGTCTATTACATGTTTTCAGTTAATACTGTTTTTGGCTATTTTAATTGATTTTTAACCACTTTGCAGCTTTCTTTATTTATGATAATTTGTTCGTCTTTGTTTAATTGACATTTACATATAGTTTTTATCTTAATTCTATAATAATTAATTTTTACATAAAATCTGAGTGGTTGGACTCAGCTCCTAAACATAGATTTTTTGTCATAACATTTATATATATTTTTTATTTTAACTTACATCCTTTCTAATAATGTATTCAAATCATTTAATACATTTATTTTATTCACATTACAAAGTATAATAATCGATTTTGTCCATTAATTCACAATAAATAGTTTTTTATACCCTATTCAGAGTTACATTACTTAATAATTAATGACCTTATTTTGGTTGTTTCTGATATTATCTGTCTCCCTTATAGTATATTATTGGTTTTACACTGTTCTTCACTTAAATAATATATATGGGGTTTGAGTCTTAGTCATAGTCTTGTCGTTTTTTCATGTTAATGATATTAATTATTAGACAATATTACAAAATTTTTCGGATTACTTGGGTTCGATACTGTTCACCTCACTTTCCTCTTATGATAAATTACTATGCAAATAATTTCCTTTATGGAACGTTCTGTGACGTTACAATATATATATATATATATATATATATATATATATATATAGAGAGAGAGAGAGAGAGAGAAAGAGAGAGAAAGAGAGAGATCAAAAGCATTACAGAGAATTAAAATTAGCTAATAAATTAAGTACAGAAGTATGTACACATTTTATGTCCTTTGTATTTCAAATCGAATTGATATATCTGCCTAATTACTTTACTGTTTCGGCTTCTTAAAATAAAAATTAGCATACAATTTTGACAGGGAAGTAAAACGTTGACAGTGAAATGAACGATATTTAGATAGAGGTTGGAAACATGAAACACAAATAAATTCAATCGTGAAACAGAAACTAAAGCGTAGATTTAAACTCCATGTAAACGAGCACTAAAACACATAAACGTACTTGTGTAGGCTAAATACGTGGATAAACAAAGAGCGCGCGCGCGGGTTGACAGTACCTAGCGTTGGTTTCACTCCTGATTTGAATACCTTTCTTAACCATAGGCTACTATTTTCAATATTCCTTAATATTTTCTATCATGTATACAACGCTTATGACTTTCAATTAGGCTTAGCCTATAATATAATTTTTCTAGCTAATAGGTCATGGAGTTATATTAAAATTTTAACTGTAGGAAAAATAATTTAGTGAAATTACATTATTGTATGAAATTAGAATATTTGTATTTATTGATTCTGTTACAAAAATAAAGTAGCGTTTTTCAGATATTTACAGCATAATCTTGTTTCAATAGATAAAGATCTTTAAACAAATAAGTTTGTTATCCACATGCAACATTTCATTCGGTCCCTTTAAAAAAAGATTTGTTACAGTTCCAGTATAAAAGTTTGTACTTATTTCTTTAACTTTTCCTTACATTATTAGAGAAGCTCTAAGGCTTAATGCCTATACTTTATATATTTTTAAAAACGTTTCAGTTATCCTGTAGTCTCAGTGTCATTGGCTATTTACTAGGCTATTTACGTTATCATTAGCTACTTAGTAACTGTTAACGAGAACTATTCGAGTCGAGAATTGTGCACTGAAGACAACTTTCTGTCACAGTGCAGTAAACAGTCTAATAATTTTAATAATGGATGGATAAAATGTAAGTTTTATGGAAAAGCAAACCGCAATGGACTTTTCTTGTTTTACTTTTTCTTTTTGTTGCTTTAGCCACAATTGAGAAGGCCAAAATCTGAGAGAAAATACATGGTTATTTTAAAATGTTGCTCTAAATGTACATAACAATATTACAATAATATGGAAGCAAGCTACAGGCTTTAGTTTAAATACCAATAACAAATGCAGTAAAAAAACCCCATCAAGCTCCATAAGTAAACTACTGATCATCAATATTCAGCGATCACTTATTCATACTACCTTTAATTTAACACAGAGTAACGGAATCATTAGAGTTTGAAAAATTTTCTTACATTGTGTTTTCGTAAAAGCGGGACAGGATACGTTAAAGTAACTACACACTGCACATTGATAGGAACTGCTAATCATATTTAGTCTTATTATATACACGTTTAATCAACTTTACCAAAAATTTATTTCAATTAGTTCTATTAATATTGTGTGTCTGTTGTTTAATATTCTGTATTTAGTTTAATATTTTGTATTGTTTAATATTTCACTTTAAGCTATATTGATATAAACAACCTGACTTTTCACTGAAAGTACGTGACAGTGCCCAACAAATTTTATTGTGCACAGAAGAACACCACACATAACTTACATTTTTCCGAAAATGAAACTGAAAATGCAGGCTTTGTTCAGCGCTCAAAATATTCTTTCCACAGTTCGCAGTTAACCTTTTATTGGCCTATATTCCGTTAGACAAAGAGGAGACCAAAATTTAAAACTTTATAATTTCCATTATATCATTAGTTATGATACGCGCGCGCGCGCGCGCACACACACACACACACACACACATTTATATACTGTAATAGATGACAGGAAATTGCAAATTGGATTTGTAGATCATAGCAGATTTAAGAGGATGTTCAACACACACTAACAAAGTATGCGCACTTAATCTGTTTTATAAAATGTAACATTTTAAGCTTTATCATAAAACATATCGGTTCACGAGAAAAAAAATTATACAGAAATAATAAAATGTACAACCATTAGTCATTAATCCACTTTAGTGGATACAAAATTACTACAAACTTAATAAAATGAGTTTGTTCATGTCGTTTAGAAACGCTAATTATACGTTACATGTAGGTCTGTAATATCTAATGAGTAAGGCATATACAATGTGTACTTCCACGGTAGAAAAAACAAAACATTCCCAATGAACGCTTTTATGTGTAGGCCTACTTAATTATTTCTGCAGTAAGGAATACAACTTAAATTGTAATTTGATGACAATTGGCATTCAGGTCATTCCCTCCGTGCGTTTCCTTGAAAATTTGTTTTGTCCGTTGTGTTTCCCTGAGTGTGTGATGAGAATACTTTTGTTCGATTTTTCAGTAACTGTAAACAAATTACTTTTTGTAATAATTTATTTAAATTATTTGTATAAAAAGAGTGGACATAGTCAGGATAAATAGATGACGTGGATCTTCTGAAAAAAAACCCTTCACAATTAAGAACTATGGAGAGAAGTGACAGTGAACCTTTAAAAACAATTTCGAAGCGAGAATTAAAATATTGAAACATGACGAGACTGTCATACCTTACAGTAAAGAAGTACAGTGCACAGAGCAAGGTATCGACATTAAAGCAAGTTTGTATATCTTTGTATACGGCACTTAATGTAGTGCACGAATTCATAAATTTATAACTAAAACGCTTTATAACTAAAATTATAACCCAATACGCGTGAAACAACTAGTTTGCTGTACATAATCATCAAACAGACCTTTCCTCAGCGTATATCAGTGTACTTTTCCTCCTGCGGCATATGAATTTTCGTGTTTCATATGCCTATTGATTAATACATTACCAGTAGTTATATATTGCTGATGTTTTTTAAAATTACTTGTAACAAATATTTTGCTTAAAGGTAATTAAAATTTAGTTTTCACGAAAGACGATACAAGGAAAACGGTAGTAATGTTTAATTTATGTGTAAGGTTTAATGTTTATTGTTACACAAACAATATTTTCAGATATGATAGAGAACATACGTAGGATACACAAGACCCTCTAACAGGAAGTTTTTCTGACGCTTGGTTTCTTCACAGTTGCTCAATAAACATAACGCTCGTGTCAGAAAGTATAAACAATAGTTACATTTTTCGGATATCAATGCACTATAAAAAAACAAAAAACAAAACAAAACATGAAACTCGACAGTAAGTAGCTAAATAAATCATCTTCAGAAAGCTTTAAACCAAAAATGGATTGTTCCGGTCCCAAGCACACAGACTGCAGCTGATCACTTCAACGCTTCTTTGGACACCCCACACCTTTCTGTCCTTTCAACTTATAGTTCCATAGTTATTTGGTGATGAGGTAGTAATCCCTTAGGTTAAGATGTTTCAACCATTGTAGCCGATATTGGGCAATTCTATCAAGCATACTCATATTATTCATCTGCTTCGGTACATAGATATTTCTTTTGTAATATTGAGAAGCATATCTGCCACGTGCCTGAGAAATTTTATTTCGGCCGCTTGAAACAAAATCAGTGATGATTTAAATAGTGTTCTTATTCAGTTTCTAATCTCAGATATGTGAAAGGCTTAAGTACAGCGTTAGTATGTTCCGAGTTAACAATTAAAGCAATGCTTTTAAGTTAAACAACGTCTAAACGTTTGAACTGTTCTCACTTTCAAGTAATGATTTTGTTTGAAATTCATAATTAAACGTTACAAAATAACCACGATTCTACGATTTCATAAATTAGTTTCTGCGTTTGGAGTTTACTCTTTGCTGTTGTTTCCTTCCAGCTGTTACGGCTGCGTGACTTTTTGAGCCACACGTTTTCATTACATCTACGTCAGATTCGGGGGTTTTCAGTCATCATTTTGACA
This sequence comes from Magicicada septendecula, assembly GCA_034769895.1. NCBI lineage: Eukaryota > Metazoa > Arthropoda > Insecta > Hemiptera > Cicadidae > Magicicada > Magicicada septendecula. Next base: position 184,218,719 of record CM068370.1, read on the forward strand.
TGACTTTCCCACCAGAAATGATGATTATTCAGTTAGTAATCATAAAAATAAGGCGAACCGTATAACTATATACTTGGATGTAATAGTTATTTTACAAAGAATCCAGCAAGTTAGCCATTGGTGTTTTAACAGACAAGATTGCCCCCAAAAAGGATTACCACATTATCAACGTCATCATCATATGGTATTCTGCCGATTTGGCGACCCCAGTCTACTATTTTTACAAATTTCTCCTGATCCAGTATGTTCTTTAGTTCTCTTCACACCCTTGTTTTAACATTGTCTATCATTATTAATATCTTCCTTCCTGTTCACTCTCCTCCTACACTGTCTTCTTCAAAACAGTATTTAATCATTCTTTTTCCTTATAATATCGTATTGGTTTTCCTTCCGCTTTAAGATAGTATCTAATAGTATTTTGTTTCCATTTATTCTCTGCAAAATCTCCCCATTACAAACACTGTCAATACATTTTATTCTTTCTATTCTTCTTTACACCTACATCATACAATCTTCAATCTTCCTTTTCTCTCACTTCCTCATAATTCACTTTTCACAACCGTATTAGCAGAACGCTCTACACATAGCTCTTCACCAGGGGCTCTTTATGGTTTCTAAATCCATAATGATTCAAAATAAGCTCTTATTCTTATACTTCTGAAGGCAAGGTAATTCGCGTTTCATTCGCCACTTTGTGATTTACCATATAAAATTTAAATTTTACTTTTTTAACTTTCCAGAAAAACATTCAAACAATACAAACATTTAAAAAATGACTCAATACTTGGAAATACTCATGTTGTTTATAGGAATATAAAATTTTTGTTAAAAAATTATTATTTCTAATGTATGTAACCAAAAACTTTATTTTAGATATATAATTTTGTAGAATTTGTACATTTTCCTTAAAAAGACAACATAATTTTAATATTTCATATATTTGTTGTATGCGGTTACAATACAGCGACTTAATAATACGTAAACTATCTAGAAAATTGAAAAGTATATAACAGTTTATAACAAAATTTTTAACAATAATATAAATTTAAAAAAGACATTGATATCTAAATAAATAGATTTTTACCAATTTTTCGTCCTACATAAAGTTTTATCCTAGAAGCCTAGAACCAAATTTTTAAAACTGTAGGAGAGAATTGCTTAATTTTAATGTTGGAACCATATTGACAGGGAAGAGTGTTTTAAATACTTCGGGTATCTGGGAGCGTTTGTGTGTCATACAAAAATAGAGTAGCAGCCTTAGCAACACGTGGCAGTGTGACCTTCATTGGAAAACATAGAAATGTTACACATTTCAATTTATTAACAAATACACGCACACATAAAGCAAACGACGAGCACGTTGTAATGTCTCGACACTTCACACAATACATTTGCTCCACGTTTGTTACTCAACAAAGCTGAAAGTAAAGAAATTGTTTAAACATACAATCGAGACGTGTTATATGGCTGTAACATTTAATATTACTTTCTGTTTAGTTTTTCAGGCTATAGCAGTTCCACTCTAATTTTCATTTGTTTTTCTAAGCGGAAGGTTAGGATTACGTTTGGTGGTTTCAGTTTCCGCCCATTCCGACGTCACGAGCTAGCTATATAACTAGAATAAAAATGAACGTTATACCGACTCAAACATTTACGCAAAAGATCCAACCAGCAATGTTGAGCACAGCCTGTTTTAACAACGGACGCAGAATACAAACTCAGTAACACCATTCTTCTGCACCATTCTAACACCATCCTGGACTGCAAGCAAATGGTGACGCATTCGACAACGGATGTCGAATTGATGGCAGAGTAACACACGTCAGTCAGCTCATAAATAAAATATCAAAACCAACCAGTACCACTGTTGTGTTTTTGCAAGAGTATGTACAAAAGTAAAATGTATTTAGAAGTCTTAGTAAGCCAGTACTAAGTACATGGATACTTGGACAGAGAAGTCGCACATGAACATGCAAAGACTAGAGTCTGAGGTTATCGCCTCAAAGTGACTCGTTTTAGAATATCTATATAGGTACAAACAAAATAAAAATCGGAGATCACAAGTCTTTCTTCTCATTAGCACGAGACTTGTTATTTTGTACTAAGCAGTAAACGAACTGACGGGGGGGGGGGTCAAATGTAAATGTTTCCTTAAAACTAAAAAATAACTCTTACAAACATCAGAGAAATTCAACTGTTGTATATAAAGGATGCATGTAACGCTATGCCTACGATTAACTTCGAAATTAGTATAACGAATCCTGGTCTCCTTCTATACGCAATATAACTAACGAGACAATAATAATCAGAAAACAAGAACTAATCAGATCGGAGCAATAGAAAATAGAAAATTATATTTTCGGATACCTTAGAACGTTATTATAGAGGAAATAATCGATGATTTCAGAAAGCTTAAAGATTTTCAGATACAAAGAGTTTAATCGATTGTATTAAGTATTAAAAAGTTGAATTTAACGGAAGTAGAAGATTGTTCTTTATGGAAGGCCGCTACAGTTCAATATTTCAATCGTGCCGTCGAATCAGTTAACTGCTAGTGGTGCACAAACTAGTCAAGAAGATACAAACCAAAATTTGTGAGGAATTGTTGGGAACCGAAGCATAATTCCCTGACTTGTAGCCTGAAACATACACTAGTTTGCCTTCGGGAAACAACATTGAACAATTGAGTAGGTTCACACCATAACAAACAAAATATAAACAGATCTTCCTTAGACGTTGTTCAGACTTCCGATAAAGTATGTCACAGTAGACTGATGAATAAACAGAAGTGTATATACAAAATTAACTAAAAATCATTTAATAGAAAATTCATAAAACATAACTGTTTCTAGTTTTATACTTATTAACAGGCTACAGCAATACCTTTACGCAGCTACACACCATCCAAACTGGAATACCTCAAGAAACCGTTGTAGGCTCAATCCTGTATCTTAGGCTACATGTACACTTAATCTACGTCCACTATCTTGAGTTACTACTGGCAAGCTTGTCCAGACGCAGATTGTATCCTACTCCAGTCCTACTATTGCTTTCAAGCTCTGAAAAAAAATCTGCAGCACCTCTAACGATGACTAAACAATATTGAATTGAAGTGAACAAAATTAAATCAGTTCTCAAAAAAAAACGTGATCGCCAGTCATATTCTATAATAAAACTGTCCCACAAGCAGGCAAAGTGAAGTGTCTTGGGCAGAAAGCTAGTCCGTTGAAGGCTAATTGTTCATCATCGGGTTTATTGTTTTTTACTTGTAAAATATCTCTTTTAACTCCTTAAATCGTTTTAAAAAACGGAATTAAGTAAATATTGAGGACTACTAATAAAAGATGTACCGAGTATCATGTAGATAAAGCGCAAGGTAGAGGGTAACGTAGGACAAAAAATGTCTGAATACTGTGTTGCCTCATGCCGTTATGAAGAAGAACTACGTACAGAAACTGAATAATTGTCTGATGAAAAATGTCTTCGTTCAGAGGTCTACAAGTTAACGAAAAATACTTCAATAAAGTAATATCACGTGTAATGCCTCAAAGACGACAAAATAGATATAACTAAAGTACTATCAGAGAACAATTCAATAGTCATTACAAACAGAGAAGTAGTCGACAAAGAGAATATTTTGGTTATACAGATTGGTCTTTTAAGTTCTATGTTAAAGTCTCCTGTAGCGTTTTTTAGTAGCTGTTTATTATATTCGTTATTGGCAGTTGTTAGAGGGATCAGTCTGTTATCCGCTTAAATAAGGTCTGTGAATTTCAAAACAAGCGCTGCATTTACATTACACCTGAGTATACAAACGGAGCGAATACAAACACACACAAACCTATCGGTTTGTTTTCGTCAGACATTGTGCTTACATAACAGTACAAGCTCCATGTAGCATGTACTCCTACATAATGAAATCAATGTGTATTGAGGAAGTATATCACGTTTGCTGACAAACAAAATCCAACATTTTTTGCTTGTGATTCATTCCGTAAGGTTTATATTACATATCAGCACGTACCGCTGTGTAAATAAAGTAACCAAGGTCGGGCAATAGGTAAACAATCTGTGCTAGAGCACACTTCTGTCGTGCACAGCACCAGAATAGTGTCTAGACAGGAGTAAATACACAAGGTTACAGAACTATTCTTAAATACATTGCACTTAAAATTATGCCTGTGCAAAAGCACTGGGGATGCTCCTGTACCACATCCCACAAAAAACATAATCTAAAACTGTGCTAACGCTTATGTTTTCTTAACGCGATTGAGTATAAAAGTTCAATTAGTAAACCGATAAATAATAGTTTGCACATTTTTTAAGAATATACTTCAACTGTACATTTTTTTTTTAGTTTTTTTAATACTAATTTTTGTTATTTTAATTAATCTAATTTTATAACTTACAAAAATGAAAATAACGTAAGCTGTAGGGATGCTAATTTATATATTAGAGACGTTATACATTTAAACAGCTCACTTGTCTTATATATATGCTCAAAGAAATGTTGCTAGCAATGAGATGAATACATAAGATACAGGACTAGGTTAAATACGTGTTACGGTTATGAACTTGATGTGTATAGGAAACGATGGAACTTTATGAAGTTATCGTTAATATTTTCAGGTTTATGGCTTCATGATAGAAAATATGGCTAAGAATTTAAACAGAGAAGGCTGAAAATATTGAATAATGTTATCAAGGATAACAATACTACTGTAAGAAAACTATCGAAGGAAAAAACGTTCGATACTGTAGATCAAGAAATTTTATTAAAAAATTTAAATTGTTACGGAATATGGAGTTTAGCATATGATCGGTTTTGGTGCTATCTTAAAGGCCTGAATGGAGCGTTGTGCGTCCAGCGTGCGTGACAGATCTGCTGTAAAATATTGGCGTGTCCTGGTGACAAGAATTTCAAGCAGAACGGGCAGCGTGCTGTGCAAGCGTCGGGTTAGGTCAAATTAATTAGTGTTTGGAGAGTTGACAGGAGCGGTCTGTGCGGTGTCTCTTGAAGAAGAAATAATTTCTGTAGTGCAATCGAAACCTATAATGTAGTTCTCCTTTTTTTTAAAGCAAGAATTATTGTTTTCAATTATCATAAACACACCCGTACCATTGAAGATGAGTTGTTTATTATCAGTACCAGTTAATGTGTTCATGTGTGCGGTTATCTAGAAGGAAATATATTGCTCCGATTAAACAAGCGTATAACCAAATCCTACTGACAAGCCTACTGTTAATTCAAAACAGACTCTATAAGTAACCATTCTATACCTAAGTTGAACTAAGTTGAACGTGACCACGTAGAGACTGTAATTGCTGATTCAGTCTTAGTCAACTTTAACTCAACTTTCACACTAATGATGTAGGAGTCAAATAACGAACGAAGTGTAATTTATGTAATTTTGTAAGCGGATATCTCTGAAGTTTTCAAACACATCAACCAACAACAACACGTCTTGAAAACTGTGTAGCTACGAATAAGTTCCTGATGTTTCTCTTTTAACATATTTCAGACCTCCAGATAATAACTAAAATCGTCTACGAGTCAACCTCACCCTTTAAGCTGCCGTACTGTAACATTCCTTTCTCATTAACTCTATTGTATAGCTATTTTGCAACGTTATCAATAAATTCTTATGGAAAGATGCCTTTCCTACGACTCAGTATCTCGAATATCTTACCTTGATCTCCGTTTACTCCCTTTGATAATTTTCTTAGCATACTGTTATCCTTGTAATTAAATATGTACGCCTACTGTTATATCTGATTAAAGAATATTGTTATCCTTATAATTAAATATGTAATTAAATATATACAGCCTCCTCTACTCAAATCCTTAGCCCTGCTAATACTTGCTACACTACTGGTTGGGACGTGTACAGAAATTTCAGAAGTTTTTCGATGACTGATTAACATATTTATTGGTATACTATGCAATTTTATCAGACAAATGTAATTATTTTAGTTTTAGTAGTAATAACTTACTATTTTTATGATTATTTTAAGTTCAATTAAAGAAACAGCTCTTTAAATGTACATCAATGTTCATGTTTTTTTAGTGTAATTAATTGGATCAAAATTGAAATACAATAATTTTATTTACAAAAATATCTATAGAAACAGTTTGTTTATTGATCACCGTCGACGAAAAGACGCATTTAGCTCGATGAGGTGGAGCGATGTGATCACTTGAAAAGACATTTAAATCACCAGGATATCTCATCGCATGATCTGAGACTACCTGAGTAAACACGTACACTTGTACAACATTAAGGTGAGCCCGCGAACTAGGCAGATGGTGCCGCTCAGGGTTACGACCAGACCTGTGGAATTCCTCCTATCACAGCATTTTACACATGGACATATCTAAGGACAAATTCGTGGTGGGTTATGCTAATAATGTTGCTGTATCAGATGTGGCTGTACTAATGTATCAGGGATGATTCCTAGTGATTTGCTTGCACAATAAAGAAAGACAGTTCGGTAGAAGAACGACAAACAAGAGAGGCTCCAAACTCGAAGGGAAGCCGTGGCTAAAACGATGGCATAGTGGTAAGAAAGATGGGCGAATGAAAAAAAGAAGGTGGACTGCCATATTTATAATATATTTTTATCCGAACGTAACAACAGAAGACATTTTGAAACAAATTATTTCCTCACGCAACCAGCGTCACTGGACAAAGTAGGGAAGACACCAACCCCAGCTTGTTCACATTGTAATTGCGACAAAGATAATGCTTGACATAGATTTTTTGTATGCGATAAGTAGACTGTAGAAAGATTAAGGCTTGAAGCTAAAGTAGGTCAAATTACGCCAGAAAATATTGTTGGACAGAGATAGCTGTGGATGCGGAAATGAGTTTGCGAAAGAAGAAAACGGAAACGGAGTTGGCAGGAAGCCCCGGTATACAACAGTGGTAAACAGGACTAAGAAGTTTAAATAAAATCTGAAAACAAGGCAAAAATGAGGAGGCCTCAAAAAGCAGCAAGACGGCACAATTGCGAAGTACTGTGCAGACTTCCCTCTTAGAACATTTACGCTCCAGACGTTCTATCAGAGATTAAAATAGAGAAGTGTCCTAAACTGTACCCTATTGTTTTTTTCTTAATAACCATTTTACTATATTTTATTTGGCCATTGGCTAGTATGCTTATTACGAAGATCGATGGAAGTCCTGCTAGCTATAAATTGAAAAATGAGATTCCATTGAATTTTCTTTAAATTATTTCTAAGTAAACAACAAATGAGAAACGACTTATAACATCAAGCAAGTTCCATAAGTAAATATTCGGTTCTAACGGTTTTACTAAAACTAAATTTTTTATTTCTTATTTATTAAATCGTCCACAGTATTAAAAACTCATTGAAATTAAAATTAACATAAAATGTCTGTAGTTACATCAGATTACTGTAAACCTAATTTATTTAAGTAGGCCAAATTTTAAAAATGGAACTTTTGAATTACTGAATAGAAACTGGTCATGTGAGATCTTAAAATAAGCAGTAAGAAAAGAGCTGTTTACTGGTACTAATATCTTCAAGCTAGTACTTGGTACAAGAAACTTATATCAATTTTAAATAATTTTATAAATTTTAATCTTAAAAGGTGATGACATCAATAACAATGTTATAAATTTCCACCAATGGGAATTTTACACTTTTTGTATTTTGACGACCCAAAATTTTAACGAGAAGAATTAGTTCTTTGTTGGATTTCATACTGTACACTTCAAAAAACTCAGTAATACTTTAAGTAAAGAAAGTGAAACTAGAATCGAACCGAAGATCAGGTTAGGTGAAGGAAGACCTAACAGGAAGAATTATTGAAGAAGAAAAATTATGTTAAATAATTTTAAAAGAGAATGAAAGTGTTAGAGTGACTAAAAAAGTGTATAAAACAAATAAGAAGGAAAGTATAGTGATAATATAATAAATTATAAAACGACTTAATAACGATTACCAATAATTCACTATTACACTTTCCACACACTTAAGAATTATTAATTACACTATCACTGAACTGGTACACTTATATTTTTATAAGTATTCAATTTTGAACTATTATTTCTTTGTGTTAGAGAATTATTAAAGGATAATCACCTCCTAAAAACCAGATAACCTATAAATAGACACTGTGAATATTACGAACTGTTGTAATATTAGATTTAATTTACTGTTGCTTTATATTATAGTTAACTTTGTTTTTTGTGATGTTTTGAAAAAATAAAAGAGTATTGATGATTATAATTTGTATGTATAATTATTTTTGGTAAGTAACTAACTTTTTGTATATTCGAATGTTAGTTTATCTTTAACCATAGAAGAGAATTTGGCAATACCTATTTTTTGGTAACAAGATTGATTTGAATAATTTACTGAGGTAAGTTAATTTAAATAAAAGAAAAGAAGAAATATATTATTTAATTTTTTAATTGTTTATTTTATTAAACAATTTGGCGCTGAACAACTTGGAAAATATTTATCCATTTATAATAAAAAATGTTACAGATTGGGGTCTACAACGAGAGGCCTACATTCAGTACCTACATTTATAAATATTATAGATCTGTAATTATATTACAGATTGCCTCCAACAACTTAGGGCATATATAATTAATTTATTTGTAATTGAATATTACAAATTGGCGATTAAAACGTGAGACGTAACAACAAATAATACAAACAATACGAGATTTTTATATTTAATATATAAAATATTAAATTTGTAACCAGTACGTTACAAATCGGCGCTTACAAAGTGAGGCCTACCTTCATTATATAAATATTAAATAGTAAGGAGACGTTACAAATTGGGGCTTCCAACACGGGGCCTAAAGTAACTCAACTTATGAATCAACGTTAAATAAGAAATGATAAAATAACAATCTAATTAGTAACGAGACGTTATAATATTCATTACTCGTATATAATATTACTCGTAATAATACAATTTACATTAACGTTATATAGAGAGTGGTCATCATAAACTGATTGTTTGTTACTAGTTATTAACTTTGTTGTAACTTAACGTTATTACAGATTCTAAGGTAGTCATAAGGAATAATAGTGAAGAATACAGGTGGAAATGTTGCTTATGATAGTTATGATAGGTTTGGATGGCGTACTGGTCAGTTCTCATGTTTGAAAACCTAAGCGCCGTACAGTCCAATCATCTCATTGTAGGTCGTTCAGCCTCGCAACGGACCTAATGGTTGCCTGACGTCATCGAGTAAGAAAGTTAAAACCTACCGTGCTATGTACATTGCCTATATTAACCATTCTAGATACTGTGATAACTAAAATAATAAAATATAAATAATGTCTATATACTAATTTGGGCTGCTTTACTTCCATGTTACATAAGGAAATGGAAGTATGGTCATGGCGAAATAATCGTGTTCGAGATAACGGCAGATTCTGATTGTACTATCATCAAAACATGAAAAAGGTCATTTTTCGAAAAGTATGTGTGTGTGTGTGTGTGTGTTCAAACAGAATCAAATAATGTTTTGCATACAGCTGTGAATTTTAGAGGATTCAAGGCCTATTGTTTTTGGTGAAGATCGGTTAAGGGGAAGGGGTAGTTTACCAGCAACGTTTTACGTTTTAACAAGAGTAAAGTGCTTAATTTTGATAAATAAAGTATCCTAAAAAAAGGTCATAATAATCCACTGTAGAAAGGTAGATGAAATATCTATAAATGAAAAGGGTAGTTGAAGGGGGGAGGAGGTAATTGTTTTTATAAATTAAAATGGTAGTTGATGATGGAGGAGGTATATTTTTATAAGTTTTATATGTGTACTACGTTATAGACAACAAAGAAGTAGTTTCTATGGAAATAATTTATTTCACTTTAACAAAATTCTATATTTATCATTTTAATTTTAGTCACGTAGAGTGAAAATATATCGTTCCTGGCAGGCAAACCTATCTCTATTATGTAATGTTTACTTTTCCAAAGTTTTATTATTGTGATTACCGGAATAAAAAGGCCGGCAAGACACACACACGTACAAAATTCGCGTTATTTCTTGTCTCACTCATGTTTATTTTATTATGATATAATTTACCTTATGATTTCCGTCAAGTGACTTCTAACGTAATTTGAGCTGGGTTACGCGTTTCAGGCCATATGTCTTCAGACCTTCACTCCAAAGGAGCTCGTTATATATCAAATTACGTTAGAAGTCACTTGACGGAAATCATAAGGTTAATTATATCATTATCATACAGTGACTTGGACCGCATTAATTATGTTTAAATTATTTTATTATGTTTGCATGCTTTTTATATGGAAAGTGCCGAAACCCACACCAACACAACGCGTGCAAGCCGAAAAGATGGACATCGATTTGCTTCCTGTGGATCGCTGGAGAGTGTTGTTGTATTAAAGCAATTAATACAGTCTGTGTGCTTATTTCTATTATGATATGAGAATTATAAACTAATATGTGCATGTGTGTATGTATGGAAAATATATAAATGTTTTTCTCCTTTGGAAAATATTTGCCCCTCCTTCAAAATATTTTGACCTCTCTGATGGCTAGTTATTTACTAGATTGTGTGGAATATAGCGTTATGAAATGGATAAGAATGGTGTGTGTTAAACAGCAGACACAAACGTATTAAGGAAGTAATGTTTTTCTGAGAAATTTATAATTATACGGGTGAACAGAATAGTCGTTCAGGAAATCAGAAGACAAATGGAAAGAAAAATCAAAACTCGATTTTAAAAAACAAAAATGACTAATATAGGATTGACAGGAAATACTTTGATAACACTATAGATATCCTTCGGCCCTTCGTTGGACCTACAGACATTTTATCCAAAAGTACACTCCTTCCTCACGAAGGTTGATGATAGTCTTAATCCACCTGACATGGTGGTACCATTTTAGCTGATACGTGGTTTTTTCAGAACTCAAGCATCCACTTATTTAATTAATATTTAAATGATTTTAAATATAAATTTTATGACATGGAAGTCTTTACGATTTTTATACATTTAGAAAAATACAAAAATCTATATATCTTAAAAAGTATGAAACTGAAATTAATGAATTTAAGCTTACTTAAAGCCTTTAAAAAGTGAAAATATTTGACTATGCTGAACATGATATCTTGACTCTTCAACAGTTATAGGCTACTACTTAAAAAAATTCATCTAAAAATTCGAATTTGAATAATTATTGACATCTCATGTTACGGACATTGTAGACGCTTCATTATACCAGAGAACATTCACTGTAGTGTGGTAAAGAAGTGTGAAAACCTCAAGGCTGTATTTTAAATAATTTTAGCTGTATCAAATTTTATCTATAAAAAAGTGAAAACTTCAATCTTCAGAAAACGGCTTTCAAAGTTGTCACTTGAATCTTATAATAAAAATTAAAATTTTCAACAATTTATCGTTTTCATTTATCACGAATAATTAAATATTTGCACCTATTGACACCTGCACATGATAAAATATTTTTCTAAAATTTACTACGTCATAGTGAGTATTATGTATTATATATAAATCGCTAATTCTACAAAATATAGTCTATACTGCAACAATACATATATTTGCATATTTGCCAAGGGCGGTATGTTTGTAAATATTTAGCACAGAAAATATATGATGAACAGTTTTTAACAATATTATGAAGGCTAAGAATTGTCAGAAAGCGTACACCTGCCCCGCGAGTGAATAGAGCGCTTGTGTGTTTGAGTAAGTGAAGCCAGCTCGGACATGCAAAGATGGGGTGATGCGTACGAATTAGTGGTTTGTCTGTAATCAGGTTTTAACCGGATGAAAATAAAATAATTAATACGTTTTACACCTGTGAGCAAAGACTTACCCCAATTATAAAGACACCATTACATTAAGTAATTTTTAACGAATATGGTGATGAAAAAATTATTGCAGAAATGTGCAATAATAAAGACGCTAGGTAATTTAATGTTAATTACTAGTGTAATTAAATAGTAATTAATAAGTGTGTTATATGTGAGTGACCAGAAAAAAATTACGCAAACGATGATATCGCTCGTGCTACGAGTATGTTTACGAAATCGCGAAAATGAACCAAAAAGTGATTTGTAATTAAAAGGACGCTTTGCAAGAAGTGACAATATCTAACAGCTCAAAAACAATACTGGACTTGTCAGATCGCCGTCCAGTATAAATACCATCGGCAATTTTGGGGCGATCTCAGACTCAAGATATCTTCACACAACGTCACGTTGCTGGTCTGCCGACCGATCGAAAATCTTTACCACACACATCAAGAATTATGGAGAAACTCTGGACCATCACAAACAACAAACCGTAGAGACAGAGGACACAGCATCAGGATAATCATTATCATCATCAAATTCTCAGGATTCAGGGCACACACACACACACACACACACACACACACACACACACACACACATGCAACGGTAACGTCGGCAGTACGCAGGTGATGAATAAACAATTATATTTTTGTTTGTGAAAAGAACTCTTAAAAAGAAACTTATATATGAACAGTAAAGACTTAAAGTTTTAAATATAATCACTGTACATAAATTTAAATGGTAGTTAAACAAAATAATTTAATTTAACAAAAAATTAAAAAAATACAAATCTTCTGTTGTATGTTAAAATTTGTGTGTGTCAGTAGAAATAAATAATAGGTTGGAAGTAAATGTATTTTTTTAATTTCGTTTATAGCAACAATTAGTTTTATTCTTGAGATTTAATATTATTTTTGTTTGTAAATGAGTTGCTATTATTATTTAAAATTTAAGTCACTGAAATAAAAAGTGTTTAGATTATTTGCTTAACATGTCTGTTTAGCTGGTAAGGTTATATGGTTGTTTATTTTTATATGTCATGAACATCATAGAAGGTTATATTGTATTTTTGTAAACTTATAAAAGAGAAATTTTTTTATTTTTATAATTCGAAATTTTAATATTTGCATATTTTCTATTAATAGTAAATCATGTAATGATTATTTTGGTACGGTTTTAATTAATTATTTCATGTCATCAACATCTCACTCCTCTTTGAAAATTATTATTTATTGAGCGACTACATATACTTGACGCAACGAGAATAAAAAAATCCTGCGACCTGGCCGGTGTGATACACTTCATAGTTGCGTTGAGTACATGGTATTGTATTTGTGTAATTTTTTATAATACTTGTAACGTTGTAATACAGTAAATGAATACTAATGTTTACAGTTTATATTCTTAAAATTCTCGTATCCCATAGGACAGTTATTACTGTCCGTTTTCTCTCTTTCCCTTGTAGCTTAGAAAGTTTTAGTTTTTTCCTGTAATTTTCACATTTTGGAATCTTTCGAGCGTTGGAAAGCTGTAATATCTTCTTGTCAAATTGTTACGCTGTTATAGCTATACTAATTCCAGGACTTTTACAACCAGCTTCTTGAAAAGTGGCTGAGCTTTTCATAAATGCAGTGTTATACCCACATACCGTTTCATATAAACTAGTTTTTAACTTTACTTTGAAGTGAATAACGATTTTGTACACTAACCTAACCTAACCTAACCTAACCTAACCTAAGGCAATGGACATCTTACCAATATTAGGCTTTAAAATTGTTCTACACTAACTTTTTCGTTGCTGTTGTATTTTTCCAATATATAACAGTGTAAAGTAATTAAGTTATAGACAAAAAACAAATATTTTAATTTTGAAATTTTCATGAATTTTATTAATTAATCCCCTTAAAGTAGTAATTTTGGATTCAACACATACACAGTTGTCCACATCTATGAATTACAGTCAGCTTCAATATGTATATTAACAAGAGACACTTGGATGTTCCTTAAAATGGGTGGTTACAGAAGAAAAATTGTAAAATGCATCTCTAAAGTAGTATCTTACAATATTTTGTGGACTAAGAAGTTATCTTCTGCTTCTTGTGTTGCACAATAATTCAGGATTTTAATTAATTTTTCTCGGTGCGTAGACATCAAGGGCAGTTTAAAAAGTATGCATAAACAAATACATTATTCAAATATAACTTGATACTATTTAAATATGAACAATACCGTATGCTCAGAACACATGCAATAAACACTGGACATGAATTCCCAGACATAACCAATGTAATACTAATAAAACATATACCACACAAAGGCACCATAATGAACATTTGGGAAAATTTACAAATATACAAACATAAAACAGAAAACAAACTAATACCTGAACAAATACAAATCAATACAAAACATGACACAATATTCAAAGCACTCAACATTGAAAATACACAAAAAACTAACACATACACCACAATCACACACAATAAAACCAATTTGAAATACCAGAAGCCAACAGGAAGCCACAATAATAATAGTCAACCAACAACACCTATGTACTTCACCAGACAAAAAAACCGGAAGGCTGAGGATGGGTACAAGATAGTACCCGAAACATGTTTCAAAAAAGGAAAAAAAATAACATCTTGAGGTAAATTTAATTATAAATATTAAATGTATTGTATACATCAAGAAACGGACTGTAGCAGAAAGTGACTATATATATATATAAAAAAGACCCATATATTTTCCAAGAAAGACAAAGACAATCCTATATATTGAAACATTTGTAAAATATCAAATTTTATTTTAATCGATATAAAACGGTTAGTCGCATATATTCAGCAATTATTTTATTTGCTACCCACACACGCACGCACACATACACACAAACACACAGACCTACACAGTTTGTCAAAACCGAAATAATTTGATCGTGCAGAGATTATATTTGTGTGGACTACATACACTTCCAATTTATTTATATTATGTTTTCAACATAAAAGGCTTAACTGTAGACTTCCAATAACTATTCATTTCGATGATCTGTTCTTTTTCGAGTAGTAGGCCTAAATTCATTTATTGTTTAGGGGTGAACCTGCTCATCAAACACAAGATCAGTGTATTCTTAGCTCTGGCTCGTCCTACCCGGTATGGGCGGCTTATCGTCGGTGTTGTTCTTGGGTTACATTAACACATTCAGACAATTTCAGAAGCCTTGTTATCAGTATTAAGTCATTATCTTTTCCCACATAATTTAACCTCTTAAAAATTTGGAAAATATGCAAGTATAGAATTTTATTTGTGTAAGTATAATTATGTAGTGAGAAAAATTTAGTATGTGTAATTCAGAATAAAAAATTATTGATTTTTAGATAGTCAGAAGGATCAAAGTCGATTAAATAGTTGTATGACTCGAGATAACAATTTTCTACCAACGGATTTAGTTTTAACATCTGTGCAAACGAGAAACGTATATTTAATTGTTTCTGTATAATTAACTTAGGAAACAACTGCTTATTGTTTCCTTTGTTACTATGTCATTCTTACGCAACGCAATGTCTACCAGCTGAGAGTAACCAGCCGGTTCTGTATACTTTTATTTTTGCAAAACTAATATTTACTTGCTACGAGGCACGTGCGGTTTGTGTGTGTGTGTTCTAGAGCAGGTATATATATGGACACGTTTAAGTAATCAGGCATACCATATCAATCTGCAGAGTTGAACAAGCTCAGTTTCTTTTCTCGTTAGTAAAGTTATCAATAATATTGAGTAAGTGTTGCAATTATCACAATATTCACTCACTGCGCGTTGCACAATAGTTTTACGTTTGAAGGACTGTAAATTTTAACTACAATTTAATTTATATTCAGCAAAACATTGTAAAATATTGTCACATTTGCTAAGGTCTATAGGTCTGTTTAAAATAATTTATGAATAGCTTTATCCTTAGGTGAGTAACTAATAATTATGAAAACGTACAGTACCTAAGCTAGCAATTTTTTGTTTGCAGAAAATGAAGTACTGTGCCTTCATTTTGTCTGTCTTCCTCATTTACTATATTTCCCCTACATTTGCTTGGGGACATGGAGGTTGTGACAAGAGTTATAAAGAAAAAGACAACGATTATAAACTGGATTCGGTAATATTTTAAGTTTATTTTTATCATCAAATGTATTAACTTAATAGCTTTTACATGGTATTCATTATGTTGACGCATGTTTCGAGTACGGAAATTGTATTTATATTACAAGGGTTCATTAAATAATATAATGAAGTCGACATAAATTGTGTAATTTTAACGTTTATATAGTTGGTAAATATAATTTACCGATTTCAATTAGGCCTAGGTTAAACGATGTCTAGGTACAGCAGTTTGAATTATTTTATACCCTTTTTATTCAAATCTATTATTTTATTACTCCAATTATCGGATGGACTACAGGAGTCTCTAATAGTAAAAGAAACAATACTTTTACACTATGTTTAATGATTATAAGTAAAAACGGACATGAACTGTAACGAAATAACAAGTGAAAAGGTGTTTGACCCATGCTAAATTTTCAAATTTAAAACGAGACGGAAAATCTGAAAGAACGTCTTTAAACATATATTGTGTTTTCTTCCAGAATCAGCAAAGTAGAATAATTATCCAAATATTTGTAAACAATTTAGTAAAATTTGTTAGAGACGTTCGGAAAAACAGCGATTTAGATGTTCAACTCAATGTATGATGTCTGGAATTTATTGACGGTAATTTTTTATTACGGTGACGAGATCAATTCAGTAATTTAACAGGTATCAATACAATAACGAATAAATGTATGTATACGTGTATGTGAGTGTGTTACATGTACCATAATTTTATTAGAAATACTTAAGTGTATAAAGTGAATGCAGTAATAGTTGAAGAAGCCGCGGTTACTGCTCATTCAAAACTATGTTTAAGCGCCAACGTAACCTTCATATGTCCACTTTCATGACATCTGTGTACACTGTTGTGTGTTTTGTAGATGCTTGGAACGTGGTACGAAAACGCAACATACAGCTTTGGTATTCTGCGCGGAAAGTGTACAACAGTTGAAATTGGCAAAGTATCCGACGATGTTCATTCGATTTCTACAAATGAAGTACACAAGTACGTATGTAACAGTTGCACAAAATACTTAGAATACACATTACAGTAAGTTAACTTTGCTAGAAACGCGAACATGTTCATAGTGGAAGAAGAATTTATAAGAGATTTTCCACTTACTGTATGTAAACGTTGACACTTTTACATATCAAATGGGTGTGTAAACGTTTATCTATACGACATTAAGCTAAAAGTATGTAAGTAAGTAAGTAAATTACTTAAACTTGTCTTGTTTGTACTAGCGTCAACAGATATTAGCATAACT